>VXAL01018228.1:283011-357382 GCA_013399475.1 Chauna torquata | reverse complement strand
TGGCCTTGTTAAACCTCGTCCCGACTTGGAAATTCTTCTTAAAGAAAACAAAGATCGACCACACAAAACTAGACTTCAGAGCATGGATCGCTGATGGTCCCGGTCATGATCATGGTGGCACCTGAGCACGGCCATAGAGCTCTGTGGGGCTGGGACCTCCTGCTGAGGGTGCCCAGGGCAGAGATGGGGCAGCTGAGCTGGCTCTGGGGGCTATGTTGGGGATTTCTCTGCAGAGCACTTGTGCTCTTACTGGGAAACTGGGCAGTAGCTGGAATAATCCAGTGGTAGTAAAAGGATGGAAAGTTTTTCATAAAAATATTGTGGACCAGCTATCCGGAGCTCTTCAGAAAAAGACATAAATCATGAGAGCAATGGTATTAACACAAGCGTGAGGCTAAAAATATCTGTACTGGGAAAAGTAAACAACCAGATGAAGATATAAAGAGGCATCTCTTACTAACAGGAGAAAAACAGCAAACAAAAATGAGGAATTATATGTATTATATAAAATAGGTGATGTTGGCCAAAATATATCAAGGAAATGGAGAGAGCTTTTACAGATTCGTTGAGAAGAGAGAATAATATTTACTTTACACTAACTCCATTACTGATAATGTCTTAAGTATTTTATGATGGAGAAATACCAACCTGTGAAATACTTTCATGGAAAATAATTAGAGAGTGGTTTAGAGCTTGTAAAGTAATTGGAAGGATGATTTGAATCTAGAAAGTAAATATTTAATTAATGTATATAAAGAGTTCGGTACAATAATGAGTCAGGGAAATTCTGAGAAATGCAAAAAAATGCTGTACCATTTATTTATTTTTTTTTCCAAAAAAAAAGACAGCCTTGGTTATCGCTGGCTCATGACCCTGACTAAAACAGTGTAACTAATAATGGAGGAGAGAAAATCATTATCTAGCTAATACTGAAACATTGGAACAAATGATGTCAGACAAATTTCATTGCTTTTTCTGATAGAGACAAATCAGGAGATGGGGGTGATTACAGCTCATGTTATTTATGTCTGGCCTGTGATAAAGCACTTGCTGTTGTATTGCATTGAAACCCACTCATAAAACAAACGGAGCCTGTGTTTTGGATCCTACCACACGGATTGATAAGTGGCGGAGGAGCTATAAACAAAGCAATGACACGTCCAGACAGAGATTCATAGTAGGGCAACTAGTTCATGGAGCAAAAACCATTTCTATTTAACATTTCCATTGGCAAGGGTAAGTTTCAGCTACCCTGAGAAACTGCGTAGATGGTACTAAACTAGTAGGTGTAGGAAGCACCGAGGAAAAAGGAATAATTCATGGCATGGAGACATTTGATGTGTGACTTAGTGGCACAGCATCCAATGAATTATTTTTACATTGTCACTGTTTGCTTTATTTTTGGTTTAGGGTTTCAGGTGCACACAAACAAGAACTAGATGAAACTCTTCCTTGTTTCTATGCAAAAGAAAGAGTTGCCCATACACAGCAAATCTACTGGATGTGTCCTAACAGCACAGTTGCAGTGCTTTACTCAGAATGAGACTGAGCCAGTGCTGGCAGACTTTGGGCCAGGCTTGCAATGGGAAATCAGTGCTTTCTTATACTCCTTGTGCAGGCTGTGGCTGGACGTTTAGAAAGCTTTTTGTCCATATTCATGCTTGATAATCTTTCATTTTAAAAGTGCCACCTCTCCTGTAAAGGATCCGACACAACACATACCAGGACATGCAGTTTGTGACAGACTGTACAAATCCTGGCCCCTGATCCATCAGACCCTACAGATACATGCTTAGTTCAGAGACTGGGCTCTGGGTACTGGAAGAATATGGTATATTTGCGGTCTAAATGGGTGGAAATGTAGACAATGCTGGAGTGCTCTACTGAATAACTGCAAGTGAGAATGCTCTTCAAAAAAGAGTTGGTTCCTGCATGCCATCTGGTATCAACCAATAATGAAAAATAATTTTCTAATGACTTCTTAGAGAAGCGACGATTATATTAACCAGAAAAAATGACTTCCAATGAATAATTCAAGTATCTGTAGTAAAAATAATCTAAAATACCAGTTCAGTGGAAAGCAGAAACCTGGAAATAAGGAATGTGTAAGGAGGTCCAGGGGTACAAGTTGACGAGATAATAGACTAACTTTGTCACGTAGCATAGTTAAAGAGGTCAGTTTGGTGACAGAAAGTTGTAGTCTTTCTTCTGGTGGCCTTTCCTGAAGAAATAATAAAAGATACTGGTGATGAAGGGTGTAAACAAATAGCTTAGGGAAAAATTTAGTTCAAATTCAAATTTGATTAAAATTCAATTCAAATTCAATTCAAAAATTAAATTCAAATTCAGAGTGAATTTAAATAAGTTGCAACTGGTTGTAATGGGGAAAGAAAATGCAACATCAGTTTTGTTCTGCTGTTTATGGCCCCCAAGCAATGAGTTAAAGCTGAACTGCCTGAAATACTGAGAGCACGAGATGAGGGCATCACACGTCTGACAGGATGACCTACTTGAGATGAACAGGGTGGCCCAGCAAGGTTGCTGGATTCCTGGGTCTGTCTCTGCATCCTGTGGTGGCAATAATGGAGGCTTTCCCATGTTCTTCCTTTTCCCTTGGGAGCGAAGGTGTGGCAGAAAATTGTTTTCCTAAGAAGCTGGGGTGGATTTTGACTTTCTAAATCTGACACAAATGTCATCAGGGACACTGCTAACAGAACTGCTCTCATTTAAAGACCTTTGCAAATGCAGGTGCAATTACTGAAACAGCCTTGACACAGCTTTTAAGTCTTTTTCATGTTACCTTATCAAAGCACCTGTAGGTGCCATGATGGGTCCAGGGATGACGTGTCCATTTAGGTCCAGCTCTGACGGCAGCCCATGTTGCTAAGGCAGCCTGAGGGCTGAAAGCTTTGTCTCCTCCTGACATACAGCTCCTGCCAGTTTCTGAAGCCACGAAGACTTTAATGAGTCTGCCTCTCACAATAGTTGAGATGAAGAGCCAATTATAGGAGGTGCTTAGGTGTCTGGATCATTAAATTCATCAGGAAAATGAATTCGAAGTCCTGTGAGGATGTGTTTTGTAGGCAGATCAGTGGCTGAAGAGACTAGTCTTCCTGCTGCCTTTGTCCACAGCCTAGAAACAGTGAGAAAAGCTTTTAAAAAAAAAAATCCTGCTGGTGGAAAAATGGATCAATGTAAAATTCAGTAGTGTAAGATGAGGCCAACCAGAAACGTGGGCTGTCCTTTTGACTTTGTATAACAATGCTGCAATACCATCTGCGTCTGGTTTACTCTGTGAATGTAGAACATAATAGCTAATATATTTCTCCTTTATGATGTATTTCTTACAGTTAAAACAACCTCTTGCCTTCTCCTTTGCAGCGAGGACCTTGCCTTCTGCCTGCATCTCAGTTCTTATTTCTTCTTTCTCATTATAATCCTTCTGTTTAGCTCCTTTCTCTGCTGGCCTTGTGCCTTCTCCCCTGCTATAGCACAGTTGAGTTTAGAGATGATTTTATGAACTGAACTTTACAGAGATAAAGAGCCAGCTCCTCTGCAAGTCCTCTGTACATAAAAGACCAATTAACTTTGAGAATCAATCCTGAGGGAAGCTGAGGAAGATTTCTCCTGTTCATAAGCCTATGCCCATGCCTGGATTTTTTCCCTCTTTTCTTTAAATTGTGCCACTGGATCAAATTGTAAAGAAATTCCATTGACATCCGTGGCACAAATTAAATTGCATTTTAGTACTGAGTTTGACTGACAGCAATTTTCTTTGAAGAATGTGTGTTCTAGGAAAAAAAGCATTGTAATAAGTGGTAGATTCAGTAACAATGTAGCAGGGTGACTTTGGACCAAAGGAATTTCTTTTAATCAAGAGAATTGTGGAAATCTTTGTGATTTAACATTTTTCACTGCTTGTTCTTTGGAGCAGATATTTAATTTTGTGACATTTGATGTAAATGCACCAGGGGTCATTTTACAGACTGTTACTGTAGATAGGAACTATCAAAATAGAGCTAGTCATTTGTTTAAAGAACAAGAAAACAGGCAACAAAGATAGAGAAAGAAAAATATTGGCAACCGGATTCTGTTCTGTTGCAAGGATAATGTGATGATAATACCAAAGATTTAAATGAAAAGTTGTTTCTAGATTTGTGATGAAACCTTTGCATTTATACAAGCCATGCAATAAATTGGAAGCTTTTACTTTCTCAGTTTTGTAGTTTTAAATGTGCAAGTAACACATACATATAGATACCCTTGATTTCAATAAACAATTGGTTCTTGTTTTAGAGAACACTTTCACCAGTCTACATAGGATCTCAAGTCTGACATGCTGCAAACTGGTAATTATTTTGAATTTATATTTTTCTTTCTCTTTAGCTTTTACATGACTTAAATAAAGTCAAGCTAAATTAACAGAATTATCATTTGCATATTGAATCATATTTGGGAATTAAAAAAAAATCACATTAGGAAATCCAAGGAAGGAAACTTTTACTACTAACAGGAAACTGATAAGAAACCACAAGTGAAGCCAAGTTGGACTAGGAGCCTGGAAATTCACAGATATTTACAAACTGCAGTGTGGCAATCCTGAAAAGCATTGAAGTTGTTCTTCAAGTCGATAGGAATGAGAAAGCTCTCCTCAGCTGAACTTCAGGACAATTTCAAGCTCTGAAGCAAACATTTTTAGGTTTTATTAAAAAAAAAAATCTGAAATGCAAATCACCCTCAGGTTATAGAGAAGGAGGATAGATTCAAAGTGTTTTGAAGAGAGAAGTTTTTCCACTGATTTCAGGGTTTTCTGGGACTGCTCTGTGTCCTCCCTGCCCTCCATCTCTCCCATACAGCCCGTGCTCTCCTTTCTGTAGCTGTGTCGTAGCTTATTCACAATGGAAACACAGAGCTGCTCTTTTTATAGCTGTCTTTGCAACCGTGTCATAAGATGCTCTAGGACTAAAATACATTAAAATTATGGGGATGTATGAGCAGTTCAAAGCTGTAATAAACCTTGTCTTCAGTCTTTCCTTATGTGTCTGGTCATACTGTGTATTCCCAGCTAGACATAGGAGTAAGGTTGGATGAAAGACCTGACATTTTTTGTAATTTGCATAGAATAGAAATACGGTGAAATCACTGAAGGTTATGTTGCTATTAAACCTAAATTAAGGGCATTTCAGGAGCTGTGAATGGGGATGGATCTTCTCCTCCTCTTTCACCCCTCTTGCCCCAGTTGTGTGATGCTTCTTAGACATGGTGCCTGCCCCAGGGGATTTTCATCTTGTGAGGGTGAGGTGAGGAGAAATGGGTCCCACTGGTCCCTTTTCTCTCACCTGCCAGGGGTGTGGTCTCCCCTGTCCCAGACACTGTAGTGATTATCTCTTGTCCCTTACTAGAGCCACGTACACCAAGTCTTTGCTTTATATTTCACCAAGAAGAAGGTTGCTGTAGGTTGTGGGAAGGAAGTGGGGCTGTGATGTGGCAGGACTTCTGATTTCTTGGTATGTAGTCCTAGCTGTGTCCTTTCTCCATATTGTGATGATACACCAGCCATGCCCCTGATCCCGGGGGGACTGTGGCAGACCACACTGTAGGCACAGTTGAGTAGCAAGATGTAGTGGGAGAGACATTGGTCAACATGGCCAGAGCTCAAGGGAAGGTCAATTCTGCATGTTGGCAGTAACAGTGCATATGATGTTGAATTTACAGCTTGCTACCATTGGTGCCTGCTAGGGCCTTCTCTGTGGGTTTAAACACGATGTCCAGAGGTACCATGAATACTTTGGTGGGAGCAGGACGTGCTCAGCATCACAGAGTTGCAGAAGATCTGTCCCTTTCCCTTTTGCACCTGAAGCCAGTTCCCTGATGCTGTTGGTGCTAGGGTTTGCTATAAATGTTTGGACAACCATCACCAACCTATCATCATTTTACAGCTGATGATCCTTGTGGCTACATCTTGGTGCCCATATGGTCACATAAACTCCTGCTGACATTAATAGCTATATATGCCAACCAAGGGACTTGTAAGAAATTGCATTGCCGTGGTGTGTGAGTGAATCATAGAATCATTTAGGTCAGAAAAGACCTTCAAGATCATCAAGTCCAACCATCAACCTGACCTACTGAGTCCCATCACTAAACCATGTCCCTCAGTGCCACGTCCACACGTCTCTTAAGTACCTCCAGGGATGGGGACTCCACCGGTTCCCTGGGCAGCCGGCTCCAATGCTTGACCACCCTCTCCATGAAGAAATTCTTCCTAATGTCCAATCTAGACCTCCCCTGGCACATAGAAAATGGGCACAGTACATACGAGCCCCTCCAATACTTTGATGCTGTAACCTTTTTCTCTGCTCTGGGTTGCTGGGATGCAGAGCACCGAAGGGACAGATACAGGCAGCTGTTAATTACCCATTTCCCTGTCAGCAGACTCTGATTGCCAGTTTTCAGTGCAAGCCACTCTGCTTTTCTCTGTGCTTCCAGCTCTCTCAAAAGCCAGCTGCAATCTGGGCTGGGTGGTTCGTCCTGCTCACATCTACTTTTAAAATACTTACTTCTGTGTAGAGAGCTCTCCTTTTAAAAAAGACTTTTTCTTTCTCCTACTTAATTTCTTCATGGCAGTGTCCGCACTAGATGTGTGCGCTCACAGAACAGGGGTATTGCTATCATCTTTGCTCTGCTCGCTTTGGCTTCTTTACGACTCCAGAAACACCGATGTGGCAAATATGGTTTCACAGAAAATAGCAAAGCATGAGCTGCTTCTCCAGCAAAGAAGAGGACTCCTCCAGCTGCTTGAGGTACAGATAACACAGGTTTTGCAAAACACTGTTTTTCTATTGAGAGATCATATCACATTTTTTTCACGCTAATTTGTAGAAGTGCCAAATTCCCACTGGCAGGAGGGACTGTGGATCGAATTCCAGATGCCCTTTCGGAGCTCCATCTTTTAAGGCGTGCAGCTCTCTTTTACACTGTGGAAGTCCAGAGAGTTTGGTATATTGTATGGTTTGGTCCTGAGTGCATTTTTTTTTGGTTGGCTTGCTTGAAATTAGTTGAAATATAGTTACCGACTTAGTGGATTTGGATGGTGGCCCTTTTCTGAGTCAGTTAAAAGCTGAACTTCTCCGGATCCACCTGTTGCCCTGCTCAGCAAAAGCACTGGAAGCTCAGAGGAAGCACAGTCCAGTTCATTATGGAAGCAGAGTTTCATTTTTGAACTAAAAGTGAAAAATCTGGAAAAGATTAGAGGTTAAGAGTTTATATACTTGGATTTTAAAATATTCTATACCATATGAGTGAAAAAGTGGATAATCTATTTATAAAATGACTAAGGAGGACTAAAGAGGACAATGCTCATTTTCTAAAATGGTTCAGTCTGAGAAGTTTACCAAAATGTGGTTGTTTCCCACAAAATATCTCAGCGAACCGATGTTTTTCCAAGCAGCAATTTTCACCCAGAGACTCCCAGCTGGTTCCTGTCCATACATACCTTCCCGAGCCAGAGCTTCTGCCATGGTCTAATGCCAGATGAGGTCCTCCTCGATAAGAACCTTGCCCTGCTGTGATCTGGAACATCTCAGCAGTGGTGCACCTCCCCAGTCCACCACTGTGTCCCCCGTCTTGGTAGGAGAACAGGAGTGGGTCTGTGTAACCTGAATGGATTTGCTGAGTAAGAAGATGTTCTCTGAGGGGTGGTCATTGTGTCTGGTAAATACTAAGTGCTTCCGCTCTTGAGTTTAAAAACAGTCGTTTTTCCTATAGTTTTCCCCCTGCTCCTATTCCCAGAAAAATATATTTTCTGCCTTTTCATCTGTAGCCTCTTATCATTAAGCTTACAAATGTGCTGTGTTTGTGCTGAATATAATCTATTTAACAGAAAATGAATGCCTGAAGCTACAGATTTTAGCCGAGCATTAGGCAGACCTAATTCAGCCACGGTGCCTATTGGCCTGCAAAAGCTTTTTTTTTTTTTTTTTTTTAACTGCTTCTTCTTTTTGCTTTCCTGGCTGCATAAATCTTCAGAGAATCCTTAGTCATGTGTTAAAGCTTGTTTGGCCTGAGGAGTTAATCCTTCCTAAGACAAGTCTTTCTCTCTCACATGTACGTCTATTCATGAAAGCATGGTCTAAATCCAGGAGAATTTTCTTTAGAAACTCATGGCCTTCTGCTGAGAATAGTACATTATCTACCTAAGGAAGAGACCACCAAAGCCGCTGTCTTTAACCTTTTCCTTATGTGTCATAACCTTAATTTAGACCTGTCTCTGTCTTCACTTTGGAAAATTAATTTTTTTAATTGCTGGAAATTCAATTCTCTTTAAAACAGGGAACACTGACCCACCTGCCCCATCTTCCTACCACCCGGCCTCAGCACCAGGGGCTAAGAACTATTGTGAATTCCCTGACTTTTAGTGGGGCTTGATATGCCAGTAAATCTGTGGCTCTCTCTCTTCGCTGACTAAATTTCTTCTCATAAAAAATATTTTTTTAGCTGTTTGGGCTCATGTTCATTTCCACTCTGGTTCATCGGGACTTCAGGGCAAGGCTAGTTAAATGTGACTGAACATGCTTGTGAAGAGCACTTTTTTTTCTCAGGATGAAAGGATTATGGTTCTGTGAACTGCAGTATTGAATAATGAAACCATTTGTAGCAGGAAGAATTATACGTGAGATTCTGCTAGGTAAAAGGACAAATTTGGCTTGCATGCAAGTACTAGAGAACCTTTGTAGTCTTCAGATTTTCCAATTAGATCAGACATTTTCCTCCCTGAGCCACCCAGTTAGGGTTGTATTAAAGCCGTGAGCACCAGACACAAGCAATTACAAGGCAAACACGCCAACCGTGGGAGCAGATGTGCCTGCACGTTTTCCTTAGAGAGCCTGTACATCCCTGCAGTCCTCTTTTTGACCCCAAATATAGCTCTGTGGGCAACTTCTTCCCCTTCAGCTGTACGTACAGCCTCCCACTTCACCTTCCCCAGCCCCTGTGTGCCTGCCTTTAAGCCTTCACACCATCCTACCCCTACACTGTTGCACAGCCCACGATATATGAGTTTTGTCTACTTTTCCCAAGTGCATTGCTTTCTTCTTGTTTGCTAAACAGCTGCGAATTCACCTGCACTGTGTGGGTTGTCTTCAGATGGTTTCCCTCTTGGGGAGCCCTGTTACAACTACAGGCCGGTGAAGCATCTGGGAGTGAACGTATCCTAAATATCTACAACTACCCTAAAGGAGGTTGCAGTGAGGAGAGTATCAGTCTCTTTTCTCAGATGACAAGTGATGGGACACAAGGAAATGGCCTCAAGTTTCACTAGGGGAGGTTTAGATTGGATATTAGAAGAATTTCTTCATGGAGAGGGTGGTCAAACATTGGAAGGGGCTGCCCAGGGAAGCGGTGGCGTCCCCATCCCTGGAGGTCTTCAAGAGACGTGTGGATGTGGCACTGAGGGACATGGTTTAGTGATGACACTCAGTAGGTCAGGTTGATGGTCCTGAAGGTCTTTTCCAACCTGGGTGATTCTATGATTCTACATCAGCTGGGCACTTGACTGTGTCCTGTGGGCTGTGAGTTTCTCCACGCTGACCCAAAGGTAGGACCTTGTGCTGAGTTTCCCATAGGTGAGAAAACACTCCAAAAACCTGCTTTCTACTTCTATCTGCCATCACCTAACATGAATTAGTTTATGATTTGGATAGCATGTGCTTGGATGAATTAAAAAATAAAAAGACTTAATTTGCACCTGGTAGCATCATTCACACTGCTTTTTCTTCCTTAAAACCACTCGGAGTATGTGAGTGCAGTGTTATTCCTCATGCACATTTTTATCCATGAGGGCCAATTAAATGGCTAATGCCATCATCTGTCTGCCCAGGATGACTCCCAAGCACCTAACGTTTTGCTGCGTAATAACACAGAGGCACTTATTTCTTTGAGGCTGTCTCTATGAATCACAGTAATGTACGTGAACAGCAAAAGGGATTTGGAATTAATGCAGCGCAGATCATGGCTATTGATTTAGCCCTCCTTTCTGTTTGACAGCGTTTACGTGTTTTTATCAAGAATGCGTCGGCCGCGCAGTTTGTGTTGCACTGAATCATTGTCCGTAAATCAGCAGGTCAGGTTGCTTTTTTATTTCAAGCTGCCCGTCCTGTGGGTGGGGATGGCTGTGCTCCCAGGGCAGCTCAGCCCCAAAGGGCTTGGCCACTCCTGCCTTTAATTTTATTGTGATTTACTGCAGCATTGCACAGTTAAAAAAAAAAAAAAAAAAAGAAAGCCAAAGGCCCAAGCTCGGGCAGATGGCATGTGCTCGTAATCCTTCATCATAATGGCTCCTGACAGAGCAGCTGCAGTTCACTGCTAGCTGGTGTTTTCCATCAGAAACAACAGTTTTCCTGGGATATGACACTTGGCTGTAGCACTTTGCTTTGCTCGAGCGTCTCTCATACAAAACAGCAATGCTGGAGAGGGGAAATACTATTTTGAAAAGGGAAGCAACCTCACTCCCTTCGAGGTAACCTGCTGGCATATGGTTTTTGCTCCTTCACCCTGTACTTATGTATTTCTACAAAACAAAAAACAAAAAACAAAAAACAAAAAACAAACAAAAACAAACAAAAAAACCCCCCAAACCCACCTCAAAAACAGTCTCAAGTTGCATTGGGGGGGGTTTAGATTGGATATTAGGAAGAATTTCTTCATGGAGAGGGTGGTCAAGCATTGGAGTGGGCTGCCCAGGGAAGTGGTGGAGTCCCCATCCCTGGAGGTATTCAAGAGATGTATGGATGTCGCACTAAGGGGCATGGTTTTAGTGACAGCACTTGGTTGATGGTTGGACTTGATGATCTTTAAGGTCTTTTCCAACCTAGATGATTCTATGATTCTATGAAAATACTCAGCCAGTGGTGGTAGATTCATAATTATTTATCTCCATGCCTAGTGGTGTGTAGTTGTATATTGATTTGCTGTAGTAGACGTGAGCAGACTAATTGTGGCAACTCAGTACGAACACCACGCATTGGGCAGGCAGGTGTTTGGTGTTCGACAAGTTGAGAACAGGTAGAATAGGACATTGCACAAAGAAAGGCATGTGGAAGGTGGCAGGCTGGAAAGGCATGGGGTGGCTTTGAGTGACTTGTTAGGGCTTGGGCTGCCCCATCCGGGAGTCTCCCTGAAAGCTCCAGGAGGCCCTTAAATTGTGTCGGTTGGGGTTATCTCTGCATTGGGTGTCTTTCACATGAAAAGGAATGTTTTCAAATGCATTTCAACAAGCAGGCTTTTAGCTGGAAAACAAGCCATCCCCTGTTGAATTTCATTCTGAAATACCATCCTTTGCTTTTTAACTGAAAACAAAACAAAACAAAACAAAACAAAACCCCACAACCTCCTTCCTCCCTCCCTGCTTCTAGTCTTCATGGTGAATGACTTTGACATCCAGAGTCGTTTCATCTTAAAGAACCTCGGATGGCAGAGACCTACTTGAGGTGACATGTACTGTCCTAAGGAGGCCCTGCTTCTCTCCGTGGACTGTGAGAGGAGCCATTTAGACTCATTTAAATGAAGAAAGCAAGCTTTCGGATCCCAAATCAGTGTAGATTCAATATTATTGAAATGGGTAGTTTGCAGAAAAAAATGGAAACATGAGCATGCTATGCCTGTGCTTAATTCTGATTTTCAGAGCCAATTAAGAATGCATTTGGTTGCCTGCTTACAAGCATGTGATGCCCATATAATACTACTTCATTCCCACTTGTCCTGGACCACTGAGTCTTGCTTAATACTCCAATACTTGCAAAGTGCACTGTGGTCGGTGGTGGGAAGATGGTGTGGAAACCCATGGCAATATTCGTCTGGGAAATGCAGAGTTAACNTTGCAAAGTGCACTGTGGTCGGTGGTGGGAAGATGGTGTGGAAACCCATGGCAATATTCGTCTGGGAAATGCAGAGTTAACAGTGCATGGAAATCAGCTGCTTTCTCTGCACACCACCTTTTGGTATATTATTTGTATTTTTTCAGATCTAGTCTACATTAACCTTGTGCTAGCTCCATCAAGCTGGCTGACGTGAGATAGATGGTGTTTGTGGCCTGGCATGATGGCCTGCATGCCAAGTGCCTTCCAACAGCATCCGCTGCCTTTGAAGAGGGGAAATCCGTCTGCACTATGAAAACACGTTGAGCAGTGCTATCTGCCTAATTGGCTGGAGAAGCACTTGCCCCTGGTTTTATGGGATGAGCTTCCCTTGGCGAGAAGACAGATGGATTATCAAAAAACCTTTGCAGAGCTACAGAAATGGGGCTGAATGCTCCTAGTTTGCTCCTTCTTGGAGCTCTGCTAAGGTGCCGATTAGACTTGCCATAGCAGGACCTGCCCCATGAGATTACCTCACACTGTGGAAGCACCTCTCTTCCACACTGCAGATTTAAGATTTTCCTCTCAAGGAGGAAATAATCCAGTCTTTAGAGCCTCAGGAGACCTGCATTCAATTTTCTCGTGTGCCACCTTGTCCCAGCACTTGAGGTATACCTCAAAGCTGGTAAGGAGCCCAGCTGTAGTGACAATTGGTACCTGAATAAAGAGCAAGGCTTTTAAACACCTTTTGCTAATATGGGTCTGAAAGTCCTGGGCCTGAGCTTCTGTGCAGCATAAAATTGGGGATAACAACACTCATCTTCCCCAGGAAGGTGCCACGAGGATAAATACAGCAGGTATCCCAAGGTGTGCTTTGATATTCTGTATCATAAGGAAGCAGATGGACATTAAACATCGAATTATAACATTTTTCATAATTTTTCATTTAACGTCTCAGATCTAGAAGCTGAGAGGAGCAGTAAACAGCAGGTGTTGATGTCAAAGCTATTCTCACTCATTCAAATATATGGGCATGGCACAGCCACCACTTCAGAACTTCACTTTTTCCAATTAGAGTGGGAGCAGGAGCCCCTGCAGCCAGATCCTGCTTAGGACAGGAATTTGCAGCAGCTAGGGGAACGTGAACGTGTGTCCAGTGTACTAGTCAAGAGCTCATCTGCTTAACTTCAAGCACGCTCACAAAACCTTTGCTTGGTGGAGGCTGACTTGGGCATGTATTTCAGTCTTTCATTGTGCCCTCAGGTGATGCTCCAGTTGTGGGGAGAGGGGTAGGTTTACACTTTTCTTGTAGTTTTAGCTTTGCTTTGAATGTTGCCTCTGGTGCTTTTTTGGGTTGATTCCTGTACGTTTTCACATTGAGGTGCTGGCCTTGCAGCTCCTTCCCCATCTGTCCCGCGTGACACGGTGAAGACGTCAAGTCCGCGCGTCCATCACTCGTGACCTGGAACAGTGCCGCGAGATCGAGCCTTCAGCCTTGTAAATTCTTATAAAACAAGGCATTTATATGAGTTTTGATTTAGAATAAATAATGCTTATTTACCTCCTTTTGCAGGGAAAACACCTGGTAAACTTAGAAAGAATCAGATGCAAATTCTGCATTTCGAAGAACAAATATCACAGCCGCTTTAGCTCTGCATGCAATCAAGCCTGTGCATCCTTCTGCACTCTGTTGCGGCAGTCGGTGCAGTCTTGTTTCTATTTAGAACCTTGACTGATTGAACTTTTGTTTGCTAAGGGCTGGATTTCAGCTCTCTTCCTCTGTGCAACCTGGAGAGGAACTGAGGGAGTGAGCAGTTTTCCTGCGCTATTGTTCCTGCCTGGGGCAGGTCCCAGCAGCTTGGCCACCCAGCAGCAGGGGACAAGGTGGGAAGGCTGGCACCTGCACTCTGCTGGGGGATGAGGTTGGTCTGGCTTGGCAAGGGCACAAGGCTGGAAAATTGTTGGTGTCTCGAATATGGAGAGGGAGGGAAGAAGGTTGTCACCAGACCAGGGAAATACTTGTAACATTGTTCTTTGTGTTCTGCTTGCTGAAAACTCTCTCTGTCCAAATCTTCTGTGACCTTCTCCCCTGGGAGTTTTCTGTGTAAATATGAAAAAGAAATAATGAAAGGGGGGAAAAGCGATTATGCAGGGAAGTATTACTGCAGCTGTTTTAGCTGGAGGTTTAGGTCACCAACTTTAAAGGAAGGGGAAGAGCCTTTTAGTTGCTCCTTGCTTCCTTGGCTCCCAGTTTACCATGCAGGTCCAAATGCTTTTCTGCTCTGTCCTGAGTTTCTGCCCTCCTCTGTTTCTGCGGCATCCTGTGTTTCTGGGATATCCCCTTCAGCTCTCCAAAAGCCTGCACTTTTCTCAGGCCAGGTTAAGGCATCGTTCTGCTGGCAACCACCTGAATTCAGAACAGCGCATGTTTAGCTTGCAGCATGCTTTTTATCTTAGCAAAAGGCTGAGGTTAAGCACAGACTGAAGCACTCAGGGCGGTGTGAATGAGCAGTTGCATTGCTGCTACGATGTCTTTCCCACCTGATGTCCGTCAGGGTGCTCCACATCCAGCCCTGCAGACCTTAGGGGCATAGACACGTATTTTCTTGCTGTTGGAACTCCCTTGTCAGGCTGATCTGAATCTCTGGGCAGAGGTAATTGGAGTCCACCAGATTTGTGTTTCCATTTATGAAAGATGCGCTTATTTGTCGGGGTGCCGCAGAGACAGCCCCGACAGAGGCTGCAGGAGGGAAGCACGAGGCTGGGGTAGCGCAGGATGAGGAGAAAAGGTTTGTAATCAAGAGAAGGGAACAGATGGCTTTGGTTGTAGTGCCTATATTTATATTTAATGTTAATATTCCTCCTGGAGCCCCAGCACTTCAGTGATATGTAACACAGCATAGAAGCATCTGGGGAAGGAGGGAATAAGGGAAATGGGTTTGTCAGATCCTGGGAGGAAATCCAGCCGTAGACTTTGCTGTGGGGTTTCAGTGCGTGTGAGCAAGCAAAGAAGGCAGAAGTTCGCTACAGCTCTCCTTCGGAGCACTGCGGGCATTGCCTTGACGTACCTGTGCCACAGACCCCGAGGAACCACACTGGGACCCCGTAGGGGACCAGCGTGTGTGCCCACATCCCCGACTGGAGCACGCTTCTGCCTTAGAGGTTTTTTTTTTGTTAATTCCAAGACAGGGAAAGACATCAAGTCCATGCTCTGCCGTCCTTGCTGTCCATGTCCTGGTGGGGGCAATCCCATCCCGTCTGTCTGTTAAAGAGTCTCCTCATGCAGGTCGATGGTGGGATTTACTGGTGTTCTTGGAATTGCTTCTGAATGCAATTAGTCATCGGCACACAGGTGGAAGATGAAAGTTAATTCTGCAGCACCTAATCAGCTGGCATTGTTGGAAGGGTTTGAAAGCAGAGACAAAACGTTGCAGTTCTGGCTGTATATTCAGAGCAGCAGTGAAATATAGCGTGTTTCACCTGAGACCTACGCGTTATGTATAATGACCTTTTGTCTTTCTGTAAAGAGAGAAACAAGAATCTTGAGTCTCTGCTGGCGTAAATCAGCGTAGCTCTGCTGGAGACAGTGGAGCTCTGCCCAGTTTTATCATCTGAGGAGAGATGGAGCCTGTAAGTTGAATGATGACAGAATTACCCTCGTGTGAGTTTTTGTGTGTGCGTATGAAAATGCACATCAGCGTTTATGTGCCCACACACTAGTTAAAGGTGGCTGTTTATTTCTCTGTTTGCATTTAGTGCACCTTGGAGGCCCTATCTAAACAACAGTCATAAATTTAATGTCGGCAGACAGTTTACATGTCCCTGACTTGTTAACAAAATAATCTCATGGTTTATAGTTAAAAAAGCCAATTAAAAGACTTGCTGAGTACTATTCCTTCCAGTCCCTTGGCATATGCGTATATTAGAAATCCATCTGATGCAAAGCCTAGGACGAAAGTGGTCGATAGGAGGTTACAGTGCTCTTTATTCCAATGAATTAATTGATTGTGTCTAGAAGATTTTCCTCCCAGAGGAAGCTCTGAGTATTGAATGCACCTCGCTCTTCTCTGTTCTACCCTTGCCGTTGGAAACACACACCAGGCAGTTCCATACCATCTTTTAAATATATTTGTGACAGTTAACTTCCAACTGAAAAGTCTGATGACATCGTAGGACATGTAGGGATGGATATTACAAAAAGTTTTCTGATGAGAGGGTGGAACTCCTCAATCCAGTCCTGTGTCAGTAGGTCCCACCTGAGAGCAGGGTTCAAATATTTTTCGTGATCCAAGATCTACTCTTACTTGACTGCCATCCCATTTTAAAACGAGAGTACTCCACAGGTATTAACCAGCACCATTTTTCATAGTCTGGGGCAGTGGAGCCCCAAAGCGAATGGTTGCATGGAATACCCCTTCAGCCTACAGAGGTGCCTTCTTGTGTCAGATGATGACAGAGATGTGTTGGTGGAGAAACAGAGGGAATGCTTCTTCTGCTTTCTATGCTATTGCATTTGGCAGTTTATGCACTCCTTCTGGTGGGTGTTTGGCAGCTCTCATAAGTGGCATCACCTGTCAGAGTGACAGGGACAGGTTATTAACCTGCTGGTTTCATCACAAGCTCTAATTTGACAGAGGTATCCTGGTCAAGGCTCCTCTAGCTACCTTATTATAGAGTCTTAAATGTAAAGAAAATGAGTGCTCCAAGCCTTTCGTTCTTCTGAAGCTATGCAGACAGTGGGTGAAATGCTGTGGCATTATATGAGTTAACTTAGATGTGTTGTATTTTTGCTATTAACCTGTGGAGTAAGAAGTATTATCTGTTTAAGGAATCAGCTCCTGGATTCCACTCCTGACTTGTTTCATCATTTGACATTAGGTAAGACACTCAAAAATATGGTCTGATTCGCCAGAACTGCTGCAGAGAAGTGTATCATCTCCAGATGTGCAAAATGAGATTGTACTTGTGGGGCAGATGAGTGAGGTAACTTCTCTGAGACTCCACAGCAAGCCAGCAGTTGGTCAAGGAGGAGGACCCATGCCTCTGGTGCAAACGAACCTGCCTATGCATTATAAAAAGGCCTTAATGCTCCTGTTTGCTAAGGCTTAGTTCTCCTACCATTCACAGGTGTCATTTACTACCTTCACCTCGTGCTTTATCTGAGATGTGTCTACAGCCCTCACTCCTGCACCTCTGAGTGATCCAAGTCAAGATATAGGCAGGAACTGGAACAAGGTGGGAGGGTTTAACTCCTACTTTCTCCATTTGGAAACAAGTATTTTCGCCCTTAAGATGCCATGCAAATGCGTATCATCATGTTTGAGTTTCTTGAGGAAGAAGGAGGGAAAATGATGAAGCAGGAGTGAGTGTTTCTGCAAAGATGTAGTTGAAATACGCGTTTATTCTTTAACTTGCTATTTTTATGGCCTGATTGGTGTTAACAAGTCTATCTTTGATGAATATTTGTAGGGTTTTGTTGCTATGAACCAGAATATGCATTTGGAAATTCTGTTGAGTGCCTGTGGAGGTGTATACACTTAGCGACTGTTTTAATTTCCATATTCATTAAACTGTTCTGTGGTGCCTGAGAGAGACCAAGACCAGGATCCCCACACCCCCTGAAGCTTTAGCGATTTCATTCCCTGTGGCTGGGACCAGGGTGTTTTGCTGCTTCAGGAATATGGTCTTCAGTCATGCATAGGAGCAGGTGGCAGGGCTGCCACATCTCACAGAAGAGGCGTGAGGAAATGAGGTTTCATGTTGGGAAGAATAAAGGAGTCACAAAACCCACAAATGTATGTGTCTGTGAGATATTTCTTCCATTTCTCTTTGTCTTCTCTTGCACATTCTTGCACTGCTCACAATCAGAGATTGTTATTCCTGTCTTTGCCTTTGCTTCCTGTATGAAGGGTGCTGTGTTCTTCCACCTGCACCCCCCACCCTGTTTTTCTGTCCTTTTCTGTGTGACTTGACAGCCCCTTCCCTCAAGCTGTGATTTTTTGCGGGTAGAATCTCCATCTACCTGCTGCAGTGCTTCACACTGTGCTGAGCAGAGCCCTGGATGAGTATTTGGCCCTGCCCTTTAAAAGGCCAATTCAGGCAGTAGCAGCCCTTCATGAACCTTTCAAATGCCCCAGCCTGCAGCTGAGGTCTGAAATAACGCTGAAGGACACTACGGGGCATTCATCATCAAGTGTCTCTCTTCCTCTTACATGTTTTCCCAAATAAGTGAATATGATTATTGCTTAACCAAACACATGCAAATTGACAGTAACTCCAGCAAAGTCCCTTGAATTATACAGCTGTGAAAGCTGGGAGAGGAGAGATCAGGATCAGGGTGTAGTTTTACCATCGATTTAACCAAATCAAAGTCCACACAGCCATTAGGTCAGTCCTGTTCCCTGTTCTGCCCTTTCCATGTTTCCACCTTGGCCACCCATTGCCACTTGCTACTCTGTGCTCACAGTAGCACTCACACAGCTGTGCAGTGAATGGGCTGAGGGTGCTGTTCTGACTGAAAACTGGCAAAAAAGAATGACTTTCTGATGGATCAGGTTCTTCTAAGCACAAACGGTAGAGGTGGCACAAGGGAGGAGGAGAAATGTGGCTTGGGGGAGGCAAACTGCTGTGTACTCGTTACTGTTATTATGCTATCACTGGAGAAACCTCCACACATACAGTTTGTCTGGCTGAAAATAGCCTTTTCCAGGGCCATTTTGCACCATTTTGTGTAATTCTGTATTTGGTATCACCACCCATGAAATGCAATAGGATGATCTTAAAAGGTGGCAAGCATTTTGCTTTTTCTGGAGTTTTACTTGCAAAGATGGCAATGCCCATCATCTGCTAGTTAATACTTAGGGTGATGAGCGCACGAGCTGATCGACTGTGGCTCATCCTGTTGTCCTTTGAAGTCAATAGACGTCTTTTATTGATTTAACTGGGCAACAGATGAGGCCCTGGATGAAAGAGCCACTCTTTTACTAAGAACTACTTGTCTCTCCAGGTTGCAAAAATAAATAATCCCAGAGACTTTCAAAGATGGCTGGGCTGGTGCTGCACACAGCTTGCCTGTGAAGTTTTGTTTAAAAGGAAAATAAATTTTTCAGGCAAAGGGCTGCTGGCTGACCTGACCTTTTCAGACTGAAAATGGTCACTTGAGAGGATAAATAAGATAATGATAATAAAAACTCCCCTAGTCGTTACTGGACTGCTGCTGAAAGGGATTTGGCAAAGGCTGAAGAAATGTCAGAGTGAAGAAGAGCACCATCTCTGCTGAAAGATTATGGTGTCTGACCCTGCCTGCTGCCCACCGAGGCTGGTGAAACCTCCACTGATTTCTGTGAGAGTGAGGATGGCTGAAGGCCAAGAGAAGACGCTGCTCAAAGTACAGCTGTGAAGCTTCGTGCTGGTGATGCTGTGTTATATGGATGTGCACTATCCTTAACAAACCATGTGCGGAGTGTAGTAAATGAAGTTTCTTGGAGGGGCACGGCCAGCCTTTGGTACCAGCCACACTCTCTGAGTCTGTTTATGTGTTGAAATGGTACTACCTGCCTTTTGGGCTGGGCTTTTCAGCAGGTAAACCCTTCTTCCCCTTATCTTGCTCCTAGCTCTTGTGCTGAATGTCCCTGATGATGATAACTGTTTCATTAGCTGCCTGATGATCGGCCCATGCACATTACCATCATTTTATCTAGGTGGTAACTGTGAGCTTTACTCTGGGAAGCTGCTTAACATCCATCACTGGAGGTTCTCTGTGAGGTTAGGCAAACTTATGTCAGGAATGGCTTATCTATGGGGGACAGGAAGATGGACTAAACTGCTTGGGAAATACCCTTCTAGCCCTGCTCTCTCTTGCTTTAAAGTTCTGCAATAGTAATATCATATCATTTCTATGGCAAGCGTTTCTAGCAGGCTCATTTAAGGGGTGGGTGCCTCTTGGACTAAGGGTTGGTCAGAGGCTGCACCAACACATTCAGAATTGAAATGGCAGCCCAACATGTCACAGCTGAGTGAAGAGGTACAGAAGGAAGAACTTGTCTCACCTACCTCAGATGCTTGCGTGGAGACGTGTCTAAGCTAGGCTACCTAGCTCCTCCAGCTCTGGAGGGAGAAACAAGTACAGTTTGTGTGCCCTGCTAGGTGCTGGACATCAGAGATGCACTGGAAGCACCTCCTGTCTTTGGTGACCATCATACCACGGTGCAGTCGACCAAGGGCAAGCGAAGTCCTTTGACCTGGTTTATGTGAGAGCTCAGTACCTCTTATTTCAGCTGGGACACAATATTCATCCAAACACTTTCATATCAGCTGTTTGTTTCTAAACATTGACAAGGATTTTCTCTGTCTTCTGCTGATGGAGCTGCTCATGGCTCTCTGAACTCTATTGTTCTGCAGAGGTCTGCCCACTGCAGGTCTCTCTGATCACTGGCCGAGGACTAGCCATTTATTTTAATAATTTTTGGTAAGAATCCTGGAAATTATGTTTAAACAAGCTACATAACTTACCTAAAATGTTATTTATTCTAATTCCTCACAAATATTGATGATGTATTTTTGCTGAATTTTGGCTTTTATTCAGTAAACCTCTCCAGTTCATCTTTAATTTGCAGATGGCTTTGGCAGTGTTTCAACCTTCGCTTCTGGTGGTTGAAAACTGGTGCTTGAAGTAGGCTCAAGATGCAAATAACCTGATTTTCAGAAAGTCTGAATATTTGCAGCTGCCTTGTGGGGTTCTAAGTAATGCAGTTAGGGCTGGGTTTATCACTGCCAAAAAAGCCACAAATAAATCAGGAGTCCAGAAAGAGAAGTGCGGCAGAATACACAGAAATGGCTTTAGGAATTTTGGGATTTAGGAATAAAGATGGAAGTAATTAAAAGCCCAGCTCAAGTTTTCAGCTAAAAGCACTAATATAAGTAATTTCAAAGGAGATTAAGGAGGAATGTTTATACGTTCAGGAGCAGCTTAGAGCTGGGCGTTAACTCTCAATGAGAGGTGAGAGAGCCCTCCTGACATAAGGTGTGCTGCTCACTGATGGCCTGGCGATGATAGGAGCACGGGGGGGAGGCAGGAATATTCATTGATGCCAGAGGATATAATTAGAAATAATGAGTGCAGTAAAAGGGGAGGATGGGATAGATCACAGAAGCACATGCCCAAAACTAATAAGAAATTGGAACTTGTGTTGCCTCTTTCAAAGCCTGAATTAGAAGAAGTGACTGATGGGCAGCCCTTGAAACACTGGGGTAGGCTCAGAGTGTTGAATGCTTGGTCCCTGAATGTGCTGACATGATGGAGGCCAGACCTGGGGAAGCACAGCCGCAGGAACTGCTCCAACACAGCAGGCAGAGAGAGTGCCGTGTTTCTGTGTCCTTTGGGATATCATGTCTTGGTGTACCAGGGAAGTGAAAGTGCTGTCTCTTCTTCAGTATGATTAGTCTGGGGGGATCACAAGAGCGCTCGATGGGGTCGGACTCCCTTCTTATCTCCTCCTGAATTCATTCTTTCCTTAAAAAGGCTTTTAATTGTGTGATGTTTCTGCCTTTTTTTTTTTTTAAAAGACGCAGCTAATCCCTATTTCACATGTAAATATAGATGGCACATGGGTCTGTAAAGATTGTAGGTGCTCCTTTTGGCAAACAATATCTTTTAATAGCATTGTGTGCAGTTAATCGGGTTAAGCAAAAGTATCAGTGGACCAAGCAGTGCAAGTTCAGGGAAGGAATAAGTGATAGACCTGAGAGCTGTTGTTTAGTAATGTTGTGGCAGGTACAGTAGAAGCCTTTTTTTTTTTTTTTTGGCTTGTTGATGTCTGTGGCTGGAAAGCACCATGAGTAGAGCAAGCTGTTATATTGCAGGAGACACTTGCTATTTTATTTCATAACAGAGATGGTAAATATTTATTGCTCCTGGTCTTCATCCATTGTGTCTACCTGGATCAAATGTTCAGTGCTTCAGGAACTGGTTGTAAGAGTTTGTGCCCTCTCTGCCCTTCAACTCTGCTTAAGTGGGAAAGGCTACAGGGCATCTTTCACCTAGTTGAAAGGAGACAATCAGAAAATTTGTGCAGAAAAATAGGAAATGCATTGAAGTGGCTGTTTCTCCTTGTCATGGAGAAAGCTCAGTTCTACAGGTAGGTCTTTGGGAGAAAGTTCTCCAGTCAATGGAGAGGAAACCAATACTTTTAGAGTTTCAGAAATACCCTGAAATAGGCTTTTACTTTAGAAGAGAGGAGCTGGAAATGCCTGTGCCTGTCAACTGTCGTAAAGGTCCATGAGATGACTAGCTCAGATGTAGAGGTCTGCACTGGAGACATCTAACACTACACGCACCAGGTCTCTGGACCTGAGCGTGGAGGAGCGCTTGCTGCCATTTAACAAGTCAAGGCAAGGGTTGGTTGATACAAGGGGCAGTGGCATTGCATGGCACATGAGGGAGACACGTCTCACTGAAGTGTCCTTCAGCTTTGGGGAGCTGGTGGCCAGAGGAGGGCCATGGAGCTGTGACTGCAGGGCAGGAGGTGTGGGTGTCCTGGCTGCAGGACATTTGCATGGGTAGCACGTTGTGGTTGCAGGCCCACCCATCAATCTGGTATTCACGCTTTATGGATATAGCATGCTGGACCAATTCTGCCATTTTTTCTTTCCCTGGCAGAGCAGTGACCAGTGCACCATCCCTTTGATGTCATGTGCTTGCACAAGGGCATCTTTTTCAGATGCAGTGTCCTTCAAAGGGAGCATATGTACATCCAAGAGTATCTTCTAATGGCTTTGTGTAGTAGTGCATGTGTGAGTTCACTAATTCTCCAGGAACTATGAGGCAAAATTCAGCACAGAGTAAAACAAATGTTCTTGTCTGTTTTTGGAGTCATTTTTTAGGTTACTATTAACCTTTCATTTGAAATTTAAAGCTGGGGACTACACATTGATTCTGAGCAGCTTCTTGGGAGAGTATCAATTTTCCATTTAGAAAATTATTATTTTTTACCTTCACCCTATATGGGGTGTTGTTTGTCAGTTCTGAGAGACACTTTTCTATGGAAATGTACTCTTTGGGCCTGAAATTCAAACCAATTTTGCCAAATCCCAGGCATTTTGAGCAATAAAATAGGAAGCATTATAGGAAATAACAGCTGAACTGGGGGAGGGACATGTTTAGATCATTAAGGCCAAGCCCAGAAAAGTAATAAAGCAGTCAGACTTGTTAAAATTAAAACAGGCCCATGGCCAAATTTAAAGATACTATATATCTGGATGATAGTGGGAAAAAGCATTAAAAGCAAAAAGAGAGTAGTAGCTGGCAGCAGATAACATCTGGCAATGGATTTGCTGTGAAATTCATTTCAGAGAACTGGTGGATGAAGAAATTTCTCAATGAGGGAGGAGAAGAAATCACAGCATGGTTGAACTGTGTTTTTCAGTGAGATGCAAAGGAGTTGTAAGCGCCCCATGATGCTGAGAGGCCTCCTCTGTTGACCTGCTATATTTGGAAGCTCAAATTGCTGAGGCAGATTAGAAGCCCTGAGCCTGGTAAGCCAGTGTTAGTGGGAGATTTCCAGTGCTCGCCTACATCACGTTGGCTTTGAGGATGCACTGCACAGTGCATCCCTCCTAGCAGCACCACTTCTGAGAACCTTTCTGTCCCCTTCTTGGCTGCAAAGGGATTGCATGCTGGGGAGACATCCCTGAAGTACATGGTGGCTGTGATGGCAAGCTGGACTGCTGACACCAAACTGCTCTCTATAGTTTAGTTGACCTGATATNAAAAAAAAAAAGAGGTCTGAATGCAAGTCAGATTCAGAGGGTTTCAATATCCTTTGCTTTGCTTTACTCCAGTCTTGCATTTTTAATTTAATAGATCATTTTTTCTTATAATATATGAGCTATGAGATGGATCTATTACAGATATGTTATTTATATATTTTGGTTGCCTTATAGGCGGATATCAATATCAAGATGATTAAGGACTTTTTTTCTGTTCCTTGAAGATTGTATAATGAGATGAAAAAGGGAAAATGCAAATTTTAATTGAGTATATTCATGATATGGCTGTGGGTTTGATTGTATCTTCTTATGTTTTGCTTTATTTCTGAGACAAATAGTTTTTCTCTCCAATGTGCTGTTAGTTAGATTTCTAACCCGTAAGTTGAGCCACAAAGACTTTTAATGAACCATAAAGATATTAATTCCAGAGCAATCAGAATATTATTTGCAGTTGGATGCAAAATACCAAAGGCTTTAATGATGTTTAGGTGGAACTTTATTAACATCCAAATATCTCTGGAGAGCTATGGTAACAGTAGGAGAAATATTAATCTCAGTATTACTTGTTTTTCTATAAGTAAATGAGAACTGAAAGTCTTCTTCTTGTGAGTCAGCTGAACATTTTTGGGGGTGCACACATAGTGCATACTACAGCCAGCATGGACCTACCCTTATCCACCTTATCCACCTTTCTTCTGCTCAACCACGTGGGATGCCAGTGCTGCCAGGGGTCATAGAAGGAACAGGAAAAGATTGCCCCCCAAATAATCCTTGTGTGCACAAGGATCTGCTTCTAGGGCAGCATAGGTTAGGGACTGATATCTACAGTCATAGTGGCACAGTTCTTTAGGAAAGAGGATTTATGCTGCCTCATGGATATGTTTTGCCACAGTGAGAGTGACATACACCAGCTAAGGAGCCCTTCTGCTTGTGCCCCAGGCTGTGGCCATGACTCCTGCCTTCCCCCTCTTTGGTTTATGGTCAGTCCTGCCAGGAGAAGCTGGGTAAATTGAAAGAAACCAGATCAAGCTTCCCGGGTCCACCACACGACTGTGTTCTGGGTGTGGCTTGCTCCAATGACCAAAGAGGAAGCCTGCGTGGCTGTTGTAGGTCACATACCTTGACAGCCAGAGATTTGAGACCAAACTTGCTCTAAGAGACTAGGAAACAAAATTCTATTGGAATTTGTGTCCCCTCTCTCAAGTGCTTTTGCAAATCCCACCCTCTGCCTTAGCATTTGTGCTGCACAGCACCCGGTGTGCTTTGTGCTCGCTCTGTGATGATCCACGGTGATCTTCAAAGCAGTGACAGTGCTGCACAGTATGTTCCATGGCAGTTACTTCCTTTCTGGTTTAATTATAACTGAGTTTGCTAATCCCAGTCTTGATTAATGAGCTTAATATGCAAATGTTATGATGAAACTGAAACTCTTTGTAATTGCTTGCAGACAGATTACCACTTCGAGTACACAGAGTGTGACAGCAGTGGCTCCAGATGGAGGGTGGCAGTCCCGAATCCGTCGGTGGAGTGTTCTGGACTACCCGACCCCGTGAAAGGGAAGGAATGCAGTATGTTGGCACTTTTCATTTTACAGACCATTTCTGTCTGTTTGTGCTATTTACCCTACATGGCACTGACTCCAACAAAGCCCCTTGGAAGGGCTTTGAGGCTTGGGTGATATGGTTCTTCCTAGATCTGTCACCGACACCCCGAGTGTCCATGAGTTGGGCCTTCCCTTCTGGGTCTCTTGTGTATTCCCCTCCAGCCCTTCCCTTTGTCTCTTGGAGCTGTGGAGCTGGGACTATCTTTGCAGCACAGTTGTATAACTCCTTAATATCTGCTACAGGTGCCATTGTATGCTAATTCGCTGACACATCTGTTACAACACCCACTGAAGGGTTGTGGTTGCATGAACAGTGGCCAAATTACATTTGCATGGTGTCCATATTCTCATCACCTGCATTATTTAATCAACAATAAGCTAAATGCATAAATAATGGTAAAAGTCTTATTTTCCTGCATTATTTTCATGACGAAGCCTTTTCATTTTATTTATTTATTTTAACAACAACTCAGAGTATTCTTATATCACTTTGTCTTTTTTTTTTTTTTTAATATGCTAAAACACTTCATATTTGCATCTGGGGACATAAGGAAACTGCTGCTCTGCAAGCACATTTGAACTGTTCCCTTGCTGCTTTGCAGCTTCCCAAGCTGAACGCTCTTTCCCATCATACTCCCTTGCTCTAGCGATTCTCTTCACAACAGATCCTAGCAGTGCTTTATTTTCTCAGTAATTTGTACCAGTGGCTATAAATCATTGTATCTGACAAATGGGAAGAATGATGGCAGTGTCCTTTCAGTTCTACTGTAGAAGAGATGACTTTTCATTCGCTTCTGACTCTCCTCCTGTAAAGGTTTATTGTTCGTTTCATTACGGCATGTGCTCCAGTATAAGGTACACAAATGTTTTCTGTAGCACTGTTGACCACTGGAAGATTTCGGACTGCCTGCAAGCATCAGCTGAAAAGCTGCCTGTGTCGTTCCTGGTGGCTGGGTTTTGTTTCTGAGATTTTACATGTGGTATCTCTGTAAACCCATGAGATGCGTTATTTGATTACAGAACTATGGAACCGGGAAGCGCCTCAGATGATCCCCTAATTCATCCCCCAGCCCAAATAGCTATAATACCTGTGACTTTGTAATTTGTGCATGATGTATGGCTGGGCTGTTTCCAGGGGCCTCTGATGATAAAGAGACCACCAACTGTCCAGATATCTGCTTATATATTTTGTCCTATTCATTTTCCCTCCTGTTACAGTTTTTTTTCTGCTGTTGAATCTCGCCTGTACTTCAACCCTCTTACTTTTTGCTGTCTGCACTATAAAGGAGCAGATAGTGTTATCCCTTCTGATGCACAACCACTTTTGGTGTATTCTGAACTACATGGGCGTAACTCATTTTTACTGGTGTGCACTGTTTCTTCGTAAACCTTGTGATAAATGGTTTAAGGTCCAGCATCATTACATTCTCCTCAGCTTTCTGGTACAGATTTTAACAAACGGTGCACTTACCTTGTTTCTTTTCCTCTTATTTGTGTGTCTTTCTGGTCTTAAATGAATTCCAGAGTAAATTCAGCTGTTTTATAGCAATAGATGAATCTCTGTCGTCTCCTTGCTGTTGTTGGCATACTGTTAGACAAGAGGAAACCTTTGCCCAGTAGATCAGCAGTGATATTACATACAGAATACAGGATTCTGTTAAATATACTGGAAAACTCATCTCAGTAGATGCCTCTCCTACTTGTAGTGTTGCTTTTAAGTCCCATGGCAATTCAGCTGGTTTGAGAAGCAATTGGATGGTTGACTTTGTTTTACTGAGCCCTTCAGATATCAGCTCTCTGTGCTCTTGGGAGTGCAGCAGAGTTAATGTAGTTCTGTCTTTTTTTTCTTTTTTTTTCTTTTTTTTCTTTTTCACCTGTAGTATATTATCTGGCTTCAGGAGATGTCTGGCTGTATTCTAATTGGAGAAGTCATTTTAAGTTTCACATCTCTTAGTCTTTCACATTTTGCTTTAAGAGCAGCTAATCCTTCAGGCTGAAAACACGATTCTGTCGGCAGCAGTCATTCACTGTTGGAGTGCACTGGGAATACCCCTCCCATTCGGTTTGGCTAACGTGGTGGGTTTTACTGCAAAATATCTGAATCTTTCGTCATAGGCCTGGTGTTATTTCATCCCAAGGCGTATCAAGAAATACCATAAGTTTGGCACATCCTTTGAGACGAGTCTTTCTGGCTATTCTACACTTCAGATTCTGCTGCATCTTGTAGATCCTACCCTATGCCAGAGCATCCTGACACTGGGACTCCTCCTGACCTTTGGTAGAGGCCTGGACTCCCTTAGGTATCTCTGTCAGTCCTTCAGCCTGCAGAGCTGGGGACCACAGTGCGATCACCACAGGCAGGATGATTTCCAGCTTTGGAGATCTGTTGTCTTTAGAAGATATGATTGGGTTCTAGTAGTCCTAAGATATAGCTGAGCCAGCTATGTCTCTGCTCTTAAAAAAGGCTTGCAGTTGTATAGCAGCATGAGCTCTGAGGGCGTTTTTTGTCTCGAGGTTGGCAAAGACCTCAGTGGTCCCTGCTGGCAGCTAGGACACAGTGGATATGAAGGAATCTGGGTGAGAATGTGTTTTTTTGGAACACATCTGCCGCTGCTGCTGACTTCATGATGTTTTGTTTGCAGTTGTTTTCATTTACTCAGAAATGTCTGCCGCTTCAGAATATCTGCTATTGATCTTTACTGCTCCCTGAAAACAGAAGTGACTTGCAGGCTGTCATTAATTTTGGATCCTGAGAGTACAGCATGAACCTCTCCAGCTTCCAAATGCTCAGCAGTCATTCTGTTTAAATTGTGCCTGAACTAGGAATTCGAAAGATGGTATAAAATATGTCAAACGTCTCCAATCATCTCTGTAAATATGTCTAGACTTTGGTCTCCAGTGGAGTGCAAAGACACTTGAGATGGCTAAAAATATATTAGCTCAGGTGCTTCAAGTATCTGGAGCAATCTGTGGCACAGAGTTCAGTTGGTGTCTCAAGATGTGCTCATTTTCAGGATGTTGTGTTTGACTGCTTTTCGTTCAGATGAACATGCTTAAATTAGGTTGGGTGTCTCCGTGCTGTGTTGTGTTTCAAAATGTATGCTGACCTGCAAAGCACAGCCGATGGTGGCCCACTGAGAGTGACCACCAGCATTTCCTGGCATGGCTGTAGTCTCCAAAACATGTCAGGACTGAGACCTTTTCTGGGTCTTCAAAAAAATAATCAGCAAAGCTTACCTGCAGAGAGGATGGGGCCCTCTGAGAATTAAGTGGTTCAGAGTAGGAAGGACTGTCATTTTTTGACTTCTTTGTAATCTGGGTATTAGATGAAGGATTTTTTGCCTTTTTCTTGCTGTGAGCACAGGGTGGCATAATGACCCACCTTTCCCTCCTGCCACGCTCCCCTCCTTGTCTTTCCCATGCAGGTGGGAGGTAGGAGGAAAGAAGGAACCTCACGTGGCAGGTATTTGTGAAGCTGTAGGAGGTGCTGCCACACCGTGACCCAGATGTGGGAATGGTGGTGCAGAAGCAGCTCTGCAGGACAGAAGCTCACTTGCAGTGCACTGGGCCAACAAGACCTTTCTACAACTCACTCCTGCCTGACAGGAAATCCTCCCTCTTTTCTTCTGATCACCTTGCCCTGTGGGGCTGCAGCAATCACCATTTTCAGACCCCATGTGGATGTCAGCCTGCCTTTTGACATTCAGCATGTTGTGTTACCTCCAGGCATGGCCACGTCAGACTGCTCGGACAACTCTCCTGAGGATGCTGTTTTGCTCTTTCTTTCCTTCATCCTCGTATTTGTTCAGAGATGAGTCACACTTTTGACACTGGCACATCACAGTTGCACAAAATCCTGGAAAGAGACGCATTAAATGTGCAGCAAGGATCTTGGCTAGGAAAAAGGCAGTATTTATTACTCCTAAAGCTACCCTTCATGGCTCTCCTCTGCTTCCTGTTGAAGATGTCCTCTCTAGGCACCTTACTGAGGGCTCTTTGGAGGTCTGGTGTGTACATGGAGGATGGAGCCAGGGGAGGTGGCAGGCAGAGAGCCTCCGTCAGTGAGATGCAGTCTGAATCACTCCGTTGCTTCTTGACAATTGGCAATGTGCTTAACTAATTTGGTCTCGTTCATTTTTAATTACCACAGGGCTCACTCCAATCTCCTCATGAGTCTGATAGCAGGAAAGGAATTTAGCTGATAAGGATCACTGCCATCAGGGCAGTACACTTGGCTTTTTCAGTGGAAAATATTTATTGCAGTCAATGGGAGCAGTTTGCTTTTGGGGCTAAGCCTGAACCCCCAGACAGTCGGTACCTCTGAAAGCCCTTTGCTTTGGTGTGTGGGCTGTATGTAGTGTTTAATGGGGACCTTTTGGGGCCTGATGGTAGGAGCAGGATTTGGCATCATGCTCCCACTGACTCTATGCTGCAGGGTGTTTCAGTGGCCACAGTCGGGCTTTTCTGCCAGCCTGACCATGTGTTGCATGTTTTACACTCAAATTAAATGTCTGAACTCAGAGCCTTTCTTCCTTCCTTGTCTCCTTACTTTCCCCTCTGTCTCTCTCTTCACTCCAGTACAACCCATATATCAGGTTCAGAGAGTGCCCTTACTGTGCACGGGTGCACAGATTCACTCTGCAGAGCTTTTTTTCATCAACCAAAAGGGCTTAAAGGGTTCACATTTTGACCTCAAATTCCTTTTAATATAAACTCTGTTATTGCACAGAATGAGCTTTTCCTTTTCCTTTTCCTTTTCCTTTTCCTTTTCCTTTTCCTTTTCCTTTTCCTTTTCCTTTTCCTTTTCCTTTTCCTTTTCCTTTTCCTTTTCTTCTTTTTCTTTTTTCTTTTTTTTTTGCCAGCCTAAACAAGAAGAGGTTACACCTTATCTGATAAATATCTGTTAATTTTAGTGGTGCTACGTGCACAGTAAAAAAACTGTACTAAGAATAATAAATAGAACAATTTCAAAAGGAGTTGAATTTACTGTGTTCAAGGGAAAAAAGGACTGGTAAGGCCACTGTCAGAGTGAGCATCCAGATGCCATTTATAATTAGAAAGCTTTCTTAAGAAAGGAGGCACAAAAAATATAGATAAGACGGAAGAACTTGATCGTGTGCAGTGCCATGGAGTTATTAACGGTTCTGCTTAGCAAATTCCACTTTTACCTGGTGCTACTAAGGCAGGAGAAACTTTTTGGAAATCAGAAGTGTGCTTCAGTTTTAAGGTAAGGTGAGTGAGCATGCACCAAATGGTAACCGTGTGGAAAGCTCCACTGACTTCGGAAAATACAGTATCCTTAATTACAATAGAGTATGCTGGGGCCTGAGAGGAAAATTTGTCTTGATTTATTGCCACTGAGCTGTGTTTATTGAGTTTATTCAAACTTGTATAATCTGCTCCTAGAAAACCACAGGAGGAGATATGGATCTTTTTGCTAATGACAGTGCACTTCAGACACAATTAGGGCAAGTGACCTTGTTAAGACTTGCAGGTTTTATAACACTTTAAGGCAATTTAAGTGATCTGCAGGAGTTTTGATTTTACTATTCTGTTTTTGCAATGGAAAACTTAAATAGAAGTTTAAACTTAAATAGAAATATTTTGAGTATGATATTCTTTCCATCTCTGGTAAGACTTGGTATTCTGAAGAAGTAAGGAGTGGGTCTGATCCTAATTCACTTGAAGTCAGTGGGCATCTGCAAATTTTATAATGTGGGGTGTATGCACATGCATATCTGTGTAGATAGATAATATAAAATGAACGTTAAACATCTGACAATACCTGTGCGCTTGTGTTACAGCCTTCTGACGGAAAGTGTCAGTTTATATCCGTTCCTTGCCAATGAATGCTTGTAGTCAGGCAAATTCTTTGTAGTCTTGCTAAATAATTTGTTCTTCCAGAGTTTTACCAGGAATTTTGAAATTTGGCTGATGAAGCCTTGCAAAAAGCAATGAGAAGTTTTAGTAGTTTCTTTAATGTTTACATTATTGCACATGTATGTCATACAATCATTGAATGGTTTGGGTTGGAAGGGACCTTAAAGATCATCCGGTTCCAACCCCCCTGCCATGGACATGGATGCCACCCACTAGACAGGGGCTCAAAGCCCCATCGAGCCTGGCCTTGAACACTTCCAGGCATCCACAGCTTCTCTGGGCAGCCTTTTCCGCTGCCTCACCACCTATAGATGTGAACATACATACAAATACCCACATGTGAGTAGTGCTGTTTATTGAACAGTGGCATTTATTTATGTGTTATCTCAAAATAATTTATTATGGAATAAAAAAATTATCACAACAGTGTTGTTGTTTTAAGATATGAATATAAGAACTACTTTTCAAAAGGCTTAAAGAAGTCCAGAGTTATGACTTCTTGAAGCAAACATGTAAATCCTAACAAATAATCAGAGAGATTTTTTTTGCTTTTTTTATTGTCATTCATTCAGGATCATTTTCTGGTCTTACTTAAGGGTTTTGAAATAACTGGGATTTCTTTATTTCAACTGAAAAGAGCAAAATGGTGACATCAGCATAGCTCTGAGGACTAGGCATGTATCTATTCTCATTTTTTCTCATGGCTTGAAAGCACTAGATCTTGTCTTCAGCAACCTTGATGTACTAATATTTTTTCATTTTCGATGTCATTCAGACATTGCTGCTTTGGGTGTTCACCTTGGAAGAAACAATGAGGTCAAGCAATTATTAATGGCAGCTGGTGTTTAACCATGTCATTTAGATCTGACGTACGTACATAGATACTTACACGAGATGACAGATGCTGTTGGGTATCCAGAGCTGTAGAAAAGCACTATTTTGAGGCAGTGTTCAAGAAATGTATTTAGAAGTTCTCTCCCTTCATTCCTCCTTCTTTGAGATTGCTTACTCTAATGGTATATTCTGATCTCTTCCCTCATTTTGACTAACACCTTCCCTTTTCCCCTCTCAGCTGAACAGTCATACGGCTCCCATGAAGTTGCTTGTCAACATATAAGAGTCCATCCTCACATATGGAAGGTTGCTCTCTCAAACTTGAATACCAAAAATATGGATTCTTGGCACAAAACTGAGGGAATTTGAGCATTTCTCAAGGTGCTGTAGGTTTGGCCCCTGGCCTGTTATGTTTTACCTGGCAATTAAGGATGTCTGAGAGAGAAAAATAGTATATAATCCTGGCTTTGCAGCCAGCTCTGACATGAGCAGCAAGATATGCAAGAAATAGATTTCATAGTCATGGTCATATGTCATAGTCATGGGCACTTTTGTGCATATGGCCTGCAGGACTGGGCAACTTGATTTTATCTGAGTTTCTTTTGTATCCCTAGGAAAGTTTTTTTTTTTTTTTTTTTTTTTTTTTTTTCTGAAAGAGACAGGAAAGGCATTCACATTAAAGCGCAATGGGGAGGGGGCAATCACACAGCAGCGGACACTGCTCTGAGGACCACTATGAAACTGAGACATTAATGCAAGGCTGCCAAGAAGTGAAGATGTTGAGCTGGCAGTGGAATTCATGTCAACTTGAGAGTCACTTCCGAAAGGCTGTGATTTAGTGAAGCACTCAAACAGATGTGTGTTTCCATTCGTCTTTGAGCATCACTATTAATGAGCTGATGTTCCTAACTTGAGTCAGCTAGGTAAATCCTAGTGATGGCATTAGGGCTTTCACCTAGACTGAGGCTCAAGGCTACATTTTACCTTGGCATTTCTGCCTGGATGTTTTCCTAGTGCATACTGTTGTCCAGGGAGATAACCCAATTTTACAAGTAATTTTTCCAGATTTTTTCCTATGTGCACGAGCAATACAGTGTCTTTGGAGAAAAAGTCACAGTGTTGGCTTTTTGAAGCATAGATCTTGTTAGGTAAATGTTTAAAAAATCAGAAGAGTTTGCACTGAACCCGCAAAGTTTAATTCCCAGGGAAGAGTTACTGAGAACTCTTCTGAGTGTGTGTATTGCGACTTCCAAGAGAAAGATTGGCCTTAGTGTCTTTTGATGATTTCTTCATCCTATTTGTGTACACAATGCAATTAAATAAGTTAAACACAGCTGTCTCTGAGTCGGTGATTTCTCTTTCAACTGGAAAGAAGCTGGTAAGACCTTAAGATGTTCTATGGTTTGGTAGAGGGATGAGAGGCAAGCATAGCGTGTGTATGTGTGAGAGACTGTGGTCACAATGAAGATTTTGTCACATCAGCTGAATAGAATGGAGGTAGCTGAGCCATTACGATGGCTGTTGTAACTCTGGCAGCAACTGTGCTTGGTAACCTCTTGGTGATGACTGTCTTCCTTCACTCTCTGTCCCACTTCCTTCATGAATTTGCTGAATATTCCCATTCTAAAACCACAGCTTTCAGTGCCCGTCTGATGGAATAAAATAATAGTAAAACTGCCCCATATGCCAGGCCAGCTGGGGAAAATGGTACTGTTCCTGTCAAAGAGGTGAACCAGAGAGAGCGTTGGTTTATTTTGTCATTTCTTGGACAAAAGGAAAAAAAATATTTACTCTTAAGAAAAGGAAGGATCTCTTCCATGGAAGCTACTTTTCTTCATGTTACCTCAGCCTTCAGTGTTATCACATTTCCAGCCCAAGCAGTCTTGACAGACTTTTTCCTTAAATTAAGATTCAGTCTGGTTCCTGATAACACATTGAGATATAATGACTGAAGAAAACGAACATCAATTATTCACAGTCTATTGGAGGATCCTTGTATGAATTATTCACAGAAGACATTCTGAAGCTGGCTGAGATTATAGGAAACATTAATAATAAAGCAGCTAGTTCCTCTCTTCCTTTGACTTTGTTTTGTTCTCCTCATCCCGTATTTTGGTTGGTCCTTGATTCCATGTCATGTGGACCCTGATGTCCCAGGGTATCACTGAACAGATGGCTCTGTGTGCTTGTCCTTGGCCACATCTTCCCATCTAGGTTTGTGGCATGCATCTGTTGAACCCAGCAGCTGTTCAAAGGGACAACTGTGTGATGCTACCAACCTTATAAGGCCTTTCTGAGCTACAGTTTTTGCCTCTGCGAACGGGAGGGTGAGATATAACTCAGCTCAGAGTCTGCCTGCAGGAGATGACAACATTACATGTGAAGGCTAGGCAAAGGGACTCTGAATGAACAACAAAGGAATGGAGGGAGAGAGTTGGAAAGCCAGTGTATGAGGTTGTCTTTCCTGTGTCCTTTTACTGGTTTAGGTAGAATTGCGCCATTGATACTCCTTCTAATGTTATAATCTGGAAAATCTGGTCCTGTGTCTTTTTTTTTTTTTTCCTTAATGTAATGTATTGAGAGCCAGGGGGCAAGGAAAGATGCACACAAACATGCCCACACTCAGAATGGAGAGAAGAGCTGAAATAATTTTAGATATCACAACTGAGAAATGTCTGGAGGTAAATATCAACTGAGAAGACCAATAGAGGGAGAACTATTGGGCCCAAGTGGTGTGAGATGTGAAACTAGCCGACGGAAGGTGTAAGACGGGTCAGGGCTGCACAAGGGAGGAAAGCAATTGAATAGGTTCAATAGCAATAGTGTATGTGTGAGGATCTACTCTTGTTACTCCAGTCCTGTTCAGTGATAAGCCTCTCCTGATGAGCATCAGAAGTTTAAGCAATGTGAGATTGTTAGGATCAGTCACTAGAAAATAAATGTGCCAAGCAACTTTGACCCTAATCAGTTGAAATTACTGGGAGGGCCACAGCTGTACTAAAAGGCAGAATGTGACCCTGGAGCCTTACAGTCAAAGACCAAGTGAGGCAAGCCCACTTATGGTTTGTTTTGCCCTCTGGGGAGCCGTTTCCATGTCTGCAAAGTGATAGTAATGTAGTATCAGATCTGAAAAGTAATGTATTACGTGCAATCCTTGGAAGCAGCTACACAGTGGGCACGGCTCCTGTTTCAGGATGCCCCATGTTCATGGTGCACCCCAGGAGGGAGGTAAGATACTGTCACTCTCAACTCACAGAGTTTAAAAGGAGAGTGATTAATTAGTTTCACTAGTTTGACCTCACAGGTCATTAAAATGCATCCAGTTATGCCGATGCTGAGGCTGGTAATTTGTATTTGGTATGAGCTTTTCTTCCATATGGAGTCCAGTTATGGTATAAAGCACTTGAGAGACAGAGAGTCCATCACATGCCATGACAGATTGTTCCAGTGATCAGTTGTTCTTGGTATTAAAAATGTGCGTGATATTTCCAATTTAAATTTGTCTGGCTTCAGCTTCCAGAGGGTAGCTCTTCTTATGCAGTCCTCTGCTTGATTAAAAAGTCAGTGGGATCCCATTTTTTCTCTCCCTGGAGTTACTTATATATTTATTAAGTTGACTCTGAATCTTCTTTGATAAACTAAACAGACTACGCACTTCAGATCTCTCAGTGCAAGGCATTATCCCTAATTTTGAAAGTATTCAAAGTCCTTTTTTCTTCTTCTTCCTTTTTTTATTCATTGACCTCTTAAAATTGCAGAAGCAGAACTATATCTAGTGTTGGAACAACTCTATTGCCTATAGTACACACATTTTATCCTACAAGTCTACCTCCACCTCTAAAATCCACAGATCTCGTTAGTGCCTTTTTGCACATCATGACAGTGGAAGCCCTTGATGAATGGTGGATCCGCTCTCTCACCCGCCAGTTTTAATACTGTTCTTCTTCTATTTGCCTGCAAATCACTGATAAAAATGTGACTTAGTGCCACGGCAGACAGAACTGTCCCCATCCTGCCTGCTGGGTGATGATCTCCCACAGACAGCTCTGTTTGAGATCTGTTTCTCAGGCCATTCTTAATCCATTTTAGATGTGCTTTACTGGTATTGTGTGGTGCTGCCTTTTTTTTTTGTCACAGTGACAGACTAAACTTAGTTAATTGTCTTGGAAAGCTGAAGTCTATTACACCTACTCAGTCACCTTTATCAGGTGACTTGTAATCCTTTTAACGAATGAAGAGAGGTCTGCTTGACAAGACTTATGCAATGGTTTTGGTGGGTATTAGCACTGTAGCTGTCTTTAATTTTTTATGAAGTGGATCTGTGTCGGCTTTATTGCATGCATGTATGAATGTGTGTGGCTGCGTGTGACAGTGTCAGTCTAACAGTACATTACAGCATCTTTTGTGGCAGGGACTGGTTCCCTGTACAAACCACAAAACTATTTAAGGTGTTTCACAATTTTTTTTTTTTTTTCTCACAGAGACAGAAGATCAAATTCGGTCTTCACTGAAATGTGTGTTTCTCTGTGTAAGCTGGTGTGTAGCTCCCAACCTGATGTTTGAAAGGTCTAATAGGACAGTTTGCAGTCATAGAGGGAGAGCGAGAATGTACTCTAGAACAGTGAAGTCCGAACCTGATCAATAGCGTTGATTTTGGAACAGATTTTCAGAATTGCCTACGTGATTCAGCAACCTTAGTTCTGTTTTCAAAACAGCATATACACACAAGAAACTGTTCAATAAAGATGTTTTTTCCAGAAATGAATTATTAAATGCTTAAACAAGCGGTCTGTGGGGTCAGCGGCAGGTGGTGTTTGCAAAGGCTACTTCCAAGCAGTGTGATTAATTTTCCCTTGGGAACATGAAAAGGAGTGATGAGTGAAAGCGGACACCTAAAATATGTGAAGTAGACTCCTCAAACTTCACATCACACCTTAGCTTCCTATTTGGTGGTGCTGTCCTTCTTCTGACAGCAGTTTGCCTGTGTCACCCCCACAAACACAGTGGTGCTGCGAAGTTGGCAACCGTTTCTGTGGACAAGCGGTCGCGGGTCAGCGCTGGACATGTGCTCAGCTGTGTGTTGGTGAGATAGAGCAGCCACGAGCAAGGCAAAGCACCAGTGTCCTGGGATGGATCGTCTGTCTGTGCCCTGTCCCCTGGCAAGTACCTCTTGGCCCATCGTGAGGGACATCTGCTCTATGGGATCCCTCTGGGCAAGGCCATGGCCTGCCCATCTCCAACCGGGATGAACTCCTGAATTAATTGACGTTGCTTAGATTGGTGAATGTTTGGCCTGGCTTTTGGTGTCCCCTCTTGCTGGAAGAGCAAGCTGTGTGACATTAGGAGAGGAGACCATCTCAGTGCTCGGCACACATCGTCTTTCCTCCCCATCCCCCTCCAACTGCTCCCGACCGCCTGGAACGAGCCCAAATGATGCATCTGTTCCAATGTCGAAAGTGTCTTGTGTTGCCATTAGCCACGTTCAGCCCCAAATTGAACCTGGCAAGCAGCTGGCGTGCTCAGAGCTAGTTTGCTTGCAGATGTATGTGTTTTGACGGGAAGTGCTGCTGCCTTTGAAATGCAATTCTTAGAAGAGAAAGAAGGCAATTTCCCACCTAAAAAGGCTCATTCCTCATATAGAAGGTGAGTGATGGATGGCAGTGTCCTCTGTGGCAGCCTGTTTGATCTCTTGTACCGTTTTTTCTCTCTCTAAAATGATCAGGCTGCAAGGAGTTAAAAGATATTAGTTCAGTTAAAGCAATAATCTCTACTCAGCCTCACTCAGTTCAAAGAGGAGGCTCTGCTGCCTGCTGCACCTTCAGTATGGTAGCAAAATTCTCTCAGTTACTGATTCCTTATTCAAAAGTCACAAATCTGGAACGTCTGGTTAAGCAGCACTCTCCCGTTTCTTGCAATTTAACTTTCTTAAAAAAATGTTGGAGCTGTTAAAGGATTTGAATGTCATGATAGAGCTCACTTTTTTATTTCCCTTCCTGATGGTTTCACTCTGCAATCTTCAAGAAAAAAAATACGGCAGGATTTATCAACAATGCTAAAACAGGGAGTTTACACATTTAAGGTGAAAAGCTGTACAATCTGTGGTCTCGGTTCAGGCAGACACATGGGGAAGTGCTCGCTGCTTTTCTCTGGGTGTCTGAAGAAAGCTGTGCTTCCACTGCAGCAGGATTGCCATGCATACATACCCTGCCACCCATCCATGCTGGCTCCTGCCCACTTCCCTTCTTGGTGCTTCACTAGTAAGTGATGGGGTTAGAAAAACAGGTTTGTTGACTTGACTTCCACTGGTTCAGATTGAGAGTGTGTCGATATGACCAAGAGGGGATAATGACCCTTTGGCAGAGCTTTCCATCAAAATGGACCTTTTATCTGCATTCCAATGCTGCCTGTCAAGGGCAATTACACAAAGAAATGCTGCAGGAGCTGGCTTAGAAATGGGAGCCTGAGCTGCAGGTTGGATTTGTATGGAAATTGCTGTTACATAGTGATGTCTTTATCGAAGTACTTACGGTCAAACAAGTTTTTCTGCAGTTAGATAACATCAGCACATCTGTAAAACCACGTATGCTGGGACTTCAGCTGGCGTCAGTTGTTCTGGGCCAGTTTCACTGCTTTGGCTAGCAGTCTGATCTAGTCCTACAGTTTCTCAGACTGTGAGATTATGTGTCTCAAAGTGAGTTTATGGAATATCTGTCACTGCGCAATGTGGCACACATGAAACATTCAGTAAAAATTCCCAGCATTTCTTGGGATGTGAGTTGTGTGCTTTGCTCTGAGTCCTACTTTGGCTAGACTGGCACAGTTAAGTTTGTAAACCTTCCAGCAACACAAGAGATACTGTGTGCTTCAGAAAGCTCTCATTTGGTTTCCATCCAGGGCATTCAGTCTCAGAGAGGATGTGATGCAGCATGGGGCTGGGGGAAAGTGGGATTATCACAGAATCATAGAATCACAAAATGGGCAGGGTTGGAAGGGACCTCTGAAGATCATCTAGTCCAACCCCCCTGCCTAGCAGGATCACCTAGAGCACGGTGCGCAGGATGGCATCCAGGCGGGCTTTGAATATCTCCAGAGAAGGAGACTCCACAACCTCTCTGGGCAACCTGTTCCAGTGCTCTGTCACCCTCACAGTAAAGAAGTGCCCCCTCATGTTGAGCCAGAACCTCCTGTGTTTCGGTTTGTGCCCATTGCCTCTCGTCCTGTCACTGGGCACAACTGAGAAGAGACCGGCTCCATCCTCTCGACACCCTCCCCTCAGATGCTTATATACATTAATGAGGTCTCCCCTCAGTCTTCTCTTTTCCAGGCTAAACAGGCCCAGCTCCTTCAGCCTGTCCTCATACAACAGGTGTTCCAGTCCTCTAGTCATCTTAGTAGCCCTCCCCTGAACTTCATCCAGTAGTTCGAAGTCACTTTGTGAACATGTCTTCTGAATTATACTTCCCGTAGTTGCATATGTTTAACTACTCTCCTTGCTATGCAGGTAACCAGTGTTTATTTTCTCAGCATGCTAACAGCACCCCAGTCAACCTCATTGGCTAGACACAGGCCCGTTGGTGGTCTTTCCCAAGACCACCCGGTCTATTGGGCAAGATGTTCAAGGGTTTTTAGGCAGCCCGTAAGAACAGAAGTGTGGAGAGAGCTTTGGATTAGGTCTGCAGCTCTCACCCAAGGTTTGTACTGTTATATTACAGTCAGCATACCACTGTGCAGTCTTCGTAGCTACTGTACAGGTGGGTAATATGGGTCTGGCTCTCAGATACAAGTAATTTTGAGTTCAAGGTGTAAGAGGTGAGTGAGAGTGAGGAGAACTGTATTACAAGCCTTCATTTTGAGAAATTGCTTCTGAGCATGGTTTGTGGGTAGAGATTTTGTTTCTAAATCTAGTTTTGTCAACGGAGACAAGCAGTGAATCAGGAGCCGTCATCTGAGATTTGGTTTCAGAGCCACCGCATTGGTGAAAAAACAGGCACTGGAGCAAATCTGAATTTCACAAGCCATGCTGGGACTTCAGCAGTTGTGTTCCTGGGGTTAGGACATTCCTGTTTGGTTCCTTTTAGTGTCAGTTCACTCTTAATTAATCAAGTGGCAAAAAATCATCGGAAATTAATTGAGATTAATTTTTTCCATTAATATGTTGGAAATGATTGTCTCCCCAGCTTTCTCCTGTGCCTCTGGTGAGTATCTGGAGATGAAGAACCAGGTGTGCAGTAAATGTGCCGAGGGGACCTACTCACTGGGCAGTGGGATCAAGTTTGATGAGTGGGACGAGCTGCCAGCAGGATTCTCCAATGTGGCGACTTTCATGGACACGGCAGTTGGGTCGGCTGAGAATAAAGCTGACAGCTGCAACAAGTAAGAAGTTCTGTGTGCATCTGGGTTATGTAGCAATGGGTGAACCTGAGACAGCTTAAAAAGAGCTCCCAGAGCTGTGAGCTACAGGTCTTTGCTCAATGATGAGCGTGCGTTTGGAGGTGGGGTCCTACCTTGGGAGCCGGTGTGGGTTGTTGGTGTAGGCAGAGCTCTGGCAGCCAAGCCAGTCAAGGGATCTGTCTTGCATGATTTTTGGGAGTGCTTTAAATGCCATTTATGCTATAGAAAATGGTTGATCCACCAGTGCAGTGGTGTGGACACCTTTCCAAGGTGTCCTCTTGGGAACAGAGTCCTCAAAATCTGGAGTTTGGTAAAAGCAATGCCATTAGGTAAAGCTCAGCTCCATGAACACACAGGGAAGTATTTCTCTATCAGAAGTGAAAATCTATATAGAACTACACAATGCAGCAGGAAGGAAAGGTACAGGGAGTGCTGCAGACACTACAAAGCCCTGCTGTGGTTACCTTGTACCTCTCGGCTACACAAAACCAGCTTAATGATTTACCTAAGATCTCCAGAGGGCAAACAGCCCTAGTAATGGCAAGCAAGAGTGGCTGGTAAGCAAAATGTTTAACCATTTTGTTGTTGTCATCATGGTCTCCCTGGACTCATCAGCAGCTAGTGAGTCTAAGACCAGCTTGGAGGTGTGCTTATTTGTAGCAGGAAAGCTCCAGGGTCATGGTATAGTAAAAGTGGCTAAAAGCTACTTTCGCAGCCTATTTAGAGACCCATGGTGGTTGCAGAAGGTTGTTTCTAAATATGACTGAAAGTATGTTGGACCTATTGATAACAAACCTTTCCTGTGTAGGCTGGGTCCTAAATTTCTAGTACCATAATTTCTCTTCCCATGCACAGTTCTAATGATAAACATTATTTTAAAGTGAAAAATAAATGAGAACCCAGTAATAAAGTTATAAATCCACTGCATTTACCTACTGTGGGATTCTGGGTTCTTTATTAAGTAAAACTTTTTTGTATGGTACAGTAGAAATGTCTCCTAAGTGTCTGTGATCTGAGCTGAGGTTTGTTTTGTTTATGTTCATCAGCTCTTCATGGACGCCCCGAGGGAATTACATAGAGTCAAACAGGGATGATTGTACAGTTTCTCTCATCTACGCCGTGCATTTGAAGAAATCCGGATCTGTCTTCTTTGAATACCAGTATATTGACAACAACATCTTCTTTGAATTTTTTGTAAGACCTTTTATATGATGAATCCAACCTTACATTGTAAGATTTCCATCCAGAAAAGACCATCAAAACCAGCTTTTTCCTCCCTTTACACAGCTCTGAAATGGGAGCAGCCTGGCTGGGCATCCACCACGCTGGATCCAAATTACTGAAATGATCTGATCAGATGGGATCTGAATGAGAAAGGCAGCCCTGCTCTGCCCATGTGGATGGATTGGTTGGGGTCCAGAGAGCTGAGGGGTTCCCAGCACTGGGCTCTGCAGTGCGGTGTAGATGTCCCAAGCTGCTGAGATGCTTTGGAAGTTCCCACGAACAGCTGCATTGCTTTCCCTGGCAGTGTTGTAGCTGCTGTTTGGGACAGAGAAAGACTTAATGGGAGGGCAGCTCAGGACAGGAGAGGACTCGAAATTTTCAATCATCTCCTCTGTTACTGCTTCTCTCCCTGTCTGGTGAGCTCTGGTTTTTGTCTGGAAAACACTGCTCATGCTATCACACAGGAGTGCGAGGCTTTAGCTGGCGTTGGTGCAGGCTTCTAGATGCTCTGACAAAGTGCGAAGTGTAGTTATCCTTAGTAAGGATGGGAAAAGAAAACAAAAAAAATGGACTGGAGTCACCCTCCTGCTGCTACATCAGCATGATCTATTGCGCTTGTACAACAGACGGTGCAGGTAGTATTGTTTAGCCATTTCAGTTTTGCATTAGACTATCCTACCTTCTTCATAGCGAGAAAACAGCAAATATGCTTTCTGCTGCCAGATGAATATAACAGGATTATGAACCCTAGCTCCAGTTACTTTACTGGCTGACTGGTCTGCTCTAACAAAGGAGCAAATGTATTGTTTTTCTGAGTGCTAGATTTGAAAATGGCTCTTTGATTGTTACTTTTATCCATGTCCCACTGATTCACATCCTTAAATTTGTCATTCCCTTCTCAAGAGTCAGTGAGTGGTGCAGCCCCTCATAGAAATGCCCAAGTAAATAACTCCTAGTGGTCCTCAGTACTTCAAGGAAACCCTATTTAACACTCCTCTGAAAGCTTTTTTTTTTTTTTTTTCTCCAGCATGTCTTTGTGCTGAAGTATATTTAAAGATGATTTTCATCATACTGAAGAGATGGAATGGGTTGGAGGGAAGGGATGCCATCCAGAGGGACCTTGGCAGGCCTGAGAGATGGGCCTGTGCAAACCTCATGAAATTCAACAAGGCCAAATGCAAGGTTCTGCACCTGGGTCAGGGCAATCCCAAGCACAAATACAGGCTGGGTGATGAGTGCATTGAGAGCAGCCCTGAGGAGAAAGGCTTGGGGTGTTGGTTGAAGAGAAGCTCAACATGAGCCGGCATTGTGCACCTGCAGCCCAGAAAGCCAACCGTATCCTGGGCTGCATCAAAAGAAGCATGTCCAGCAGGTCAAGGGAGGTGGTTGTCCCCCTCTACTCCGCTCTCACGAGGCCCCGTCTGGAGCACTGCGTTCAGCTCTGGGGCCCCCAGCATAAGAAGGATGTGGACCTGTTAGAGCGGGTCCAGAGGAGGCCACAAGGATGCTCAAAGGTTAGCTGGAGCATCTCTCCTATGGAGACAGTCTGAGACAGCTGGAGTTGTTCAGCCTGGAGAAGAAAATAGTCTGGGGAGACCTCACTGCGGCCTTCCAGTACCTGAAGGGGGCCTACAGGAAAGATGGGAAGGGATTCTTTATCAGGGAGTGTAGGGTTAGAACAAGGGGTAACAGTTTGAAACTAAGAGAGGGGAGATTTAGACTAGATGTTAGGAAGAAATTCTTTACTCAGGAGGTGGTGAGGCACTGGCAGAGGCTGCCCCAGAGTTGTTGGGTGGGTGGGGGATTGGAACTAGATGATCTTTAAGATGCCTTCTAACCCGAACTACTCTATGTTTCTATGAAACTTTGGCTCTGGGCAGTGGCAGTTCAGTAGCAGTGGATTGCAAATTGCCAGGAAACGGTGAAGTTTTCAGGCTTGCCAGGCACAGTGCTTACACAGTGCTTACACTGCTGGTCTAAGGGTAAGCAAAGAGATGATCTCAACTGTGGGAAGCAACTTGTTAGATACCCATTTCTTCTGCCCTTCCTGCCTGGCCTTCCCAGGCCTTTTTTACATATTGAATCCCTTTGCATCTTGTGAGAAGAGACTATATTATCTCCATTTTCCAGATGGGAAGTCAGACACAAAGATGCTGAGGCTGAGATTGTGCAAGATAATCAGGGATCTACCTTCTTTTTAGGTGCTTCTTCTCCTCTCTTTGCCTCCATGCTGTAGGTCTAGGTAGGAATTAACTGTGCAGATGCTCTGGAAGATGTGGGGTTATATGACTTATTTCAGGCAGAATGTCAAGCAGCTTTGAGGAAGGGACTTGACCCCAGGTGTTCTGAATTTCAGCTGAAAGCATTGAAATGGCCTTTCTCCTTTTTGGAATAAAGGCAGAATAATTGAACTCATACCTCAAAGGGCTTGGTGCTTTTTCTTTGGAGAAGACAGCTAAGAGAAGAAAAGAGTGGAAAGCTCTGAGGCCATGTGCCAAACCCTGCTGTAAGGAGAAGCTGCAAAGCTCTGTTGGGCCTGGCCAAGGGACAATCAGCCTTGTGCTGCTGCCAGGGCAGACCCCCCATGGCACATGCCCACTCTCTGGAGAACATCACTCTCATCTCTGAGGTCAGGAGGCAGGGAGCCAAAGAGATAGTACATATTGGCTGCACCAGAAAGCATGTCGGAGAAAGTAATTTGTTTTCTAGCTTTGGGCTGTCCACTCCTATCTCCGCCCCTGATTTGGGAGCTCATGGCCTCTAGATTTGAGAGAACTGGGTCTTGCTGGGCTTGGGAGAAGGAGGAAGCAGCCAAAACAAGATAACATGCTCAGCATCCAGGTCTGACCAGATAGTGAGAGGACAAGGCTGAGAACTGCTCCTCCTGCTTTTTTTTTTTATTTCATCTGCATCAGGAGTGCTGTCATCAGAGGCTCTGCTAAGCTGCTAGCAGGTTTGAAAGTTTTTTTTTTTTCTTTTTTTTTGCCCACAAATAAGGCAGCTGTTGTCCTAAATACGTAGACAACAGGAACAAAGCTGAATCTTATCACTCCCTGCCAGCAGTCATTATACTGACAGAGATGTTCATCTGATTGTGATCACTGATCTTGTCTTTTTAATTAACAGATACAAAATGACCAGTGCAAAGAGATGGAGTCCACAGCAGACAAGTGGGTGAAGCTGACAGACAATGGGGAATGGGGCTCTCATTCTGTAAGTGTGCAAAAAGTTCCTTCGTGAAGTTTTTTTTTCCCATTTGTAAATGTCTGTGATTTCGTCTGAACAAACAAGTATCGGATCCTGTGAATGCACGTGAAGAAGCACAGCTTGCCTGGTACTTTGGGCAAGGTCACCAAGATCTCTAAGAGGCTGGTCCCAAAGCAAATGATATAGATGCAAGACTTTCTATTGATTTCCCTGAATCAGGTACTTTATGAGGCTAAACAGATTTATGCAAATCCTCATGCCACGGTCATTCAGCGTGACTGTAACTGAAATCTTCTACAACAGTTGTTTTCTTGTGAGACCATGAGATTATTCCATGTCACTCAGCTGAGGCTGTGAGTGGTGGGCACAGTGTGTGATGTGCAGGCAGGTGGGACTGGCGTTTTATTCCCAAGTGCATGCACCCAGCTTGTGATTTTTAACTTATGCTGTTAAAAAGCAAGCTGGCAGCACCAGGGTGGCTCCTGTAGCAAACATGAGTGTGTCCACCTTGGGAGCAGCATCCTTTTCCCTGGCTGGTGGCCCAGCCAGCTGAGCTTGCTTGGTGCACAGACCACATGTAGACTCATTATCTCATTCTGACGCCTGGTTTCCACTACCCTAATTCCCAGAACCATGCCAGCAAAGGCCCAGCACAGATGATATTATGCCAGAACAAAAAGATTTTTATTGGCACAGAGAGCAGCTCGCTCTCTGTTTTCCGTTGTCTGCTTATCTTCCTGGAGGATAAACTGTGCTCCCGAGCCAGCTCTGGTTGGCAGCGCCTGTTAGCTCAGGTGCAAGCCCCGTGCGAGTCACGTTGGGAGGCAGGAGAGCTGGGTCAGAAGGGGTGAGTGGCACAGACTGGTAGGTGGATCCAAGGCCAGGCCATTGACTTGGGTGAACCAAGAGATGTAGGCCACATCTGCATGGAAGATGGTGCCATTTGAGCTCATTGTCCGGGATGTGCAAGTGCAAGTCCACTGACTACGAAGGTTGCTTGAATGCCTGGCTGAAATGTAGACATATGAGCTAGGTGAGGTGGCTGTTCTGGCTCTCCTCAAGGCTTTTGACTGTACTGCAAATCTAGTCATGCCAGCTTCTCTGGCCTCTGCTTTCAGCATGCTAGTCCTGCTGCACCACAGCTGATGTTGCGCATCTCTACACCACGCAACCTGACGTTTGATTGAATGTGGTCCTGCCTCTGCTGTTGCCTGTGATAACCCAGTGCTCCCCTGTACAGTAGTTGCCTGGGGAGTGGGGAATACAATGTGCCGTGTCTCCACTTTGCTGAGTTTTTGGACTCTTTATCCTGGGTGAACAAAAACTGTAGCCCTGCCAGGACTGCACAGCACTGCTGTAAATCTCAATATCCTGGATTCTTATGCTAGTAGAGTTTATCCCTCTTCTTGTGTGAGGGTAGTTATACAAAGATAAAGCATCTTCAGGCCAGTATTGCTGTGTTGGCAGAAAGTATCTTGTACTGGTAGGTATGGTACAGTTTTACAAGCCAGACAGGGTCTTGGTAAACCTGCTGCTGTTAGTGGGTAGAATGATACTGTAGTTATACTGGTGAGTTGAAGTCAGTAGGCACCAACACGCTGCTGAAGGTAGTCCCGCATTCCACCTCCTCCTTATCCTGGCCATGGTGTCACCAACCCACCACCCTTCCTGTGCCAGCACAGGGGTTTGTGTAGCTGCTTGCTGAACCACGCTGTGAAGACAAGTTGGTCAAAACAGTTGGAAGCTGGATGGTGTTCTGTGTTCAGGGTCAGAAATGAGCAGAAGGGATGGGACTGCTGCTTGGGACGTTCATGCTTTGTTCTCGCTTAGTGTTCATGAAGCTGTAGTGTTAGACACAAGCAAAGCTTGATTTTTAAAGCCTTGCCTATATACAAAACTTGTGAGCCTGGATTTTCAAACCTTGGGCCCTGTCGGGTTTATTTATAGAAGTGTATTGCAAGGCTTTAAAAACAAACTATCCTCAGCTTGGAGATAAACACTCCTGAGTGCCAGGGGTAGCTGGATAAAGGTAGGAATGGCTTTTCCCAGTTCTGTTTACAACAAGATCGGAAGGAGCTCTTGGTGTTTTTCCGTAAAACCAGGGTGTTGAGCAGCTTTTTTATTACACCTACTTTGGCTCTTCAGAGATGTCTCTACAGCACCTGCCTGGTTGTCTCCCCATTACTTCTTGAGTCACTAAGCAGCTCAGGAAAATCCAGGTTTGCTGCTTAGAAGCAAGAAATCTGAGTAATGGAAGTAAGAAATAAAACAATTTCTTGGTGAGGGGATGCCTGCTAACTGTCATGCATATTATTGCAGGTAACTTTGAAATCAGGTAGTAATATATTATACTGGAGAACAACAGGGATTCTCATGGGGTCCAAAGTGGTAAAACCAGTTCTGGTGAAAAACATCACAATCGAAGGTAAGAGATATTTGCCTTTTGGGTATTCTATCACTCTTTCATCACAGTGTTTGTAAAGTGCTGTTTCTACTGGTGTGCCATCATCACCAAAGTGGCTTGTCCCTTTTCTCCTACTCTAAAGCACAGAAGCAACACCAAAACTTCACTGTCAGGGAAAAGGCTGAAAAATTAATTTGGCTAGTAAATGATGCCATCTACTGGAGAAGACTGTGTTAGCAAGTAAAGAGAGAAAAATGTAGTGAACGGGTTATCTGCAATGGGTTATAGAAAGACCGTGTTTATTGGTGAGCCTCTCAACAGTGAAAAATAGACGGACATATTTATCATAACAGTGGTAGTTAAATTGTTACTTAAATAATTTATTTAATCTGGGATTGCTCTTTCGGTCCCTTTTTAAGTGTAATCAAGCTTGGAATGTTGTAAAAGGTTCTTACACGTCAGACTTGCATTGAGCAAAGATTAATTGAGAGTCAGCAAAGCCAAAGTGTTTAAAGTAAGTGGTGAAAGTCTGTGATTTTTAATCTATGTTATCCAGCTGGCTTGCTTTCCCAGATAAGCAGGTTGGCAGTAGTTACAGAGCATACCTTTCTGTATTTCAGTGTTTTACTTGCAATTTACCTTACAGGAGTTGCGTATACATCTGAATGCTTTCCGTGCAAGCCTGGTACCTTCAGTGACAAACCAGGTTCATCTGGCTGCCAAGAGTGTCCAAGAAATACTTATTCTGAGAAAGGAGCTAAAGAGTGCACCAAGTGTAAAGAAGAAAGCTATTATGCAGGTACATAAATCAAATGGGATAAGCAAACCCTGGAGAGTCTGAGTAAGTAAGGTCACAAGAAACATGTTTCTGTGTGCAGACATGAGAATTATTTTATCCAACAATGAAGTTTAGTCTCCGGTTGATATGAAATGTGGAAACGAAGATGGGGCTTCCGAAAAGCTGCAGATGACGCTTGTATACATAATGGCCCACACTCAATCTTGGCCAAGGCCACATATGCAAACATGAAGGGACAAAGGTCTTTTTTGACCTCTAAGGGAACATGTCTTCTGGAGGAGATAACAGTCGTGCTGTGCCCTCTCGTGGCAATGTGTGTTATTGGTTGGCGGTTCCTGTATTGGCTTCATCACTGCCTTCAGACTTGTGTTTCTAGGAATCTAGTTCCCAAATCTTCTCCTGACCCATCCCTGCTTCTCCTGTGGTTGGAAGATGTAGTGCACCTCTAGACCCCAAAGTCCTCTGTATTCCCAGCTATGGTTGCTGGTGATCATGAAATGACGTGCGCAAAATCCATTCTTCATGGTCAAAATGTCTTCAGTTTTCTGTCTTGCAACAGTTTTATAAGAAAGTTTTTGAAGAATCAGTTACCAACCATGACACCTGCTGTCAAAGTTTACAGCAAATGCTTGGGGAATCTGTGCCCATGCTCATAACGGGAATAGGATTTTTGCAAAAATATCTGGTGAAAGGAAAAATTGGGCCAGTGTTGTAAGGAATTTTCTAATGGGTCAGAGTGTTTTCATTCTTTATCAGTAAGAACATATTTCCATGCTTAGACAACCTACACAAATTACTTCTTGAAGATAAGGGGTTGGGGTGAGGGTTTGGGTGACTGGTTATACTGACTCACTGAATGTCACAGTGACAGTATAAGCGTAGGTCATATTTTCCCTGTTCCCCCTGCAGTTCAGAGAAAGGTTCATGTAGGTTCCCTTTAAAAGTTTAATTTTTCATTCTGGTTTTGTATTTTTCTGCTGACTCACTTTGCTGTCCAGATTTCAAGCTCGTTAGAGTTGTTTCCAGGGATCATCTGATGGTTTAACACCTTGTTCCTCACACTTTCTTTTTAGATGAGGGATCCAGTGCGTGTATAGAGCGTCCTCCGTGCACAAACAAAGACTTTTTTCAGATCCACACCCCGTGCGATAAGGAAGGAAAAGTAAGTAGAACGTGTGATATTATTTATAAGCTCATTGAGCTTTCTGTGATATCTTGATTTGAAAACAAGGTTTGCTAGGAATCTCTTTCCCAATTGCTTTCCCAATTTTGCTTCTGGAACCAAATCTCTCTGAGGCTGTGAGCACATCCTTTAGCTGCTTTCTCTCCAGCATTTATCTGTCTGTAGGAATCTGCTTGTCTTGGGTCTGCTTAAACGATCTGTCATGGCGAAATGCTACGCTTCTTGCACTTGTGATTAGTCTGACTGGGTCCCTGGTGCTGCCTCTGTGCTCATAAAAAAATCAGTCTTGGAGCACAGGCTGAAGTGCTGTCCCAAAACAGACCCTACTCTTCTGTTGTTAGCAATCATTCCTGGCAAACTTCTGGCTTGTGCCAATGTGCCCTGTCCCAGCAATGCCCAAACATAATTCAGGTGCTGGCATGGCACAGGAGCACTGGACATGATCACACCAGTTTTGGGTGGAAGAGTTTGATATGTGCCATGCCCCTTGGTTTTAGTGTCAAAGAATCTGTGAACTGTTTAAATAACAGTATAGACATAGGCTGTGCTCATGTACTGCAGCAGACCATAATTGCAGATAATATGCTTACCTCGTGGGATGCCTCGAAAAGCCTGAACTCTCAGTAGATTTTTTCACCTGGGGGTCTTAGATCTTACTGGGTCTCTCATAGGAGAACCTGCTGGTGGAGCAGCATGGGTTTGGAGCTCTCCCACCCTTTGTCCCAGTAGTCACATGGTGGAATTTGGAGAAGAAACTTCCACTTACTGGGATGTGGAGCTCAGAGATGTATGGGCATGTGGTCAGGCCTATTTTGCCTCATTTCATCCCTTTCCCATCTCTCTTAGATCTGGGTGTGAAGGCAAGTGGACAAAATCCATAGCACTCATGGGCTGATGGCCTGATATTTGTTGGCAGGGTGGACCATTTTGAGGTCTCCTGGTTAGCCAGTTCCAACATGCAACTGAGAGATCATGTGCTTTAATAAAGAGAGCACCAGTGAATTTAGTCCCAGAGCTAGCAGGCTGTACCACCTGTTCTTGTCTTGCTGATTCTTGCTCTGTTAACTTCTTGCAATGACTTGAGGAGTTAGCAGCGGCATTTACTCCTACACCCCCAGGTACTGCTTTAATTGCCGTCTCCTGCACATCACCCTGTAACTGCTCTTTGCAATTCAAAGCTCCCTGGCATTGAACAAGCTCCCACCATTGACTCTCTTCCTGCCACCTCAGTGACATTTCTCTTCACTAATGGACATCATCAGAATACAAAGTGGGTCCTTCTGCAGACATTCTTCATCTTCTGGTTTGAATAAGAACATGTCATTACTGCACAGATACTGGCTGAATATCCAGGTCTGCTTTCACCACTCAGTGCTTGGAATCTCTGGAAATCAGTCAAGGTTTGCAGTACTCCCCAGTCTTTTCTCCATGTGATGCAGTCCAATAAGGGCCTGACTGTGCAGTCCATCTGCAGGTGAACAATGGCCGTAAAGCACCAGCCTAAAGGCGTATCGATACATGGCTTATTAAAATCAGCCAGGTTTTTCACTGGACATCAGATTGTTGTCTTCCTCCTGCTGTCCCTACTCCATGTGTAGAAGAGGCTTTGGGAGATTTAAGCACTTGACTCCTATTGATTTTCACTTGTCTTCTGATTTAAAAATCCCAGGCTGGTTGCTTCAGCGGCAGTCTTAGAAACCCTCACTTGTGTGGCTGCAGACACTCTCTGATCCCTTTCTCTCTGCTCAGCCTCAGTAGGATTACTTTAGTGCGTATGGTGTGTCTGGGCTCTGGGCAACCACACAGGTACTTTGCTAGCTTCTGAACCTTTTTATTTTAAATTCTGTACACCCCTGATGCTGCTGAAGTAGACAGCAATACTCCAGAAAATCCTGTAAGTGTTTGGGAGCTGCAAGGACAGGCTGATCAACAAGCTACGAGGAGGCAGGAGCCAAGGAGGACAGCAAGGCGAGCAGAGGGGGATGTCACTCTGACAGCGGGAGCAGTCCCACAGTACCTGAGCAGTGATCAATGCAGATCCAGCACCAGCAGCCAGATTCAGTCAAGGCTGCCAGATAAGACCATAGTGATGAGGCAGGACCAATGTCAAGCTGGAGCATCAAGTCCATGAGCCATGGTAAGGATCTGGATCAGCAGGGTACGTGGCCTTGCACAGGCATGGCTGCAACACAGCTCAGGCAGAGACCAAGGGTGACACCCTCAGCATAAATGCTGCTCCCAGGAGCCTGCACTGAGGCTTCTTTCAGCTTTTTTTTTTTTTTTTCCCCCAAAGAGCTTCAAAGCTGGTCAATACTTCTTGAACAGCTGTGTGTTATCAGAGGGCTAGCCTCGGGCACAGGCATCTTAACATGCAGGGTGACAGAGACATATGCTCAGGGCCCTGGCAGCAAGGATCAAATTCATAAGGTGAAATCTCCCCCACCAAGCTCTGTACTCATGCCTCTGGCCTCAAGGATCCCTGATTGCACTGCTGGGAGCAAAGGGTGGAGGAACCCAGAGTGGAAGCTCTGGCTAGGTTAAAACCTTACCAGCTGGGTTTCTCTGGAGTTCAGCTAATTTTCATCTTGAGATATTAAACCCTTTCAGGGACAGATCTGAAGTCAGATGAAAATTTGAAACCCAGCTCCATGGGTGATCCGTCTCAGCTCAGCCTCTTCCTAAAGTCAGAAAACTTGTGTTGTCTCCAAGAGAGGTGATGGTGGAGAGGCAATACTGTTGTATATGGCAATGTTAAGGACTGACTCACGTTAGTGTTTGTAAACTATTCCTTATGTAATGTGGAGGGACTGCAGAGGAGTTGGGAAGGTTCTTGTGTGTTCCTGGCATTTGCTCAATAGGTGAAAATGACCAGTGAGAACTTGAGTTCTTTGCAAAGAACAGGTCAATATGGAGAAATGCAAAACTTGTGATGTTCTCTGCTAACAGATACCTTTCAGATAAGGGGATTTTATAATGGAGAAGTTATATGCATGGCTAGTATGGTCAAAATGCAGAGATTGTTTATGGAGCTGTTAAAATTGTTTATCTGGTGTTCCTCAGAAACGTTTTCATGGGAAAATCCACTAGATAATTAGTAATGAACAGTAGTAATTTTTTAAGCTTCGTATTTTTGCTTTGCTCTTTAAGGCCTGAAATCTTGGAATTGTCTGTGAACCTAGTCACTTCTGTTCCCCTGCTTTGCTCTTGCCTTTATTCTCCTGGATGTGCAAGGTCTGTATTTGGCATAAAACATTGAGAATACCCTCATTTAATATACAAGGGGGACCTTGATTGGTGTATCTAGTCCTAAAGTTTCCTAACACATTATGTGAGCTCAGTGTCTTCTCCTTCCAGACTCAGATCATGTACAAATGGATTGAACCCAAGATCTGCAGAGAAGATCTCCCTGATGCATTGACCCTACCTCCTTCTGGAGAGAGGAAGGATTGTCCACCCTGCAATCCTGGCTTTTACAGCAATGCCTCGTCTTCCTGTACTCCTTGCCCACAGGGCATGTTTTCAGATGGCACACAGGGTAGGAGTCCACAAAAAATTGCTTGTGTCCCCAGAAACAGTTCTGTTTGCATGTGACTGAATTTAATGACACATCATCATAGGCCAGAGTTCAGTTTGCATAAAATTCTTAGTAAATACTGTTGGAGAGAGGGTATTGAATACCTGTTTTCCCTCTGAAGTCTTTTCTTATCAGAGATTGCTACTCTAAGTTGACCTGCTGTGTTCTGGATGCATTTCTTGGCTCATGGATGCATTTCTTGGCTCTTGTAGACATGCTAGGGGTAATTTTAATGGTTTCTGAAAAGGGAATCAGAACTTTTGCAGTCAGTAATTCTTTTTCATCCATATTTATGTCCATGCCAAGTTCTTCCCTGTGCAAACCTCCTTTCAACCACTGTCAGACGAGTACTCTGCCAACATTTCCCAGCCTAAATTCTGGCTCATTTGTTCTGAGATGTATTGACCCAGTGGTCACCTACAGGATTTTTTGGGGAGTTGTGTTTACCACTATGATCAACCTTTCAACTGATGCTGCTAAAAAAGGAGTGTGGCTTGGGGGATCAGTTACAGCTTACTTGCCATGAAATTATGATCTGCAATTTATAAAATGTTGGTCTCATTTCTATTCTTCTGGTCCTGATATGTCTTTGGCTGTTTAATTATAGCAAAAATAATTATATTCTTTGCTCTTTATTTGAGATGCACTTTCACCATGTGATTTCCTTTTCCTTCCCTCTCTCCCTGTAGAGTGCAAAGCCTGCCCTGCTGGGACTGAACCAGCTCTTGGCTTTGAGTACAAGTGGTGGAATATCCTGCCAGGCAATATGAAGACTTCTTGCTTTAATGTCGGCAACTCAAAGTGTGATGGGATGAACGGTGAGCCAAACTCCCCGTACTGTTACGTGCCTGTCTTTCTCCTGTGCTGGTTGCTGCTGTAATGGAGCATCCATCAAAATGAATATGCTCTTTGCTGTGAATCATGACAGAGTTTCCCCCCTTTTCTTTAATTGCACCAGGCTTGATAATTCCTGCAGGAAGCAGTGTCACTAAATATCACAAAGAGGAAATAAAACAACTCTTTTATACCAGAAGAGGGCAGGAGATGCAATCTACATGAAGTCCCATCAGACTTATCCCGCCATATACTTTGATGCATCTGAATATCCCCATTGATAAAAACACAGTTTGACTTCTCTGTAATATATCTTCTTTCATGTTTTGTGATAACTATTACTTTTAAAGACACACATAACTGTTTTGGAAAACTTATTTAAAGTTTGTGGTCTTTGTTCATTTAGCTCTCAGAGCTTTCTCTCTGCACATGTACTAAGATTGCAGCAGAGAGCAGTCACAGCTTGCTTCTGAATATGGTGCCATTCAGGACTTCTCACACCTCCAGCCTTTGCTGAGAGATTTTCCTCAGTCTGATCTGCCCTGTCAGGCTGATGCAACTCAAGCTTTGAATTATACGTGTTGAGCAGAGGTGCACTGAAGCATATGCTTAACATTTAATGCATAGATTCATTGATTCATCAATTTTAAGGCTGGAAGAGATCAGGTAGATCATCCTATCTGATGGGACGATCAGCACAGGTCAGGGAATTTCAATTGCTTTTCAGATTCCAAGTTGGCATTTGCCTATGAAGCAGTTAATACAATTACTAAAATTTTTCCTTCGAAAGTATTATTATACTGTCATACAGTTTATGCCAGACATCAGGTAATAATGCACTGAACTGTTTAAAACCATATGGTAACACAGAATTTTTTTTGCTGTATGACCCAGAAACCATCCATTTCTTGAAAACCTGTGGTGTTTTTTTTTTTTTCCTTTGTCCTGTGAAGGTTGGGAGGTGGCGGGTGACCACATCCAGAGTGGGGCAGGAGGCTCTGACAATGACTATCTTATCTTGAACCTGCACATCCCAGGATTTAAGTAAGCAACAGTTTTTTTTTTTTTTTTCTATTTATTTCTCATTTATCTCTGCCTCTTATGACTATTTCACATTACCCACAGAATGAACAGAGTTTTCCGTTCTGAAGTGTAGAGATGTCATGAATGAGAGACAAGAGGGAACTTCGATTTACTCCTGTGTCCCCAGTCATTCCACAGCAGCAGACAATTCTATAAGACTTTGGTTTTCAGCAGTGTTTGCTTGAGTCTGAGATGCCAGCTGGTTGGTTGTCTGGAAACTGAGAAAAGATATTCCTATCTCTCTGTTTCTAAAGTATCCCAAATTAACCAGCTAAATGTTCCACAGGGTGGATACTGGTCCCAAGTGACTGCGCTGCAGCTCCAGCCACCCTGCACAGTCTGTGCTTCCCCTACAGTCAGTGGAGAGATACAAGAACCTTAGGAAAGCAGGACATCCCTCCTCTTGTGGACCCTCAGATAGGATGAATTAGCTGCTAGAGGTGCTTGTGTCTCTGCTTTTTCAAAAGAGTGAGCTTAGACTCCTAGCTCAAATCAGGTATCAAATATAATTATTATTATATTATTATTATTATATTGTTATGTATTGCACCTCAAATATTGTGTTCCGTTTTGGGCTCCACACTGCAAGAAGGATATTGAGTTGCTTGAGCATGTGCAGAGAACAGCAACCAAGCTGGTGAGGGGACTACAAAACAAGAATTATAAGGAGTGACTGAGGGAACTGGGGCTGTTCAGTTTGGAGAAAAGGAGGCTGAAGGGGAGACATCGCTCAGCTACCTGAAAGGAGGTTGCAGTTAGGAGGGTGTTAGTGTATTTTCTCAGGTGACAAGTGATAGGACATGATGCAGTGGCCTCAAGTTGCTCCAGAGGAGCTTTGGATTAAATATTAGGAAGAATTTCTTCATGAAGAGGGTGGCCAAGCGTTGGAATGGGCTGCCCAGGGAAGCGATGGAGTCCCCATCCCTGGAGGTATTTAAGAGATGTGTGGAAGTGGCACTAAGGGACATGGTTTAGTGATGGCATTCAGTAGATCAGGTTGATGGTTGGACTTGACGATCCTGAAGGTCTTTTCCAAGCTAAATGACTCTATGATTCTATGATTAATTAGGTAAGGTATGGCAAAATGCACCTCACCTTCCCTTTGCTGTATCTCAGCTGAGGGTGGTTGTGACTTCTTACACAAGATGAGCAAACCCTGATTTTTATTTTACAGTATGGCCAAAAGACAACGAAAATAAAAGAGAAGCAGGAAACGTATTCATGGAAAAGCTCAGTGTGTCCCAGAATTGCTCCACTGCAGTCATTTCTGAGCTGCAGTCGTTTCCATTGCAGGCATTTCCGAGTATTGCTCCACTGTAGTCATGGGGGATTCTCCAAAGTGGTCCCTGCTGCTGAGTGTTAGGGGGAGTCAAGGGTATTTTTAAGTGTTTAGTACTTAGCAGAGGAGCACCCTGTGTATTTCATGGTTTGCATGGAACTCCTGAATGCACTTTCCACCAGTGGAAGGTAGCTGCAATTGAATGAATGCAGATCACTTAAAGCTACTCCTGTGTAACAGAGCTAAGTGATAAGATTCCCTACCAATACATTCAAATTTGAGTGTTGATTATAGGGAGGGAACTGTACCATAAAGAAGTCACACACTTAAAAATAATCCTACTGTGCCCAATACCCAGTGCAGAGCTGCTGTGCAGAGCTGGCCTCCGTGGTTCTGCAAGGGCAGGTTTTACGTGACAGGATTTTGGTGGTTTCCCCACTGTACAAAAAGCAATTGGAAGGATTGACTGCTGCATGTCTGGAGAGCACCTTGTAAATGTTTCATTCCTCCTCTGTTAAATAGACCTCCGACATCAGTGACAGGAGCAACTGGGTCAGAACTAGGACGGATTACTTTTATTTTTGAGACCATCTGTTCAGCAGATTGTGTGCTGTACTTTATGGCGGTAAGTGAGACCTCTCTCTCCATGACTGACGACTGAGCCTGGTATTCCACATGTCAGTTTAATACCTCTACATAGGCATGATTGATTGCACTTTGTTTATTATGACTAAGATTAAGCATGACATTAGTTTTATATCTGTAGTACCCTTGCAGAAAGGATTTATTTAATGACCCAGCAGAATTTCTCCACCACCTGAATTGTGAGCTGTTCTTGTTTATCTGTGTATTTTAAAAAAGATCATTTGACACCAAAAAAACAAATTTCCCATGTTAAACTGACTGATAAAACTCTCTGTGGCTCTTGTGTGGTCAAGTTTTCCTCCAGAAGTTCAAAATTGTTACAAGTCAAGATGTGGGACAAAGGGATGGGAGAAGGCAACTTTGGAAATTTAGTCTTGATCCTGTCAGTGACTTGGACAATCTGTAGGACAGCAGACATTTTTCTGTGAAAACAAAGTGCCATGGCTTTTGCTTTCCTTATCCATCAGCTGAGGAAGGTAACTGAATGCGTGACCACTCCCTTGCCCCTTCCATAGCAGTGTGAAGCTGGTGCTTTTTTTGTATTTAGTGGTAATTTAAAGAAATCTACTCCATTTGGCACTGGAACATTAACAACTGGTGGAGAATAAGAAACACAAAGATAGACTGAACAGGTTTTTCTCACATAATTTTGACACTGTTTCAGTAGAGACACCAGTAGATAGTGGGTATCCAAAGGTGGTGGAAACTACAATACTTCTTTGAATTCCTACAGAGAGGGCCTTCCCCTCTCTGCAGTCTGGTACCCACATGTTTTATACATAAGCAGAATTTGAAATCTGAAAGAACTATTGTGCTGAATCTGTCATCATAATGTTTATAATTTGCCATAGGACTTTAAACTTCACTGTTGTGTGAATAAGAGCATCTTTTAGAATAGACACCCATTCTCAACGGAAAAATTGCCAGTGACGCAAAGCAAGATAAATACGTTTGCTCCATTATTAAACGTTAGATGTAATTTTAAAGTCCTTTATGTGTATAAATCACTATATTATAAAACAGTAATATTTAGTATAGTGTGACCCCACTTTTCTTTTTCCTTTTTTAAATTTTATTATCCCTATTTTATAGGATATTAATCGAAAAAATACTAATGTGGTAGAATCATGGGAAAGAAGTAAAGAGAAACAATCCTACACTCACATCATCTCCAAAAATGCTTCCTTCACGTTTACCTGGGCCTTTCAGAGAATAAACGAGGGCCAAGAAGTAAGTATTTCTTTACGTGCAGGACTTTACAGCACAGCTTTTCTGGACACTCACTGTCAGAGCTCTTGCCTTCTGTTAAAGCTCACAGGCTTCTTGTAAGGGTTGAGTGGCTGTCATCATATAGTGTCACTCGGGAGGCAGCTGTGGATAAACCACCCACACTGAAAGATGGGTGCATGCGTAAGTCAATGTCTACATGCAATGGTGTGATGGCACCAGGGTGGTTTCTTTGGCTCTTGTTCCAGAGCAGGCAGTTCATCAATGACGTGGCAAAGATCTACTCCATCACAGTGACCAACGCGGTGGATGGAGTCTCCTCTTCTTGCCGGGCCTGTGCGCTAGGCTCCGAGCAGTCCGGCTCATCCTGTGTGCCCTGCCCACCAGGACACTACATCGAGAAGGAGACCAGCCAGTGCAAGGAGTGTCCGACCAACACTTTCCTGTCCATCCACCAGGTCTATGGCAGGGAGGCCTGCATCCCATGTGGGCCTGGCAGCAAGAGCACCAAGGTACAGAAGCTGTGATTGTCTCAGAGTGATGGGCAAACTGGGTAGGTTGGAATATAAGCACTCAAAGGGCCAGTTTGCTTTCCTACGGGATGTGCCTTGTCAGCGTTGGAGTATAGTTGTAACCAACAATCCCATTCTTCCAGATGTGTCCCTAGTCTAGTTTTGGTTTGTACACATGTGATAAAATAAAATTGACCACTCTGGCTCAATAAATGGTCCTTTTCAAGAAGCTGCACTGGGACAGTGTAAGAACAAGGCAAACATATATGTTACTTCCACCTAAAACTGTCCCAGACTTTTGCTGTTTTAAACTCAGGGACTTCCCCAGCTGGATGATGTTTCTGGGCCTTTAGAAACCTGTAACAGATTCCTCTTGTATGAAGTAGCCCTTAAGCCTAGATAAACATTTATCAAGTGCAGTATCCTTTGGCAAGGAACTGCACAGGGGCTTGAAGAACAGCTCCATTTTGTTCATATTATTCCTGTCTCCAGCTGGGTTCATATCCTGTCTCTGTTTCTTGAGCTCTGTTTCTTGGGTTTCCTTTGCAAGGTGCAAGTGCAAGTGAGGCCATGGTTCTAGTCTATCTACAGGGTTTTAAGCTGGGACGTTAGGATCATTAAAAGTACCCACAACAAAACAAAGCAAGAAACTGCAATTTCTTGGATAGTAGAAAGGCAAGGCTTAGGAACATCAAAGCTCTTCTAAGATGTGATTGCAAGGGACTGAAACAAGAATGGGAATTTTCCCAGGGGAAAGGTGAATCACAGAAACAGGACACATCCCCGTGCATCCTTAACACGGAAAGCAGTCCTGTCTGCACCTCCTTGCTTTAAGTCCCATTTGCTGGCTGTATGGTTTGCTGCTGGTTCATAACTGCTCTTTAATGTATTCCTCTCCTTCTCTGAAGGACCACTCTGCCTGCTTCAGTGACTGCTTGGTGTCATATGTCAAGGATAACCAGAGCCTGAATTATGATTTTAGCAACCTCAGCCAGGTGGGCTCATTAATGAGTGGGCCCAGCTTCACCTCCCGTGGGACCAAGTTCTTCCACTTCTTTAATATCAGCTTGTGTGGGAATGAGGTGAGCTCAGCGGGTGTTGAGGGTTGGGGGGATTAACCAATGTGCTGCCCATGTTGATGCTTGATGGGACCACACTGAGACAGAATGTGGGCTCCCCACAGCTGAGCTCTCACCATCACTGTGCAAATGCTTTCCTCTGGATCTAGTCCCCAGTCAGATGGCTGTAAGCAGCCATGTGATTTTCCAGCACAGAGATGATAGTGCTTAAGGCATAACTAACCCTCAGAAGACAAAACGTGGTCACATGCTTGCCCTTTCTCAGTTCTCATGCCTTCAGTCACTTGGGTCAAAACCCTGACCTTTCTGTGTTTTCGCCAAGGAATTCAAGCAAAGAGCCTGAGTCTTTCAGCTGCTGACTTCTTTGCATATGTTTCTTTCCTTGTGACTTGGCCAGAGATGTTGCTGTCAGCAGAGCCCTGGTCACCCTGCTCTCTGCCAGTGCACACTCCTAGTCAGACTTGCCAGCGGCCGAGGTGCCCATTGCTGATTTTGTTTGCAGTCTTTTAAAGTGGTGGAAAAATGTATTTAGTCCAGGAGTGCAAACAGTCTCTGCTTCTGCTGTGGCCTGTTTCCTCAAGTCAGGGTTTGCCCTGGGCAGTGTACCAGAGCATATTGTCACATACATAAATTGTCATTTTGGAGCAGTACCAGTGATGTGTATTATCCCATGAAAGCCAATGCATGCAGTTTACATCGATGTTCATCCCTGTAAAGTTCTGAAGTCTCTTTCCCATATACCAAAGGGTTTGCATGAGTTGAGGCAAATCAGTAGTCATATTTCTTTACAGAGTTTTGCGTACTTTTGGGCTTAAATATATACATACCCACCGGGATTAGAGTAGAGCTGCTGACAACTAGATCCACAAAGATACTCCCCTGTGGATGTGGTCTTCATTTCCCAAACATTTTTCTCTAGTACTACTGTACTATCAACCACAGAACCAGGTCTGTGTGCTTGGCATTTTGGAGGTCAGGCCTGCTGAATTTGCTGATTTGTTTTTATCGCTGCTGTTCTGAGATTCTAACGTTGGTCTTGACGTGTGACATTAATGCAGCCTTGAAGGCTATGTATCTATTTACAGATTTCATGTATTCGTGCTTTGAGAATATTTTATCTGGTTTAAACCCCAAATAAAGAGATATTCTACAGTATATTATTTACAGGTAATATGTTTTTTCTTTGCAAGCCATTTTATTACGCTCTGCAAGTGAGCACTGTGCTGTCAAGATAAACAGAGAAAAGTGGTTTGTAGCACAGGTTTCTGATAAGACATATACCAGAGCTGACATCTTGTTTCTAAGTCTATACGAGGCTTTAATCGGAGCCTTCACAATGGCACAGTTTAATGCTGCAATTTGTCTCTCTTGTGATAGAAACATCAAGTTGTTTCTAAGACGCAGGAATGAAGCTCATACAGTTTGCAATCAGGAAGTTTGCAATCTCTCCCAAACTTCTTCACTTCCTATCTACAACCAACAGCTTCCCCATTTTTCCTGATTGTCTGCAGGGGAAAAAGATGGCTGTTTGCACTGATAATATCACAGATGTTACCCTGAAGGACATGGTTGCAGAATCAGAAGATTTTTCCAACTTTGTGGGAGCTTTTGTCTGTCAGTCCACCATCATCCCATCAGACAGCAAGGGTTTCCGAACAGCCCTGGCTCTACAGTCCAACAGCCTTGCTGACAGGTTCTTAGGTAAGTGGTTTGTCTTTTGCATTTTGCTGCAAGTGAGTGCTCTAAGGGCTGGTTATCTCAGAATAGGAAAAAAAAAAAAAAAAAAAAGGAAACAAAACCATCAGAAATGAGACTTTTTTTAGTCCCCGAAGACTGAATGAACACCAGGACCACATGCTCAATACCTTTCTGTCGGAAGCCTGTTGTTTGTTATGGTATCTTGGCTTCCAAAGACTGGGAAAGAAAACTATTACGTATATCCCTTTCATCCTCCTTCTGTCTTTAAGAGGGACCTGACATGGAGTAGATGTCTGCATTTTGAAATCCTGTAGAAGATAATCATAGAATGGCTTGTGTTGGGAGGGACCCTAAAGATCACCTAGTTTCAAACCCCTGCCAGGGGCAAGGATGCCACCCACTAGATCAGGTTGGTCCAGGCCCCATCCAGCCTGGCCTTGAACACTTCCAGGGATGCAGTGCTCCAAGTGGGGCCTCACGAGGGCAGAGCAGAGGGGCACAATCACCTCCCTCGACCTGCTGGCCGCACTTCTGTTAATGCAGCCCTGGATGCAGTTGTCCTTCTGGGCTGTGAGTACACACTGCTGGCTCATGTCGAGCTTCTTGTCCACCAGAACCCCCAAGTCCTTCTCCCCAGGGCTGTTCTCAATGTATTCTTCTTCCCATCTGTACTCATGTCTGCGATTGCCCTGGCCCAGGTGCAGCACCTTGCACTTGGACTTGTTGAACCTCATTAGGTTCATGTGGGCCCACTTCTCAAGCTTGTCCAGGTCCCTTAGGATGGCATCCCTCCCTTCTGTTGTATCAGCTGCACCACTCAGCTTGGTGTCATCTGCAAACTCGCTGAGGCTGCATTCGATCCCACTGTCTATATCATTGATAAAGATATTAAACAGTACCCGTCCCAAGATGGGGTAACCAGGACCATTTGGGTCATGGACTAATGCTTGAAGTTACCACACAAGGGGACAGGTGGTTATGTTTTAGAGAAGAAAATTGTTGTCATGGATGTTCTCTGATGTATTTAGGACTGCAAAGTAAATCCTTCTCAGCTCGGCAGTGCTGCATTACTGTGGGGGCAGAGCAAGGGGGCAGCCCGAGATTCAGTCCAAGGGTCCCACTTTGTTTCTGAACTGTGAAGAAGATCTTGACAGATGCCATTGCTTTTGCTGCTGGTTCAGTTCAGCTGATGGCAGCAGCAGAATTGTAAGGGCTCCCCCCATTCTTTTTTTTCCTTGCCTGTATTAATCACTCTTCCCCATGTTTGGTCTTGTGGGTCCCATGGTGCATAGAATTTCAGCACAAAAATCTGGAGAATGTAATTAAAAAGAATTCATTTTCTTTCATGTTTCCTGCCCACCTTGTGTAGGGTGAGACCAATCACTGTAGTAGTCCCATTAGTCCAAGTGTTTCTGCACATGCCAAGACCCCACTCAGGCAATTTCAGAAGAGGCTGGTGCTGGGATATAATTAGGTGAGGAAAGAGGAGGCTTAGAGCAGCATCAGGCAGTGCACACCATTATATCTTGCATTGTTCTGGCTCACAAGTTCCCAGAGTCTAAGGCCAGATCAGACAATGAAGTCATTTAGTCTGTTCACCTATCCATTACAGGCACAGACTATTTGTACTTTCTGCCTGGCATTAAGCCCAGAAACTGGTGTTTGACCAAAAGCACGTCTTTGGAAAAGCATTCAACCTGGACTTTTAAGACTGCCAGAAATAAAAGCTTTTCCATAGCCACTGGTATTTTTTTCTCGCTAGCCAAACACCATCTCTTTATTTTGTTTCAAAGCAGCTTTGTTTCCTGTTTGAATTTGCCTGGCTTCAGTTTTCAGCACTTTTTTTTTTTTCTTTTCTCCATTTCACAGCCACTTTTTCCTCCTTGGAGAAATATGTTGTACGCTCGGATCATCACACCTGCTCATCACACCCTGTCTTTTCTGCTCTTCTGATAAACTAAGCAAACCAAGTTTGTCAAAGTTTCTTGATATCGTTTATTTCTCTCAAGCATCTGAATACTTTTTGAGGCTCTTTCTGCAACCTCTGCATCTTGTAATCTTTTCTTAAAGTGTGGGCATCAGACTGGAATACTGTTCCAGCATTTAATTCACTATAAAGGCAATGAAAATCACTTTCATATTTGTATTTACATCCAAGGATTGAGTCTCTGAGCCCTTCCAAACTCATGGGATTTCACAATGTCCTCTTGGTTCTTTTGTCCACTCTAGATCTTTTTCAGAGTTACAATTTCCAAGGGACAATCTCTCTTCTTCAGGACTGACCTTCATCCCTTGCAAGACCTGGCTGCACTGAAAGATGTTCAGTTTCAGTGGGACCAGCTTACCAAGTGAATGAAGTTGCTCTGTATTGTATTCCTGTTCCTCTTAATGTCTGTTCCTTTGTCTCATCTACACTTTATAGTGATTACATAGTTACTTGCAGACCACTGATGATAACCTTGCATTTTGGGACTTCAAGGTCAATACCTAGAGAAGCCTGGAGTCATACCCCATTTGATGACAACTTGCCATGGCGAGATAATTTTATAATTGGTTAGTTAAATAATTTTTAATCCAGAGTGTGTACTTAATCGATACTACACTGCTAAATCTTTAATTAGTATCTTGTGGTAATTAGCGAAATACTTGATGAATTTGCATAATTTTGTTTAGCAACCAAATTCATCAGCACTCAAGGAATGAAATCAGATTTGTTCAAGAGGAGCTGTTCTCCATAAATTCATGTTGACTGGTACTTATTATGTATCTATCTGTTAACTGAAACTCATCTTCCACTTCCCATTTCTGTTAATTTGCCACATCATATTTGTTAGCCACATTATCACCTGGTTCTGTTTTGTCCTTTCTGATTTTCTATACCATATTCCCTCTCTATCTGTTTTCTGGCATTCACTGTCTTTAAACGCTCTATTAAAATGTCTATAGGTGGGAGATGCCATTGGCCTGGCCACTCTTAGGTATGAATTTGCTAATTTATAAGTGTGCATCCCAAGTGATACCAAAATCCTCTCCTGCTAGAGGACGCAAAGAATGAGGTGTTCAATCATTGTCTTGGAAAACAAGCAGGTAGTCCTGATTTTTTTCTCAATACAGAGAAAAGATATCAAGATTTTCTGCTGCCTCTTCTTTACTACAATTGTTGCTTTTAAAATGCCTGAAGTTTGCCTTTCCCATCCATAAGGTATATTTTATTTCTTGTATTTCTAAAAGAGCCTCAGACTTACAATTTTTCTACTGCTGCCAAACACAGGCTTTTCCCTGAAGTCTTTAGCATCCATTATCATTTTTCTGTAACTCATAACTTTCGATTTAAATAGATTTTTATTTGATTCTCTATTCACCCTCCATTAAACTTATGCCAATGTTTTTATTTAAATTGCTTCATTACCACGATTCTGATCCAAGGTGGACTTTTAGTCAAAACTATCGTCATTCTGGAGAGAATCAATATGGCTTTTTAGCTGTCTAATTAATATCTTCCAAGGAATAACATTTTTTTTTCCACACTTGGTTTTGCTTTAGTATTCTTATTTTTGAGAAATGGCACTTGAGGATTCCAACTGTATGGTTCTGCATATTGAATAGGAATATTCTCGCATAGCCTGTACTGAATATATTAAGGTCTCTAGGAGCTATCATCTTCCAGTATAGTGAGTAACTAATATCCGCCCATTGAGCTGACATCCAAATTTAAGTTACCCTACGTTAGATGCAATGTCTTCGATGAGAGGAAATGATCATCAAAGTGACTCCCGTGTGCGTTCTCAGAATGGAGGCCCCTTCACAATAACCTGACATCTTTCTGCTCATGTTCCCATTGGCTGCTGTGGCACAGCTTGTTTTTGTTCTCTGTGTATATGTGATGCTCTGTAGCTATCCTTCACCTTCATGACCACCTTGGGAATGCTAATGGGCACATTGATCCTTGTGCTTCCATGATCTCAGGCTCTGACTTGTCCCGAGAATGCAGCCAGGCTGTCTGACCTGTTGCAAGAACAAGTGGAAAACTCTTTTCTTCAGTCTTGCCTATCTTCCCAACAGTTTCTGGCCGCTACCACTTTGCTTCTATTACCGTTCTAGCAATTTTTCACCTCACTAGAAGGACACAGCCTGTCCTGTCCTCTAAAATCCATGCAGACCTGTGTAACCTGTGTCATTCTTTCCAAAATGTGTCATCAAGGCTTTTCGATGAATCCATAATCCTTCTGAATCTTGTCATTGCAGTTTTATTCCTTCAATACTACAGATTGCTCAGGATGTTATAATTACAATGTGTTAGAGTTATACATACAAGCATCATACGCCAGGCATATGCTTTGAGCAGTTGATTGGATCAGATGATCTCCAGAGGTCTTTTCCCAACCTGGGTTATTTTATGATTCTGTAATATCTCCTGATAGACTTAAACTCAGACAAAAGCCTAATCTATTTACATTGGTGTTGTTTTATTAATTTTTGTTTTGTTTTGAGGACATCAGACTGTATGAGGAGCATACAAATCTGCAGAGTTCAGTTTGAATAAAGGAAAATGTATAATGTATAATAATGTCATGAAATGCTATTAAGTGAGAGCCATACCTCACAGACTGAGAAAATATTACACGTGAACCCCTCAGAAATCCATCCCTAGCTTGTTCCTCTTATTTTTATTTTATTTTTTCTCAAATTTTAGGAGCTACTCTTGAAACAACACTGGAAAATATCAGCATCAAGACAGATATGTTTCCTCCCTCTCCAAGCAAAGTACCTGATGTGCATTTCTTTTACAAGTAGGTAAAAAATACTGTTTATTGGTACCTTGACTTTCATTTGTTTAAAGGAACCAAAGCTATGAGGGAAGATCTTTAATCCACCTTTAATCTTTATCACTATAATCACTATCTGGCTGATATTTATTGGCATGTTGAAGAACATCTTATGAAATCAGCTAACACTGTTTACTCAAATGTAAATTACGCTTCATGTGTAGACAGTGGTACCAGAACTTTGATTCATCTAACTGCCACTTCCAATGTCATGTTACTTCCCATAATTTCTCATATATGGCTTTCGCATATCCGCTGTCCATTGTACATTTTCCTTTACATTCCTTTATATTTATTTTATGTTACAAAAACGAACTGACCAATGTTAAAAATAATTGTTCCAACCTGCACAGTTGTTAGTGTGCTCTTCCTATTCTTCGCTTTCCTCCATAAAAAGAATATCTCAGTTTGGTGTAAGAATTAGCTCAAATATCACCTCAATTAACACGTCTATGTGCTGGTGTCCACATGTGAACTGAGTTTCTAAGTTCAGTCTCTGGAGCTGTGGGACTATTCAGGTTATCCTAAAGCACACACCTACTTTTGTTGTACTGATTGTCTCTCTGTGTTGGCTTCAGTGATAGATTTTAATTGGCTATACCACTTTGGATATCCACACTTCATGCATAGGTAAACACTTAAATTTAAGTGTCTGATACTGTGACTGAACCCCACCGTAGTGACCCTACTTTAAGCACATTATTAACTTGGCTTACAATGTTTGTCTTGTTGGAATAAGGTCCAGTTTTTGAATCCTCCTTGCCTTCTGCTGTTTCAGGACAGGGTGATTCTAAAGTTCCTGGGCAAAAAGAGAGACATCATAAACTCTCAGTCAGAGTAACACGCCATCTACAGTGCCAGCAATTCTGTTTTTTAATCATTTTATCCTGTTTTCTGGGAGGTTTATTCCTTGGCTCAGCAGAATTCAATTTCCAGAATTTCCTGAATTTCCAGAATTTCTGCTAGAAAAGCAGAGCAGTTCCCCGACTGGCATCTCAGGCCGCTTTTTCTGTAGTGGAAATATATTACTGATGCGCATTCCTCCTCTTGTTTCATATTAGATCTTCAACAGTGACAACCTCCTGTGAAAATGGCCGTGCAACTGTTGTGACGATGAGGTGCAACCCCAACAAACCAGACCACGGAGAGCTTTCAGTGCCCAGGTATTTTAAGTATTTGTATGCCAGTAGTGCCTAAAAGCCCTTTCTCGTCAGGCAACCTTTACAAAACTCATTAATAACTTTACACTTAGCAGCAATGAGAAGTGCTGTCTCCCTCATCAACCTGCCAGGAGGTCTCACTCCCAGGTGAAGGCCTTGCTTGTTCTGATAGGGGACCTGTGTGCCTATGCCTCCCTTCAGACCAACTGCTGTTTAAGCTGTGTGGAGAGAGAGGTCAGAGCTTGAGCAGGTTATTCCAAGCTTCAAGTCAAAAGCAAATGTGGCAATGCTTTCTTGTTTCCGCTTTTCCTTTATTTCAGATCCTCAGCTGGGTCTTTGGCCTCCCAATTAAATATGCCTACTCTGGGCTTTGAGAGGTTGTTTTCCTTCCTTGATATATGGCAGTGGCTGTGGACAAAGTGGTTTCCAGGAGAAGAGCAACCTGTCCTAGGAACTATGAAATATGAGCCCTGACTCTGTCCAGTTCAAGTTCTATGTGTATTTATATATGTCTCATTGCTACAGTTTGTATCCTGGACTGCTTGTATCAGTTTTGTTTAATTTGTCTGACCTTTTTTTTTTTTTCCTTTGACTGATTCAAATAACTCCCAAAGGCTTCTTTCTTCTATACTCCTGTTTTTTCCTGCACCTGAAAACTTGCAGAGAAAAAAGAAGAAAAATCATTAATTCTGTCACTCTATGTTGATACCCTATGATTTTTCAGAAGTTCCCTTCAGCTCTGATAGACCTACTCTTTGGTTGTCAAAGCCCATCTTAGTCCATCTGTACATTACTATAAACCTATTGATCTCACCCTCACTCGTCCTCCTTCCCAAAAGTTAGGATCCCTTCCTAAAAGCTAACAGTGTGAGAGGTGTGGAATCCTCTTTGATCCCTGCTCATCTGGGTATAGGTGATCCATGCCCACTTGAACAAAGCCGAAGAGGCAGCTGCTTCACAGGTGACAGCTCAGAGACTGATGTTTGAATGTCTTTGGAGATGTTTACCCCAGTTTCTTAGGGACCTGACCCACAGCAAATTATGCCAGGCAACAAGCCACCATCTATCAGATGCCATGTGAATATCCTCCAGGTGTGGGTCCTTGCCTTCTAGTATTGTAGCACATAGCCGATATGACGTATCATATCTCATTTCTTGTTGACTTGTCCCATCCTAGCCTCTCTTTGATTAGCTCAGAAATCAGACAGCTATTTTCAAACAGTGAGGTACCTGATAAGTGTCATAGAATATTGCAAGTAACTCATTGATCCTCCAGACACAATGTTTAGTATCATATGAAGTTGCAGTATAAGATAAAAGAGATGAAAGAGGGGAAAGGTCTGTCAATGCTCTTGTCATATACAGCAAAAAAATATTCCATAATCCAGAGAGGATAGCTGTCAATTATTCAAATCAAGATAAGCTAGAGTGGGCTTTTAGCTCTGTGGACTTTTCAATCCTTCAAATCAGGATAACAGCTTTTCAGATGATATAGGAAAAACATTTAAATCAATTTTTCTGTACGGGTGCATTTCACATTTACACAATCCAGCTTCTTGCAGAGACTTTTGGTCAGTGCTGCTGTTAGAACTGATGTAGTTGTCAGGACCAAAAGCTGTATGAAAGTCCTGGCATTGCCAGTACAACTTTGTTCTCCTGGCTGCATACATAATAGGTCCATTAGTTTTTCTTAGACTAAGAGAAGCTATTATCTCTTCATTAACTGGTGAACATCCTTCTAGTAATTAACCATGACAGGACAAGTTCATTCCATATGGATGACATTACCCAGACATCATTATAACAACAGCAGGAACCAGCTTGTAGCATTCATGTGGAACCATCACCCAGTGCAGGAGAACAGTGACAGCGCCACGCGCTGGTCTGACCCATGCTGGTGAAACACTGGAGTACTGCTGGTCTCCAAGGCTTGCTTCTTTTTCTTCTCTTCATTGTAGGTGTGTAGGTAGCACTGCCAGGAACTGAACTGTTTCTTCAGACTTTCGACCGCCCAACATCTGTTTTCACTTGAGACAGCATTTTATAAACTGGGAAAAATTCCTCCCCCAGATTTTTCCATCTGTTGACTCGATGGATGTTTGCCCATTTATTGTACTTACCATTACCAGTCTTCAGCAACAGGATGTGGAGTGAGGATGAAAACTCCAGAATATTTCATAAGTGATAATTAAGCTTCGCTCTCCTCCTAGCTCATGCCCTGCTGGCACCTGTGATGGATGCACTTTCTACTTCGTGTGGGAAAGTGCAGAAGCTTGCCCTCTGTGCACAGAACAAGACTACCATGAGATTGAGGGAGCCTGTAAAAGAGGATTTCAGGTACAGCAACCCCAGCTCCAAGTCACGTGGGTTCATTTGGGTAAAACTTGGATGCTGTTGAAATTCTGTGTGCAAGTAGACACGTTAAGTGCAGATAGAGTTGGGGAATCTCACTCCCGGCTCTAAGCTGGCTGGGTGCAAGCCCTATCCATCAGGAGCTGTGTTGAGACTCGGGGATATTTGTGCCCATGGCAGTATGGTTCCTGGAGGAGAGCTGGGTTGTGCCTGTATGAAGAGGGACCTGAGCAGATACGCAGATAAGCTATTTGTATAGGATGGAGTGCCCAAAGGACTTCAATTCCTAAATAGCCATAAACATGAGGGCAGACTAGGGAAGGATTCAGAATTTCGGTTTAAAAATTCATCCTACCTTGTTTGTAACTTTTTTGTTACTGCCTTCTCTAGTCAAATATTAGGAAGTCCTTTCACTGGTTCAGAACTGTTTGGTTGTTAAACATCTCCAAAGCAGGCACAACCAGTTCATAATCCCTGTCCAAGCCAAATTGTGTCAGGTGAAGATAATAAAGAAGAGGAAACCCTTTTGCCATGTCTGAACCTGCAGCCATAGTCAAGGGGACAATTGAGTAGATAATATGATTTGCACATAGAATCTGAAAACCTGAAGTACATGATTTGGTTTGTTTTTATTGAAAAGATATCTAACCTATATACCTAAAATCAGCTTGTTTTCTTCAACTCTTAATAGTTCTCTGTTTTGCTGCAAACAGCTCACTTTCTGGTGTTCTATGCCTTCTGTTTGAAAGGAAACCTTGTATGTATGGAATGAGCCAAAGCATTGCATTAAAGGGGTTCCCTTGCCAGAGAAAAGAACCAGCACTTGTGAAACGGTGGATTTTTGGCTAAAGGTTGGAGCTGGTGTTGGTGCTTTCACAGCTGTTCTGCTCATAGCCTTGACCTGCTATTTTTGGAAGAAGAACCAGAAGTAAGTACTGCAAATTGTGTTGTGTATAAAGCTAATATATTTGATATAGTGAACAGAAAGGCATTTCATGGATCTGACCTTATGACAATGTTGATGAGAAATGCCTTGTTGGATCAGTACATTAATCCACCAAGTTGAAGTTTGTTTCTTCTGGCAACAATGGCTATCGAAAATGCTAGCAAGGAAAATACAGAAAATCCACAATAATTTGTTATGGGATGATTTCCCAACAGGAACTGCCTTTTTAACCCCCGAGAGTTTGACGCTGACTTTAGGTCCTGAAGCAACATGGCTTTCTCAAGGTCTGAAGACCAAAAGGATAACTCTTCAGTTTAATTTGTACATTTCAGTGGGGTAGAAATAGAGTTCCTGACTGTACATTGCTTAGGTCTATTTTGGCAGAATATGTCTGGTACACACCCAGAAGATCCCTGCTTTTCAGACTGAACATACTGTCTGTTCCCCATTCTTGTTGTCCTGTGCATCCTGAACTTCATGCCATAAACCTTCAATCTGTGATTCCACCTCCACAGTATTTTATCACCCCATGCTCTCTCCAGCTTCACCAAACCTGGACTCCAGCATTGTGGTCTCCACCTCTCCCTGCCTCCTACCTCACACTGTTACACACCTTTCCTCACTCCCGAAGCCCCTTTGGACAGGGGTGTGAGGTAGATCCTGACACAGTCTGAAGTAAGACCTGCTGTTGCCTCAGGAAGTCCTCTCATGTTCTATGGTTTGGGAACTCTGTCATACCTACTCATGGTCTTTTGGAAAAAGAGCTTTTTTATAGAGACTTCTAAGGATAGAGAGCAGGTACTGAATGTAATGTTAATACTATTCTGGTTACATGTTTTTAATGATTGAAAAGTATCCAATTTCCAGTAAATATCTCAGAAGTAACTATCTGGAAGGATTGCAGATAATCTAAATTACAAAACTTTGAATATGGCTTATTTAAAAAAAAAACCAAAAAACAAAAAACAATACCTGTCTGGCTTTCTATCTTCAGGCTGGAGTATAAGTATTCCAAATTAGTGATGACAGCGAACTCAAAAGAGTGTGAGCTGCCAGCTGCTGACAGTTGTGCTATAATGGAAGGAGAAGATAATGAAGAAGAAATAGTATATTCAAATAAGCAGTCACTGCTGGGGAAGCTCAAGTCCTTGGCAACGAAGGTAAGTAGCAATTACTACTATCAATACTAAAAATAATTATTACCATTATTTATTGCTGGATGTGATGAGGCTGTGACGCCAATTTGCATAGTGCTTTATGCGGCCTCCCACGCACATGTCACCCAGTCCGTAGTTGACCTGCTGAAATCCATGGTGTGACAATGATAAATGTCGCAGGGAACTGAAGAAATGCTTCCTTGTCTGCAGGGAGCTTCCCGCATTGTTCTTTATTGTGTGGGCCATGACTAAAAAGAGCATTTAGTGGCAGGGGGAACCTCGCTTCCTCGCTTCCTACCAGATACCTCCACTGAGGCAAACACAGCTATTACAGACACAGAAAATTGACATTGGGAACATAACCACCAGCCAGCCGCTTGCTGCTCACCTGGGCTGGCTTCATGGCTGACTTGAGAACCATAATTTTCAGCGTTATAGGACTGAGATGAAGAGAGGCATCAGCCAAAGCCTATTGCCCAATGCAGCAACCTCCTACATTTCAGTGGACAGCAACAGCACTAAGCATTTTTGTTGCAGCACGTGATGCAGAGTTGTTATGTGTCTGAATTCCTAGCACCAAAGGTCTTTGATGTCCTTTGAATGTTTCTCAGGGGAGCAACCTAGGACTGTCGTGGTAGATCCCACAAGCACTTTGGTCTTTATTCCAAATGTCTTGCAGTCAATGGGAAAGGTAGTGTTGTCTTTAAGGGAGTCCAGCTGGGGCATATATTATGACCAGGATAAGGGTGAACGACATTTTTCCTTTCACACAGTTTTGCCGAAGAGTTTTTTCAAAATAAGAATGTTTCTTCAATAATAATAATAAAAAGATCTTTTGAAAAGTCGCTTTTTTTTTTGAGTTTTGTTGAATTTTGGGATCTTTTCTTGCGTTCTTTATTTTCCTTTCTCTGACTGAGTGCAATGTAACAAAACCTTTGTGTCTCCTTTCTTTTCCCTTATTTTTCTCTTTTCTTTGTTCTCTTACTTCTTTATTAGACTGCTTTCCTCTTTCCACGCTACCTGTTCCCCAGATCTCTCTCTTAGGAGATGGTACAGTTACACAGCTAATTTGCAGAACTTCCTCTTGCCCTCAGCCTGAATATTTGTCTTCCAAAATCAATATTGTTCATTGTGGAAAGGGGCAGAAATGTAACGCTAAGAATACTGAAAATCTAAATAAAAAGAAATCATCAAATTTTGCGGAGGTGTTACAAAAATGGAAGTTGATTCCATTCTGAACGCCATAGGAAGGGAATGACTTTGAAACACAGATGATACTTTTTTGTGTGTGAAATGGCTTGGCTGGCTGTGGCTGAGCGTAATGACCAGTGCTGCTGGTGAGGGTCATGTTTTGCTGTACGCCTGATAACTGTAAAAGCTTTGCTGAGTCCATTTGCAGCACCAACCACTGGCTTCTGCCTGATTAGAGGTATAGAGATGAGAGCATGGGAGAAGTGTGTTTTTTCTTTTTTTTTTTTTTCCTTTAAAGTGAGCTTTAGTACTTCAGTATTCAGACCACTTGAATGCCTGTTTGGATTCAAAAAGAGGTTTTTTTTAAGTTGCTATATCCATTGTAGCAGGCTCCCTGAGTATTCTCTCCTTTTTAAAGAAGCCTGTCAGATATTTCTAAGCTGGTTCCTTTTTCACTGCTAGATGTAGCTGGCAAACTCAGCTTACAGTACATCATTAGCTTACTGAAATCTGTGTCCTGTATCCCTGCAGATAACTGGAATTTAATATATATTTCTCCAAAACAAATGTTATAGGCAGCATTTTTCATTTATGCAAAAGTTGAGGAAATTCATCTCCTGCTGCGTATGCATGTAAAATATAGAAAAAATACGTAGAGGAAAACAAGGGAGAAAAAGAGGAGAAATGTAAACTGAGAGAGAAAGAAAAATCTGAAGCATCCTAACTATATGTTCGAGCTTCAGGCAATGGCATTTCTATGAGGCAAAACATCTCAGTAAGTTATTAATGGCTTTGAGTACCCAAGAAATTCACGGCTAGGCCTGTAATATAGAAAGAAATGATTATTATTTTTAATGAGAATATAAAAATTAAAGAATTATGAAACTGCTTCAGGTTGGAAGCTGTTCTAGTTCCATCTGATGTCTCCAGCATAACAATTCCAGGTCCTTCAGAAAAAGTAATATATTTTCTGCTGTAGGCAAGTGTAGGACAATTTTCTCCCCTGCTCATTCTCACATCTGCACCAGACTCTCCTGATCTCTGACGGAGACTGCTTTAAAGACCAGATCATGAGCTTGGTTTAACATAGTTTCCAGAATGTTTGTGTACACCAACAAATATGAAAGGTAGGTACACGAAGGAAGAGCCAGCACTTCTAGTGAGTGGTTTTGTTAGGGCTCTTTGATAGCTCCTGTGTGGGCTGTTGGGTTGTTCATACACACAGCAATGTGTATGTCCACACTTCACACCCTGATACCTGCAGGACAGATGGGCTAGACTGTCACCCAGCAGGAAAAACAGAAGGAAAAATCAACCTTCTGGCCCTGATTTTAGATGGCAGAGGATATGTAGACCTTTTGTCCTGCAGGTCTCCCAGAGGAGTAGGGATGGGAATCCAGGAATGGGGCAGTGGTGTTCACATTCACAGGCTTTGCTCTAAACATTTTCTTTAATGTAGTGAACAAATTATTAAGTAATTATAAGAATGGTTATCTTGCAACTCCCCAGCTCTGGCTATCTGTCCTTTACTCAAAGTATAAAATGCAAACCTTCCCTGCACCCTCTAAAGTAAGTACCATGAAAAATTTTCTCTTCTTGGCAGAATTCGTGGCTTTTTTCTTCTTCACAGAATTTTGACAGTTTTGCAATTTTTTTTTTTTTTTT
>VXAL01018228.1:264942-282939 GCA_013399475.1 Chauna torquata | reverse complement strand
TTTTTTCTTTACAAAAATTTTAGATGTTTTACAATTTTTTTTTTTTTTTTTTTTTTTTTACAGAATGACTAGTTTTATTAAATAATAAAGGGTCAAATTTTGCTCTTAGTTACTGTGGTAGAAATAAAGTGAAGTCTTTGGCAAAGGCTGCTCTGGAGATACTAAGAGAAGTGACTGTAGCAAATGGTGGAGTGAATTTGAGGAATCCCAATTGACTGGAACCTGTCTTTTCCATTGCAGGAAAAAGAAGATCACTTTGAATCTGTTCAGCTGAAATCTTCAAGATCCCAGAATATATGAAGAAATAATGCTGCCTTCAAAGAAACAAACCTGATTTCTATTTTTACAGGACCATATTTTAAACATATTCTGGCACACATTGTAGTGGTGATCTTGGTGAGAAATGCTCAGCCATTTAGGAAGAAAGAAGACAGGAAGCAAACCAGAAAATTGGATTGCCTTACCATGTGATTGAGTACCTTGCCAAAAAAGAAAGCAGATGCTTGGATTCCATACTGGGAATGAAATTCAACTCAGGAAGAGATATACATACTGCAAATAACATGATTTTTTGCATTTACCTGGGCATTGCTGAGGCATGCCATGTGATTTATAGGTACTTTTCATTTCCTATCACTCATTCTACATATATTCATAAGAATTGATTTCCAGAGAGGCCTGAAACCTCCTGCAAATGTTGTGTATTGTCCTTTGGTAGCATAACTGTGAGTCTTTCCTAAAATTAAAATTGTGAATGGTACTAGGAATGAGCCTCAGGTGAGTTTTGAACTTTGGAGACTGCTTTTGATTTTCATGTTCTGAAGGGCTCGACAGTCCACATTGGTTTTGCACCTGCAAGTTGAACCCATTCTGCTGCCTAATTCTTGGCATTTAAGGTTGGGGTAAAACCTGATGCTATTAAATTTAAACATGTTAACTGCTATTGTATAAATCACAGATCTGGACCCATGAGTTTATAGGCAGTAGTAGGCTCAAACTCTTTAAAGACAAGGAAAGTGATACCTACCGTGCAAGCTGCACTCATCGCTCTCTGTGGAAGCTTGTCCTTTCAAGAGAGGCTGGTGGCAGTTTCACTACTCTGTCTTGGGCTGCCAATATACCACCTTCCCCTAGGGTACAAGCCAGCAAAGAACTCTGAATCTGTACTGTTGGAGATCAGGGATCAGCTTTATCAACTGATAGGCTCATTAGAAATACTCAGCTGCCTCTGTTCCTGGAAGAAGGCAAGGAATGAGGATGGATGCCCAGGGGAGCTAAGCAAGGTTTGTGCACTTGTGCAGCTCAGCATCTAAATGCTTTCTGCTGTCAGTGCAAGTTCCTGCTTTAAAAGGAGGGCACAAAATGTTGCCTTGAAAACTGGAGGCTAGGTGGACTTCATAAAATCAACCACATTGTAAGCATGGGATCTTCATAATACCCACCCTAATAATTTCCTGAAATTCCCACTGAAGTCAAACTCAAAGGAATCTGAAACTTAGGCAAAAAATATTTAGGAAAGATTATACAAGACTTGTATAGAGCCAGGAGAAAATGAGGAACCAATCTTGTACTAACCTCTGGTCAGATTCGTATTTCCATTCCAGTAAAATAATGTGAATTGTGGAATGCATCAAAGACAGAAGAGACACATGGGCAGAAATGGTCTTTTTGCTATAAGGAATAGAGATTTTTTGTTTTTATATGACTGAGCTACATCTATCAATAAAAGAGGGCCCTATTAAGTAAAATTTAAATTAAATTGAATTTTCTGCATTCTCAATATTTTATTATACTATAGATGTGGACAAAAATTTTATGAAGTTTTTGTTTCTTTAGGGAAAATTCAGCTCTTTTTTTTTTTTTTTTTATATCTCCAGTCACAGAACACAAGCTTTACTCTTTTGATGGGAGATACTTCAGGCGTCTTTACAGAAGTGGTGTACATTTTTTGTTGCTCTTGAAAAGGCACTTCACTTTCCCATCAAAGATTTTTATGGGGTATTGTTGAATGTATATTAAATACACATTCCTTTTTGTATATTTTGTATCATTGCACACTTATTGTACATTGTATTTGTCATCATGATGTCATTTATATATGGTTGTCAAAGATATGCTCACAGAGTAAATGGTTATGGCTTTGGGATTTCACTTCTTGGATCTTTTATGATGAGGGTTTTTATGTTGTTGATTTTTATTCAACTAGTGTGCTGTAGCATCAAAGATATATATCTGATGGGCATTCATAAAATAAAGTAAAAATATATTTGAAATTTTGGACTTGAGATGTTTGGTGGAACTACAGCCTTTTCTGAACACTGCCAGTCTGCAGTGGTGGCTAGAGCTTTTTGCTGCCACCACATTGGGTGTGCACATCTCTTTGATTTTTTTTTCCCTTCTCTCTCCATATGTTTTCCAAGCCATATTGCAGTTTGTTCTTCAGAACAACATTTCTTCTTTCGTATCTGTGAGCTGTAAAAATGCCTTAATTATTCTGAACTATATTTCATTTTACTTAATACCACAGAGGGTTTGTTTGCTTCCCTTCCCTTTGCTTTTACTTTCTGAATGAAGTAAAAAGTGGCAGTTTTTGTCAGCTCTGATAACTTTGCTGGATGACCCTTCTTAGCTCTGCTTCCAAATGGTTTATCCTGATATTGTTCAAAATTCTTCCAGGCAATCTAATAGCATATCTAGTGCAGTACTAACATAGTAGGATACAAACAAATACTGTAGACTTTATTTACCTTAAAATAAGAAAATTGCACTTTCTAGCAATTAAGTGAGTTAAAACTGGCATGTTTAGCTGATGTTTGCAGTCTTTTCTTTCTGCTGAAGACATAGTAGGGAGGGGAAGTTTTTATTTTCCTGTGAGAGGTAAATTTTGGAACAATTCATTAGGAAATCAGCTGTCTGGGACCTCTTCTAATACTCTGCCAAAATATACTTACAGAAACCTCCCCCTTTTCTCCCACATGGAATCACATCAGAAACTGTTATTTGATGCCATAAAACAATGTGAATCAGTCTGTTATGTGTTCAGTTGATTAAACGGAATGCATTTTATTGCTGCATTTGCATGCTTTTCTTTGAAATCTGGAGTCAAGCAACTGAGTCTCTTTGAAGATTAAGCACATTTTAGTGGTGTCTCTGTATAAATTATTGGCAAATTAAACAGAACGTTATTGTCTTAGCTTTGACAGCACTTGCTGGGGGGGAAATACGCAAAGAATGTATTCTAACTTGGTTCTGATATGCTGGTTGATGTTTGTAATATATAACAAGATTGATTTAAAGTCTAGGTTTTGGGAATATTAAGTGTCTTTGAGCTACAATGAGAAGTTATTGAGTAGCTTCAAGGAGTTGTCATCTTTGTTCAAAGAGAGGATTTACTTTTGAAAAATGTCCTTGGGGATCCTTTGTTAGTGAAGGGGAAAGTTTTCTTTTCTTTTCTTTCTTTTTTTTTTTTTTTTTCCTGTCCTGCCAGAGCCAGTAATACCCATGAAATGGTGATACTTCATTGTAATCGGACAAGAAAGCAGAATATATTGGCATTTAGGAGCCAGTAGTTGTTGACACATCTCCAGCAGTGGCCACAACATATGCTTCAACGTAAGAGTAAAAGCAGCTACAATGGGTGCTGATGTGCCAGTGACAAAGGTTGGTCTTTGTCATGAAGCATGAAGGACTTAAATTAATGTTCTAGGTAATGAAAACCTTAAGAGAAAACTTGGGAAGCTCTGCATATCTTTGGTGGTGCTCTCACTTAGTCTTTCCCCTTGCGTACCTCTTTCACGGAATCCCTTGTTTCTATTTCTTGTTGCTTCTGAATGCATGGGAACTGTGCTTCACTGGCAAGCATGCAAGGAGATAGGAATAGAAATAAAATTTGCCAGGTTAGGATCAATCCTGAAATATAGAATGTGTGTCACAACAGATGGTGACATCCCCAGACTGCTTGGCTGTGCCCACACTGAATATTTTCAGCTGGGAAAAAGGAGACATGAAAAGTGACTTGATCATCTTCTGCCACCATGTATTAGTGTATATAAAGTTGGACCTTATCAGGAAGAAAACTCTAAGGTCCCATGAACTATGAGGCTGGTGCTCTAAGAGCACCTAAAAGCCAAAGTGAGGTTGTGTTGGTCAGTGTTTTCTCTGTGTTTGTTTTAATAAAAGACATGCAGGAGTGACATCTGAGAGCTTTGGTGTTATGTACAGCTCCCCCCCCACCCCCTGCCCATATAGGCAATTCCTGGCCCTGGGTCCTTCTGTATTTTAAATAGCAATGCATTAAAAAGCCACTGTCTTTGGGGGTAGTATGTGCTCTGTTCATCAGCTGGTTGTAGACAGTGATGAAGCTGTTATCTGGCTACAGGTTTTTGCCTCCAAAGGAAGGGTCAGTGTGTGTAGGGAAGTCGCACTGCTGGGGAGGAAGAAGCCTCTTCTTGCTTCTGCCATTTCTTTAGAGGCATCAGAAGTGAGAAGATTGATACTCCAGACCTCCTCCCTGCCTTTGCTTCCTACCCATCCTCTTCCTATTGCACGAACAGCCCAGCCTGGCTTCACCCTCTTTTCTCCTTTCAGTGACAAAACTGAGTTTTTGCCTGTGTCGCTGAGAAGCTTTGAGGTGGCTCTGGATGTACAACATCAACCTTTCATCTCGCAGACTGCAAATGCTAATGAGTAGGGAATGACCGTGGAAATCAGCATGACGTGCTATGGTGTTGTTTTGGCCTCCCTTACTCTAAGTGTACTAATTGTGTGAAGGGTTGCATCAGAAAAGTTTTTAACCAGACCTCAGATTTCTGGGTGGGACCGGTATATTTTGGACATTTTGCACTGATTTTTTTTTGGATTTGTTTTGTTCAGGGAGAACATGATATTTTTAAAGCAGGATTTGATCATTGTGAAACAGGTATTAGAGTTTTTCAATTTTAAAAGACACTTCCTTTTGGAATGTCTTTAACTATGACTAGAACCAGTTGTATTCGATTAGTTCAGGAAAAACAATCACTTGAAGACAAAATAAAATGTTTTGGTTTACCACAGTGGGTTTTGTTTTTACTTTCAAATTTCAGTCAAGACTTTAAAAAGAAACATCTCTCCTACCAAATAATAAAAAAAAAGAACAGCAACAACAACGACATCTTGTTTACTTCAGATTGACCTGTGATGATTTTTTTGAGTCTTATTTTTCTGCTCAAGCAATAAATACAATGTGATAGTTATTCACAGATGTTTCTGCGCAGACCTTTAAGCACTCTTGATTTGTGTCAGTGAGTTAAGGTACTCTAAGATCATGTCATCTGAATGAAAAATGAAACTTTTCTGCAGCCTCCAGTAAGGCACCATAGACACTGGGTTAAGCCTTGCTCTCGCCCGCAGCATTTCCCCCTGCCTGGGTGCATGCAGCGTTTGGAGCCATGGGACAGCTCTTCAGGTTCCCAGCTGGGGTGCTTGGGGCTCCCAAGCACCATGTAAGGAACCATGGCAGGACCCACTGTGCCTTGAGGTGAATTATTTAAATCTTTACATATGGTGGGAGCACTGAAGAGACCAAAAGGGTTTTGTACTCTAAACCCAGGTTTTATACAAATGGAAACAAAAACTCTATATTGTTTAAAGTAGACAAACTCTAATGATGGTGTGAAATGACAGAAATAATAATAGTAATAACAACAACAATAATAACAAAATTACCCTTTCTCATGAGATTTTCATGCCGGTGCAGTGTGCAAAGCTTTTGCCAGACTTTGACATTTTCCTTTTTGTTTTGCTGTGTTTTGAAACTAGATTACTTGAAGCATCAGGCAATATCATATAACCTGCATCACTGGACATCCAACAGAAAGCAGTGAAAAGCTTTCAAAAACAAACCAAGGGAAATATAAGAATGCCCAGAACATTCAATGGGGCTGGAATTCCAGAGGCCTCATGTGCTTTTTTGTGTGTGTGAAAACCCCCCAAGCAAGTGGCTTTCGAACTACCTTAGTATTCATAACAAGTGTTCAGAGACAGACATTGGGTCATTTTCTCAATAGTGCTACCAAAATGAATGAAAACTCTGGGATAATGAGATCCTCACCTTCTATAACTTAGCTTCAGTGATGCCAATTTAGATTCTGGGGGTGCAATTCATCTGACACAATGCCTTTCTTTTTGCTGTAAACTCTGTAATCTGAGCAAGCTGTGTTAGCCCTTGCTTAGAGAGATTTATCTCAGTCTAAAGTAGCAGTCCAAGATAGGTCAGGGGACTTGTGCCTACTTCTCTCCACTGAATAAAAAGGGAGAGGAGGTTGTCTATCTCATAAGTAGCTATCTGTATCGTAGACAGCGAATGTTAGGTGACGAGGATCTGACTCCAGTTCCTGGTTTCCATAAAAATTGAGAAGAAATTCTCTCTGGCTTAGGAGTTTTTAAGATCCTTATAATGGTGCAAGGACATTAACATTATGATCAGATACTCTGACCTTTTGCTATACTGTGAACAGCCTCTTAGTCCATGAAGAGCATGCAAAAGTCACACGAATGCCAGTGCCCAACCTGAGATGCTCTAAGGGGTCTTGATTGAGAAAGCAAGACTCCCAGCCTCTCAAATCTTGACCCCTGTGCTGTGTATCAAGGTGGGAACCAAGCCTGAAACATTAGGCACCTTAGAACTTGTGGAGATAAAGAAGCTGGCTGCAGGGCTCAACACGGGTTGAGCAATGTCTAGTTTGGGAAAGTCACAGGAATTTTTGTACTGAACAGCTCCATGACACAGCAACTTAAATGGCTACCCTTGTAGCCAGCTGAAGAGATGTAGACATCAAGAGATCTTCACTGGTGAACACATGGGTATGCAAAAAAATTATTCATCTACCTGTGAGTAGGAATGTTAAGAACCCGTGTCTTTAATTTTTGCATTCAAAATAACAACTATTTCCTTTGCCAGTTCAGCTCTAAGGACTTGCGCCTTTCCAGAAACGTGTAAAAACTTCTGAAAGTAAAGGAGAATTGGACTCCAGAGGACTTCTACATCCAACAGCATGTATCTCTAGTCTCTGCGTTTCAAGCCTCAGTGGTGTTGCCTTTGAAGTCAATGAGAATTTTGCTATTGACCTCAGCTGGAATGAGATCAACAGGAACAAGCCCTTGGGTAAACATGCCCAGACACATTAATCAAAGGTGTGTTTGTTTCCTTAATGACTTATTGGACCCAGTAGAACAGAGGATTTCAGATTATTTCAATAGAGTGAGCGTGGCTTTCAGGGAGCAGTTATAAAAGGCAGACTTTAAAGGTATTTTGCAGTTGTCTAAGTAGCCAGTGTGTTTGTCTTGAATTGTTTGGTTTGAATGCAAAGGTCACCTCAGAGACATGTGTAAATGTCTCCTGGATTTCTCTTTTGTGACTTTTTTTGGTCTCCGTGTCTCTGTAGTGCTGCAATTACTTTTCACGGCACTGGTGATGCAGGCAAGTGGAACCAGCTTTGTTTTGGCTGGAGGTATAAAACAGTCTTAGCTAATTTTCTGACAGATTTTCTTCCATCTCTTTGCCAACCTAATCTAAAAATCTCCTTGCTTTTTATATGCTACCAGTCTACTGCATGTATGACAAATTCAAATCATGCCAAATGATTGAACCAGTGATCAAAATTTTTTTGCTAATACCTCATTGAGATGCAATTAGACATTTCCACTTTTGGAAATTACCCTACATTTTAATAACAAGAAGAGCACTGGAGATGCTTTAATATTATGCTTTTTTTTTTTTCTTTAAATTGAGGAAGTTTATACTTGGCCCTGACAAAACTTTCATCGTAAGCACACTTTATGTGATGTGGATTTTGTAACACAGGCACACAATTTTACACACATGTATACACATACATGCTAATACTGTAGGCTTTTTATCCTTTCTACCTACCCTGGTGTTTAGGGAAAACCTCTCAGGAATATAATGACCTTGAGGGAGGAAGAAACAAAAATGAAACCATGCTGAAAAACTTTTAGCATTTTATTATTGGTGCCTTTACATTAATACTGCTGTTTTGTGCTGAGAAAACCAATCTGTTACACGTAAGGTAACTGTAATATACAACATAGAAATGCAGTCTAAGTTAATTACAACAAGGAGCTACAAAAAAATTTCGTAGGAAAGAAGTCACCTAACATTGCAACTGTGCTTGCAACAAATCACTCCCTTACTGCAGGACTATGCATGTTGTGAACCGTGGTTATTTACATGTCCCTTACAACCGTTAACAACAGAAGGGCTAAAATCAGTCTAAAAAGTTCCAGAACATCACTATATACTGTACAATCCTCAAAAATAATTTATTACACTGTTTCTAAAAAAAGGTACTAGTTTTGTTTTGTTTTCTTTTGTTTTCTGGTGTTTTCTGGAGTGCACAACATGTGCAAAATTTTGCCTAACAGTCTAAAAACTCAAGAACTGAACCGCAAGTCACAATCACAGAGATGAGGTGGTGGAGTCCAGGACTTCCCTTCCATTGCAGACAGTCGGTACGTACATACTAGCAGATGCTGAAAGAGAAAGAGAGGGGAAAATCATCTAACTTCAGGGGTGACAGAAAATCACAACATTAAGTAGGATTAGAATTTGGACCATCTGGATGATCTCACCCAATTTAACCAAGATGCCCAATGGCAAGTCACTATAGGTGACTGTGCCAGCAGCAGAGCTGATGGATGTATGCTTGCACCTCTACAAGGAAATTCAGATCTGAGGCTGAAGCACCCTCTGGAGGAATCTGATTTCTCTTTGCTGGGTGTTGAGAGAGCTTAGGGTGACTAAGCTTGTCTAAGAAGTGTCTGAATAAAATGCATCAAGTTTTTTCAGATGATTCTGGGCCAGTGGGTTTCACGTTATAGCATTTTGCATGGTAGTGTCAGTTAATGGTAGCTAGAGTCATGCAAAGATATCTTTGTAGAGTAAAATGCAAACCTGTGGATTTTTTGTTTCTTATTGGCACAGAATGGTAAGGTCTAATCCTACAAGCTTTCATGTAATTGGAATTTCCTGAAGTAAGACATTTGCATTTTTAAAGTCAGGAGAGAATCCACCTCTGCACATTAGGACTGTGTGTTGATCTATTTTTTAATTACAATAAAATACAATAAAATAAAATAAATGTGCATATTGGATGGAATGAAGAAACTTTTGAATAACTGAATTTGAAAGCAAAATTATTTCTCACCCAATCCCAGAATATTTTCTGGCTGTAATCCCCTTGATTTCTAGGAGCTCTGGATCAGGATTCAATAGGCATCGAGAAGTGAGGACCAGACTCTGTTACCCTTATCTACACTGCCTAATACTTTATTCAACAAGTTTTCATTGCTTCAGTGATATGACAATTGAATCAGAGTATCAGAATCTGTTTCTAAATTTATTTGTATTGTAGGATGTATTACCATTCTGCCAAAGCCTTGTGATTTTTAATTTAAAAGCAAGCTGGCTTGTCCATCTTTGTAAAAATTATCCATTGGGCTTCAGGAATGTGTTTTCCGATACTCCGTGACATCTCTGCTTACAGCACCATCAAGCTGTTTTTTGAAAGATACATTAGGTTAATGATAACAGTGACCCAGAGAAATGTGATGCCTTCATCAAAGAAAACACACAGCAAGCAATGACTTAGTAAACTCAATCATCCAGTGTAAAAAGCAATTGATGCGGCTGACAAGGGCATACTAAGTCTTCCAAAACTGGTGATGGCTGCAGTTTTGGTTGCAGGCTGGTTCTCTAAATACTTTCAGCATCATTTTCAGAATAGATCATTATTTCTTCAAATCAGCTACTATTTCTAATTCTTTCATCGACTGAATAAATATTTCATGGAAAACAGAACTGCTTTAACAAGACAAATTTAGAGGCAGCCCTGGAGTAACCTGTTACTCCTGCTGCATACTCCTGATAAGCAGAAGAACCAAGAATCTTGCTCTGAATTAAGTAGATGGAGTTTCATCTTTCACAACCTGCATATATGCTGAAATCTGTTATTTGTAGGTAGAAGGGGACAGGGCATCAAGTCTATGATTTTATGGAAATTAACTGTTAGGTTCTATATTCAGTTTTATCTGGAGATAGTGCGGCAGTACATTGACCTGAAGTTTTCATTATTGTTATTTTTATTACCACTTACTGTTGGCAAATAGAAAAATCAGTACTACTTAGGAGACTTGTTTCAAATCCTTGTTCTTCTCCAGTATGACTATAGGCAAAAGCATTTAGCTTGTGTGAGCATCAGTCACCCACCTCAGAACTTTTTTAACTTCATGGGTTCTTTGAAGTCCAACCCAATGAAGATTATGAATAGCTCAAATACTACAGTAAGTGGGTCAGGAGGATGCCAGAGCTGGACAGAGAAATATGGTGGTAGGCGAGGAACAAGTGGCCTTGCCTTTTGAGTTCCCAGGCTTCCTTCATAGCACGTAGCTCTCTTGTAGTACTGGGAGGAAGTTATTAACTCTGCCGGGTGGAGTAAAGCGTTCACACTGAGTATCCAGCTCTCTCACTTGTCTGAACAAAAGATCTTACTTTTCCTTAAAAACCTTGGCAATGTTAAGCACTGGCACTGCCGAGTTCTGAGTTTCATGCCATGTCTTACAGCAGCAGCCGAGGGGTCTCCTGAAAGATTGCTGGACCTGCTAGGGACACCTCACGTCCATTTTGCCTTGTGTCCAGGCCAAGCAAAAATGAGTGAGATGACCAGAAGCCTTGATGTGCCTGCAGTCCATGCTTTTGATCTCCTCTTTTCCAGAAGTCCTTCATTTTCCTTAATCCAAGGAAAAGACCCAGAGCTGAAAGAACCTGAGCAAGAGCTCAGCACCACCATAGGCACCTTGCAGCATGCCTGCATAGTCAGGCGGACTCAAACCTGCTGTGTGCAAATTCCTATACTCATGCTCACATCTGGACAGCTGTGAGCTAATTATGTGTAATAGCCATATATCAGCACTAGTTTGGAGCTAGGGCTAGGCAAAGAAGTTCTGAGAGAGAAGATTTACCAGCTTGGCTGTAAACAGTAGCTTCAATTCTTTTTATGACCCCTGTGGAGGACACCTGGAGGAGCTCAAGTCTGTGTGCAGCTCTTCACTTGGACATAAGTTGAGTGAATGATACCTTCAAGGTGTAGAAGCTCAGCCCAAATCATGTAGGTGCTTAAATCAGTCCTGAGCTCTCTAGGAAGGTTTACGAGTGCTGATCTCCTACCTTATGGGAACACCTCTGCCATGCACATAAAACGGACCCCAGGAAAAGGAGGCAAACATCTCGATGGGGGAAGCACTGCTGGGGAAGCAGAACTTGTGCAGCACTCTGCCGAAGGTGAATTTTCAGATCCAAATAAATGCATATTGATATATACATTTCAGAACACGTCATATACCTCGGTACACTATATCCTGCCTCTCTTCAGCTTAGACCTGCATTCTTTTGTAGTCCGAACCTCAGCTGTCAAAACGATCAAAGCTTGGTGCCTTTAAAACAGGTTTCCGCACTCAGCAGTCAAGTATTCACCTATACCTGCTTTCTGCAGAGCACGTAGCAAAGACGAGGAGCTGTATTCAGGTAACTACATTAGATGCTCTGATTAGCTTTCTCAGCTGCTACCACACTGAGGCTTACAAGGCTCACCAGCGCCTCAGGTCCTCCCTCCACCACTTAGTTTAGGGATGCAATTGCAATACACATTGAGATCTAACACAGTTCTATCCAAGAGTGCTGTGAGCATTGTTTACCTTTTCTCACAGTGCTTGGCCAGTTTTCATGGTTTGAGGAACTGTGTTTAAAAGTCTCAGTGAGTCACTTGCTGTTCATGACCCACTCAGCTCATGACATGAATGACTGATTGATAGAGTGAGGAGGTGGTGGCAGCCCTGAGATGCCACAGAGGTGGGAATCTGTGCAGTTAAGACACATATTACCTGTTCAAACAACTGAGCTGCAAAAGGGGAAACTCCTGTTCTCTGAAGCTCTGATAATGAACAAGAACTGGTTGTTTGGATGTTGCTGACACTAGAATGCCCTGGAGCTAATTTTGATCTGTCTCATATTAGGCAGTTTCTGACTGATGAAAACACCATCAAGACCAAATGAAAAACAAACTGACGGCCCAGAGACTGATGAGAAGAATACTTTTTATTCCTTTTTTTTTGAACAGATACTGTGTGGTTATCGATGTTCTCTCACTGTCCTCCTGCTGCCATTGAGGGAATATACCCAGTGATGAACTGGATGCAGATAGAAGTAGGCTGATAGTAGGCATGAAAAAGGCCATGGTATGGATTAGAATCAATTTGGATGACAATCCTTTTGGAGGTTTATGAATGACTAGACAGTTAAAAAAGATAAAAGAAAATGCATTAAAATCATTTACAAATAAATGGAAGGATGTGAGAGAAAGTTTCCTTCTCAAAAATATTGCTGCTATGATAGACAGTGAATTCTAAGTGTAGTTTTCCTAAAATAAATGTCTTAGATGAAAACTATGGTTTTTTTTTTTTTTTTCCTATTGTATAGGATGGAACTTTTAGTCTCTCTTCCAGGTCCTTTCTGTGTCTTGGTCCAAAAAGACCAACAGAGATGAGCACCCCTTATTCAGCTGGGTGTAAGCAGGAAAAGTAAAGGACCCAGGCAACCTTTCTAAATAATGAATTAGCAAGAGATAGTAAGGCTTGATTTTTATGTTTCCCTTAAATACCTTAAAGATATTTACAAACTTGAAAAAGTGAGCTGTTAATCTAAAGGTGTGCATTGAGGATGTCTTAGTTGCATGTGCAGGCACACATACACACCTGTATTATTCAGCCATTATAATAAAAAAAAATTAAATTCCAAAATGCAGTTCTGTACAAAAGTATCCATGAATCAAAATGCTTTCTGACTCAGCTTATTTAATAGTATGAGGGAATTAAAAAAAAATTGGAAATACCATCTTTAAAAAATTCACAGGGGACAAAAATAATCACATGAGACTTACCATTTTGTCAAAGGGCCAAGCTTCCAAAGGTTGCTGGAAAACCATGGGTCTTGCAAATCCAGACACTTTGGGAGTGTTCTGCACTTTGAGCACTTAGAGTCATCTCATCTCTCTTCATTTAAGTCTTCCAAAATAGCAAATAATTTCAGTTTCTGGAGTCTGGGCTGGATGTGGTCCTGACTGATGAGGTGGGGTTGTGCAGAGCCATGTGGCTGCTCTCTTGTTAAGGGACTCTGGGCATTCATGGCATGGAGTGGTTTGGGATGGAAGAAGCAGGGATGACTGGGTCCCCTTTACCTCCTAATCCTTGCCAATTTGACATACAGTAGGATCTACAGCTCCTTCCACATTCTGTCTGAAGCCTGATATACCAAAAGTTTCTAGCAAATTTTGAAGTTTAAGTCACATTCAAAAACGTGAGGCTAGGGTGGCGTGAACTTTCTGGCAAACCTTGCTCTGCATCCCCTGTTTCCTCTCTTTCTTATTTCTTGCTTCTCTCTAGCTGTAGTGTGTTTTTCAACTGGATTTCCATGTTAGGCAAGCTGTCTGCAGAACTCCATGAACAAAGTGCTGTGCACTCCCATCCTTGTCTAGTTAAGCTTGACAAGGAAAAAAATGACGATACAGGTGACCTATTTTCTTTTTCTTTAATCAAAAAAAATCTCTGAATACCTCACCCAGAAGAAGAGTGACAGCCCCATAACAAAATCACGCATGTGAATCTGCTTGGGATGAAGAGACTGAAGAAGCAGGGAAGGAGGGAGGCAGAGCAGGTGAGCTATCCTTGCAACACAGCACTGATTCCTTTCCCTGTTGTGGCACTTACAAAGAGTATTGCTCACACCCAGCATACAGAAATGGCTTCTGGTATCCCTTGTATGTGTTTGCTGCAGAACTGGAGCTTTTCCTTTTTAACTCGGGTGATAAAAGGCATTGAGAGAGAGCTGCATTGTGGCCCAGGTCCTGCCAGCAAGTCATTTTGACAGGAATACTCCAGGGAAATCTGTTCCTGGTTCTGCTGCCGGAAAGACAGCAAGTGACGGGTCCTCCTTGCTTTGTGCTGAACGGGCTGGAGTCAGAGCCTGCTGTAAGCTTTCTGCTGGCTTCAATGAGCTTCAGAGCAGCCTCTGAGCTGATTCCCATGGGAGGAGGAGGAGTTTTTCTCTCCAGACACAAATGAAGTGATGCTTCCATAGGGTGCACAGCCCTGCCTACAAAGGGCTTTTTGTTCCTGGTAAAAAACCATCTTGTGTCTTTACCCAAACCAAATGAACCCCACATCCTTATAAAAAGGCAACGGTTTTTCTACTTACACTGGGAGTAAGTGGTCCCGGTCCCACTGACACTGAATCTGTTGAGATGGAGTCTGTGAGTGACGACATTCTTCTGGGGCTGGAAGAGGATGATGTGCACCTTGGGCGCGAACAAGCAGCCCAGCACAACGAAGCCGCTGAGACTCACAGAGATGCACATGGTGGTGGTCTGCACCTGGGAGAGAGTGGGTGCAAAGTGCTATGTTTCTGTATGGAAAGCTCAGAATTCAGAATGTTAGAAGCATCATCGTGCAACAGTAGGAACCATAATCCTGGTCTGCACTGGCACAGGCTGGCTTGGACATCTTTCTCATCCCTGTCTTCCACAATCCTAGGATCATACGACGGAGATGCATGGTGCTGATGGTACTCTGTGTCTCTGCATATCAGGGAGTGCTTGACAAAGAGTGTTCTCCCTCAGCTTAGCACAAGAGTGAGAACACTGTCTTTCTCTCACCCCCATACCCTTGATTCCTAAATTGATGAGGAAGTCCTCTGTAAGTCCTGTAATACAACAATTGAGCAAAGCTGGCTATGGAGGAAACCAGGTTGCATGTACCATGCTTCCTGTGGGGTTACTTTTGATGCCTCATGCAAAGCGTCCATTTGAAAACCAGTTTAGCCTCCAGCTTCAAACGTAATCAAAGAACTTGAACAATCTCTTGCAGAGACATAGGTGTGAATTGAGTAAAGGTAAGAGCTGGTGACATTTGCCAGACTGACCCTGAAAGGTGCCCTGATTTTGAGACAGAAATCTTTGTGCTGAGAAATGAATTGTTTGTAAGGCTACAGGATTTTGGAGTAGTTGCTTTGGGCCATTTGTTAGTGTAGCTCTGCTGACACTGCCTGTCTTCCTCTTTGTTCACTCACATAACTAGGTGCCAGTTTACTGCCTCATTTTCAGTTTATATTCTTTTCTTCCAAGCAGATTCCTTAATTAAGACTGAATTAAACTGCCTTAAACTCTACTGCTTAATTTGAATAATCATACATCCATGACTCGTTTTGACTTAGTTACACTCCTGCAGTCCTTGGAGATTAGCCTTCTTCCATGGGAATGCTTCTCACACCTCCTTGTCAGAAATAATTGTTACAAAATGAAAATTGGAGTAAGCAATAGACTTTGTTTCTTTATAGATCCACAGAATACCAAGTGCTTTTTCAGCAGTGAGTATAATTAATGTGATCATGTAATTAATAGTCACTCTTTATCAAAGGTGGATGTGACAAATGTCATGGAAAGGTGTTCAGCTTTTATGGGGTGAGGGATCATGGAACACCCTAGAATGACAGCATGAGAAAGGGACACGTTTTTGTTTCCAATTGCACCTTCTAGGTCACTAATCTGCATTTGGCCCTCAGGCCTCTGCCGTCACTTCTGAGTGGGTCTTGAACCAGGCACTGTACAGGTAAAATAGGACTAGGAGCTTTCTAATGTAACAAGAATACATCCAGGTAGTAAGTTCTTTCTGGTAGTAATGCCCTCCACCCCAGCCTGCTTTGCTACGGGTTGTGCCTTGGGAGCAGCTCAGCTGTGCTGACACAATTACTCACCTGATCACTGAAATGGTTTGGGTTAAAAATAGTCCCACCCCACAGGGTGACTTTTAACCAGGTCAGTTCAGAGGCTTGATGTGTAATCTGGCCTCGCAGACTCTGCTGCTGGCGGAGTCGAGGCTAGCCTGCTGGGCCAGGGAGGAACGACTGGTAGAGGAGTGAGCTCCTGGAGCCAGAATTACCCCTGAAGAAAATGCAGGGAGAAACTGTCTAAACAGTAACAACTTTTGACATCTGATTTCATGATAACCAATCTAACACCCAGACTTTTCACTTCCTGTGTTATCTGCATTTCTTTAGGTGTTGTCTGAGGTGATCAGGTGAAAAAAATCCCTTAAGTGTGCTAGGTATTGGAGCTGCTGTGAATTTGTGTGCTTATTTAGTCATATCAGGTTTCATTGCATCTGTGATTCTGAAGGAGAACTCCTCAATGAGATCAATGTGGACCTCTGCATGTAAATCAATAACATCAGAGAAGTGTGTCTTTTCCAGAAGCTCTCATTTAAATTTTTGACAGTGCAGTCACCAAACACAGCAGTTTCTGGGCTCTGCTTCAAGATCTTCTAGGCTTTCTGGGAACTAGTTCTGGGATCATTGGAGGACTCCTGGGAAGTCTCCGAGGAATGTCAGGGTGCCTTGCTGCTGCTGGGAAAAGAATTGCTGTCGGAGGCTGTGACTTCTAGCAACCTCCAGCAGCTCCTCAGAAACTGTCAGCCACCCTTGATCCAAGGGTGCTGGAGATTGTGTCCCAGGAGGGTTCAGCACTCATGTTGCAGGTGCTGGGAAGAGCCCTGTGTAAATGCTGGGCAGCTAACAAGTTCAGCAGCATGCAGAAGTGTGCACAGAAGAGGGTTAGAAATTTTGCTGAAGGCTATGTTTGGGTGCTCAGCAATGGTGGTGATGTTCCACAGGGCATGGTCCCCAGTGCCTGCTGGGACAACTATCCCTGGCACATCAGAGGGCTTGACCCAGACCAGACTCCATAGGGAGGATACAGCTCTGGAGTGCTGGAACTGCAGGGATGCCTGTGGCCTCTTGTGGGGGACTAGGGAGATGGTCTTCTTCCCTGCAGGAGCTATGTGTTAGTGGAGGATTTCTGCTTAACCCTGCTTAACCAACCTGATCATCTTCTATAGCGAAATGACTGGCATTGTAGATTATGAGAGAGAAGCTGATATTTGATGCTGTCTCCCATAACTTCCTCATTGACAAGCTGATGGAGTAAGAACTAGAGAAGTGGACAGTGAGGTGAACTGAAAACTGGCTGGACTGCTGGCTCAAAGGCTTGTGATCAGTGACAAAAAGTCCAGCCAGAGGTCAGTTACTAGTGGTGTACCCCAGGGGACAATACTGGAGCTAAAGCAGCCTAACACCTTCATTAACATCTTGGATGATGGGACAGAGTGTGCTCATGGGAGGGGAAGAAGAAGAGGGAACCAGACTCTTCCCAGTGTTGCCCAGTGACAGGACATAAGGCCATTGGCACAAAATGAAATACAGGAAATTCTGTTTAAACATAAGGAACCTATGAAGATGGTCAAACACTGGTACAGGCAGCCCAGAGAGGTTGTGGAATCTTCATCCTTGAAGATATTCCACACCCAACTGGACACAGTCCTGAGCAACATGCTGCAGGTAACCCTCCTTTGAACAGGGAAGGTTGGGTGAGATAACCCCAGAGGTCCCTTCCAACCTCGCTGATTATGGGAAGACATGTTGTGTGTGGAAAAATCCCGCTGCAGACCTCATGATTGAATGATCAAGAGCTCGACTGTAGACCCTTCCCCCAGAATTCCCTTTGCTGGTAAAATTTATCCTATTCAGGGAGAAGAGAGTGGTCTTGAAAATAGAAGCAAGCTTAGTCTAGAGGAAAACAGCACAACTATACCATAAATCCTTCTCAGAGCTGAGGGGGCCTTAACTAAATAGCAGGATAGTTTGGTGGGTGCTTTTGTAAGACACAGAGTTCTATGCCATCCCAGCATATCTAACATGCTGTCTGGTGCTTCTCATAGAGGGACATTTCCACATCATTATTGGTAGGGATGAATACTGTGTTGAACTACTAGTATTTGTTTTTGACCTATAGTGAGGCCAACACCAAATCTCTGGATACATTTCCAGGAGCTCTCCCCTCC
>VXAL01018228.1:186377-253037 GCA_013399475.1 Chauna torquata | reverse complement strand
TATTGGGAGAGTAGTTTTCTTACTCCTATAGGCAGTGGGGAGAAATAGGCTCCTTCAAAAGTGAGCTGTGGCTAAACTGAGTTACCATTGGGAAGGTGGATAGCTTCCTCTGTTGATATTTCTCTAGTTATTAGGCTACAAAGTGAGATGTGTTAAAGAAGATATGAAAGCTGGCTGGGTTGAATTTTGGCCAATTACAGAGAAATCATCAAAGTAATGCTTTCGGTTGGCCCCCTACATACATTAAATGTGACCCAACTCCCTTTGTAAATGTTTGAGTCAGGATTTTTCTTTTTCCTCACTTGCATATGCAATAGCTAGAAATGCACATCTAATAAAGTGACAGGTTACGTCGGTATTCAATAGACTATATCTCATGAATGACCGAATACTGATTCAGCCAATCTAGATTTGAAAGTTGGTGCTCACAACACTGAATTTCAGTAAAAATATTGTGAGATGAAGGATAAGAACACATGACTTTTAAGGTTATTCATGCATATCACACACCAGCTACAACGGCACCACATCACCTCTCCCAACATCATCAGTGTTCACTGGTGTGCATTATCTTACAGCACGCGAGCTGTATGTCCTATTAATACTTGCAAATTCTTTTGCTTTCAGGAAGAAAAGATAAAGCTGAGAGCACAGAATTATTTTTGCTAATGTTTTGCTCCACTGAATCAGTTCAGCAACAGCAATCACTGGACCTGAGGGGAAAATGTAAAGAGAAAATGTTGATTTATTTGCCTGTTAAATGGTTGAAACGGAGACATATTGATAGGCTTAGATTGATAAAGTGTTTCAGAGATCTAGAAAGGACACTAACAGCACTGCCTCAAACCCTCATCTGACTTGAGATATTTCCTTTTCTAAAGAGCCTTTAAGATGATTTTTTTATTATTATTATTATTCTTTCAGTTANGTTCCCTGTAGCAGCTTCTTAACACTTATTTGCCATTGTCTGGTGGAGGTCTGTCATTGCCCAGGGGGCCAATCTACTGAACTGACATCAAGATCTTGGAGCAGTGATCAGTTGCTCCATCCATCAGGTCCACACTTAAATAGAAAAAATTAAATTTTGGAGACTCTATAGGTAAAATTTATTTGTTGCCATATCTTTCATTCTCAAGAGCATGAGAGTCACAGAATGTAGAGTTACTTACATCAAAGGAACATAGGAAGGGATCACAGGAGCACAACCTTCTGCTGCTGCAAGCAGCTCTCATTGCTGCCTAGACTGGGAGAGTTCAGCAAGCCCACCTCATATACATCTGCATATGATCAAGCATTTTCTAATTTTTTGTAGTAAATTTAAGATCAACTGTAAAAGGTAAAGAAACACCAAGAAAGAGTTCCCAAATGAAGAGAAGAGGAGAGTTCTGTAGCTGAAGCACAGGAAGATGCTTGAGGCTCCAGATTACAAACACACACACGAAGAGTCAGTTGATGATCACTAAATGAATTCAACCTTGGAAACAAGGCAGAATTGTTTTTAGGGCATAATTACAAGAAAGAAAAACGTGTATATGGCATATGCAAAACATCCTGTGTATGGTGAAAAGATAAAGGAGATAACAAGAAGTTACAAGGACTTTAAGGGCTTCTGCAAGAAAGGGAACAAAGGAAAAATGGAGAGAAGAATTACTCTGTCTCCTCGGACTATCTCCTAGTCATGGATGCTGCAACTCATCAGTGCTGCTACTGAAACACTCAGAAGTTCTCCCTCGCCTTCTGTAGAAAAAGATTGCTGCTTTTTGGTTTGCTGTTCACCACATTTTGCCAATGCAAAATCAACAGTCATACATCAAGTAATACTAATTGGGTTTAGTAAATTAGAATTTTAAAGAACAGTGAGTGCTTTTGAGAGTGTGCAGGTGCATGCGTGCGTGTGCACACGTGTGTGCATTTTCTGATCCAACCTTCCCATACAGGAGTGTGGTTGATAACATGGCACAGAGTCAAAGTGATGTCAGATGCAGCTATTACAAATCATGGACCGCCCTGAAAGTCCATACGCTCAGCTACAGGATCACACAGGATTTCTGTGACACATTCTGTGTGAACACTTTGTTCAAGGCTGTGCTTCATTCAGTTTCTTACACTAATAGTTTCTCTGTTTTCGTTCCCTGGCTAAAACTAATGCGTCTCAGTTGAGCCTCATATTTCAGCCACAGAAGTGGTAAATATTTCATACGTACAAAGGAATTGCTGCATTATCTTATTCTATTGTCCACCACATTGTCTGGAATCTGTGTGCAGCAGCAAATAGGAAAATGTACTGCATGAAACCTCTGTTGAACTGAGGAGTGATTGCACATACACATTTAGTGAGTGTCTCTCAGCCTTCAGAAGTACTTTTGAATTTCTTCAGCAGGAAAAGTGATAGATATATATGTGCCATTAGAATAGAAGAGATGAGATGGTTCATGTATTGGCAAATAGAAAGATGGGCTTGTAACAAGAAAAGCGGAACGGTAAGAGATGAAAAGTGGATGTAAGTCTGAGGTGACTGGGGCCTTCAGAGTGGGAGGCACATGAACCTCTGCTTTCTATTTCCTGGGTGTTAACAACCACTGTTCACACCACCACTGCTTTTGGCTCTGCGCTGTTCTTATGGACTAAAGAGTTTGTGAGTTTTGGTGCACAGACCCTACAAGACAACTTGATGATCTTGGTGACGTTTTATGATTTATATGCCTCAGGTTTAAGGACTTATAATTGGAGAAATCACCACTGTGGCTTACTACTGATCCCCTTTGCATCCCTACGGCGAGCAGCTGAATTACTTTTGACTTACTGTTCTGTGGCTGGAGCAAGAGACGAGAAAGCAAATCAAAGAATGTCTTCTGTGACTGAGCCATGCTCCAGCTGGGGTTTTGTGGACAATTTTTTAGAAGTTTCTCTGCTTTTGATACCCCTGTGCATGAATATGTGTGTTCTTCCTGCTGCCTTGAAGAGTTTTAGCATTCTGTGTATTCACTGGTTATAACCTCAGACAAAATATGTTTTCATGGCAGGAAGAAGAAAACACGAGGAAATGACTCACCCATATAATAGCAATGAAATATCTTTTTACATTATATCCTTTATCTGCTAACAAAATAGCCATAAATATTGTAGTGATGCCAGAGCAGACATTCTCTGAAATGATTTTAGAGGTGTTTAGAAATGTGGATCTAACAGATGAGGAAATGAAAGTCACCCTTGAACACATTTCTCTGTCAGGTCCATCCAGTTTGCTGTTAATGGGAATTGTGTAGAAGGTCAGTTTGTGAAGAGTGCTCTTATAGAAAAGGAATTTCTGCTCCATGAAAGTGCAGAGCTAGTTGCTTTTAAGTATTCAGTTTTAGAGGGTAGGTGTGATCTATTGGCCTGAGTGATAACTTTTTTTTTCTTTTTTTTTTTTTTTATAAAAACAGTTGCATGAAGAAGAAAGGTAAATTTGTGTTAAGATCTGCAAATCCTTTCAGTCATTCCTCTGAAACTAAGTAGTTCTTTTTATTCATGAGATCATTTACATGAAGGGAAAGGATATAAATTTTGGGGGAAAAAAATGGGTGTGAGTGTAAAAAAATACGCAAGGAATGTTTTGAAGTTGGATTGAGTTTCTTTCTCCCTTTTTAAATGATTCAGTCTTTTAGACAAAGAAACACGAATTCATCACTAAGCCAATTCTTTCCGCACTGGGAGTCAGAAATGCGCAGAGACAAGCTTGAAGGGAATAGCTCAGGCTTTGCAGAAAGCTAAAATAGATTCACATGCTTATCTGGGCTGTAGTTTAACAAGGACAAGTACAGCAGTCAGCTTGTGGCAGGTTTACCTGGAAATGTGCTATGTGGAAGTGATGTAGGATTCAAGATCTGCATCTAGATTGCAGCACCAGGCTACTCTGAAGGTTAGTGTCACATTAGTGTAGCTGTGCTGGTTTGGTACCAGATCCTGTTTAGTCTGGGAATATCTTTGCAATGTGCTCTATTGGGTGAAGCAAATGTCTTCCAGGAATGACGTGGTATTAAGATATTACAGGAGAAAAAATGCTTTTGTGTACAAGATGCTTTCACTTCTGCCTTTCTAGCATAATTATTAGCTGCCATAATAAATAAATAGATAGAGGTTTGGTAAAAAATAATGTAGCATTTAATTACCTTTGGGACTAGTCATCTGGGTTTGTGACTTTCTGGGGTTTTCTGCATCGTCTTTTGGAAAGACCGTTTTCTTTGGGACACAGTGGAATTCCAGGACACACCTGGATTGCTCAAAAGAGCAGTTTATTTTTCCAGTGTGTCACACTGTCTTGTTGTGTCCCAGTGCAATCTACTACTTGTGTCCTTGTCCTTGTCCTTGTCCTCGTCCGTGTCCTCATCCTCATTGATACTGTAACAGTCATGTTCTGAGTACAGCCTCTGCCTTTTTCAGCCCCTAAAATAGCACCTCACCATGAGAGTAAGACTAACTGAGATTAGTTCTGGAAGTGCTAAAGTGCTCTTCTATAGGAGGTAACGGAGCAGAATATGGTCATCTTTGGCTTTTCAGAGCCAAATTAGACATTAAAATGTAAGGAGCAGGAATACTGACCCAGACTTTTTTCTCACATGATACCTTGCTCTTCCAGGTCACAAGAAGCAGACCTGAAAGCTTTTCAGTTACATGTGAATTCTTGCACAGGTGAATCTATATGAAGAATAATAATATAATCGTATGGTGTTTCTAGAGTTGTCCCCCTGTAGTAGAGACCCGTGGGACTAGAAAAGTGAATGTGCTTGGTGGAGGGATGAAAAGGCTGTATGAGTCTTCCTGCTCCTCTGAGTGCTTTGACTGTGCAAAGCCCAGGTGTTTGGGATTCACATAACATTTGCCAGTGAAACAAAAGATGAAATAATAACTATTATAAAACAAACAGCAGGCAAACACAGAAAGTCTGTGATTTAGAAAAATTAGGTTACTGAACCTTCTGTCTTTCAAATATGTGATCTGAAAGAAAATCATTGCTCAGTTTTTGTCATGTGTTGCTCCATAAACACAGTGTCTAATCTGATCCTCATTTACACATCAACATGGACACTGTGCATTCCATAGATTTATAAGATGCCTGAAGGCTACTCCATTAATATGGACAAAGCTGACTATAAGTTGCATGCAAGGCAGGGGCTACTTAACTTTGTGCTCAGTTTTTCATAATTCAGCTGAACTGGTAGCTTGTATAAATATTAAATTAGAAGAAACCAAAATGGAGAACTGTTATTTTACAGATGTCAAGGCACCTTCGCCTAAATATGTTGCTATAATGAGTCTAGGACCATTGCTGGACTGTGTTTTCTGCAGACTTTCCAGGAATGACACCCAGCTGGGTGAAGGCCAAAGGCAACATTCTTCCAGAGTCTTCCTAAGGGCTGTGAAAAGTTATTGCTGCTCTGTGTCTTGCTGACTTTGCTTTTCCCATCTTTTTGTCCATGGGAGCTCAGTGCCCAGGTCAGATGGCAGACTGTGGCAGCAGGCAGAAATACCTTGTGCTTGAATCAGCTGGGAAGCAATGATCCAGTACACCTCATCCTCTGCTGCTGGAGCTCATCTCAGGAGGTGAGAACAGGATTCAGCCTCTGCTTCTGCTCACTCAGGCCAATTAGTGTTAATTAGTACCAAATGAAAGCATGAAAAGGCAGCTTTTAATGATGGTCTCCAACTAGATAATAGACACCATTAACAGGTAGGTTGCTGGCCTACCGTCATGGCAAGAGAAATTATAATGAAAATGTTATTTGGATGTTGTACCCTAGAGATGACAAGGTCTGCATCCTGCTGACAGTTCACCAAGCACCCAGCTTACATGCTATGGCGTATGACACAGAAGGCATCCAGGGTGCAGATCAGGTTGTTTGCCATTGTGATACCTTAAGCCTAAACTAGAGGATAAAAAGGTTCCACAGCAAAATGGTTAAATTTTAATTTCAGCCAGTTTACATCCATAAAGCCCTGAGCAATTTGGTGTGATCTTTCAACTGATCCTGCTTTGAGTAGGAAGTTGGACTGAAGACCTCCAGAGGTCCCTTCCAACCTGATTTATTCTTCAACTTTATGTTTCTATAAATTATGAGTCCACATTATGCACACCCATATATATATGTATGTTAACATACATGTACGTAAACAAAATACACACATATATATGAATATATACATATATTAAATGCTTTAGGAAGAGCTAAGCAAAAATATTTCTGCACAGATACCTCTTAGAAGGGGAAATTAGCCCAAAGAAAAGACACTGCAGATCTACATGAGCAGCTACATCTGCAAAGAGGCAGCTGGAGGATGGAGAAAACAGAGGGGTTCATCAGGAAATCCATGCTGCCAAAATCTCACTGCAGCTCTGTATGTATGTACCAATGCAAATCTAATATAGAGAGAAGTGTGGGAAAATACTGTGCATGTTCAGCTGTTCCTCTGCTCTGAAATAGCAAGTCTCAAATGTGCTTGCAGAGACTGTCCCTTGGATGCTTTCAAGTTTTAAATGCTATGACACCTTTGTGGTCCCTTAAGGTGGGGGAAAAGACAGTAATTTTTCTTATAAACCCTAGACATCTTTTTCATTTATATTTTTAATGATTGTCTTGGGGAGTTCACACTATATATGTCTTGGTTTTATTGGCCACAAATCCATTATGAATTATAATTTTAAAACTTTTATGATTAAGAAGGAATTGGATGCCTTCTCCAGTGAAAGTTTTACCTTCTGCTGAAAGTGCTGCTTTGGCTTGTTTTACAAATGAGCATCACAAGGAAGTCCAGCAGGACCTTACGGCTGACTGTTCGAGTGTGGGAGGCAAAGGGGATCTGACCTAATGAGCGGGAGCTCCTTGGGTGAGATGACGGAGTAGCAGGGCTGTCTGCCGCAGAGTCCAGGATATGAGCTCTAGCTTTAGTCTGCATGTCTACCAACGGGTATTCTGTGCTATAAATTTGTACGTGGCCTTTGAAGTATATGCATCTGTAATCTGCTGGTGACAGCAGTCACATCATGATGGTCTTTGAATGCCATCTGTACTCCATGCAAGCCTTTTAGGACACTGAGCTTCAGAGTAGACTTTTGACAGGAAATATTTATGGCTAAATCCCAGAGCAGGGACCTTGCAATGCCCTTGTGCTCGGAAGTAAGGTGACATCTGCCTGTTGCAGAATGTGACTTTTAGGCTCTCTCCTACTTAGGTGGACAGGTTACCACGGAAATTGTCTGTGGAATTATTTTCCCACCACAGAAGTCATCAGTGCTCAAGAGAAAAACAAGTTTGTGTTTCAGTATCGTGCTGTTTGAATGTTGACTGGGGCAGAGTGGGGAGGAAGAAAAGAAAATAAACCTTATACAGAAATGTAGGGCCAGGTCAGGCAGGAGTAAAAAAATCTGTCATGAAGTTCAGTGGGTGAAAGGGGACAAATCAGACCTGACTTCTACAACTCTTTTCTCATTTTAAGTAATCGTTCTGTTTACCTGCAGGAGAGGATTTTGCCCAATATGAGCAAGGTTTGGTGATGTAGGATTTGTCATGGAAAAGCAGGACTGCTGAACATAATTTGTGGAGGGATATCATGGGGACTTGTACATGTGGAGGATGAAAGGAGTAGCACAAGACACTGGATGTTATAAATGCATGTGTTGCCTAAATTTTTTAATGATCTATTTTCCAAGGCTACTACTTTAGCTAGAAGGATGATGAAGTTCCCCCTACCATTTTATATGGAGTTTCAGGAAACTGCAGAAGACAGGTGCACATCCACCCACCCCTAAAACCAGCCTCCCTCTGCCCACACACTCCCATGCCAGGCTCACAGCAGAGTTAACCCCGCAATAGCATCAGCCTTGCTAACTGCATGCTGGGAAAATCAGAAGCCCAGTCCAACATGTTTTGGGTGATGAGGCTGTAATCCTGCATAGCCAGCTCAGAAACTTGGGGCCAGACAGGGCTACCATTGGTCCTTGAATGCCATTGCTGCCCTTCCTTACCCTGGCCAACCTGGAGCCCAGCATCCTGGAGGGGTGGCTACACCAGGTAGCAACATGCAGAGCCCAGCTCTGCAGGACCCTGTCACTTTTTCCTAAGCAGTGGACACCTCTTTCACACTGCTTGGATTAATGATCAGTGTCCTGGCAGGTGTCAAACATTGTGAGGCTTGCAGTAGCAGCTGTGGACAATGATAACACTGCTTTTCTGTTTCATTCCAGTGGCTGAAAGGAGTTAAAACAACTAGCAGAGCTGGTTGCTGCACTGTCCCCTGCATTCCTCAGAAAGAGGGAGGCTTCTGGATACTTGGAGCTCTGCCTTGTGTTGGGGCTCATGCCTGGATTCACAGCGCTCTTGAGAGGGCTCTGCATGCTGCTCTCCACCAAGCAGTGGCTGGGCACCAGCGAGAATTTAAGTTTACTCTGCGTGCTCCCTTGTGGAGCCCTTTGCCTTTGTTCAGCACTTCTTTGTTGTTCTGGTAATACAAGGTAACAGCCTCTTGAACCAGCATCTCTTTATCAGCAGAAGAGAGCATCATGATTCAGAACATCAAATGCTGCACTTGTGCCCTTAGGAGGGAACAAAGAGCATAGGAAGATCAAGTAGATAAACCACCCTATATCTCTTTGAAAGGCCAAGCAGGCACTGAGATGCAGTGAGTACGTTTATCCAAGGGCTGGGCTTTGTATTCTCAGGTCCTGCTGCTGGAACTGTGAATTGGGCATATACAGCTCTTTTATGCCTTACTGAAAAGATTCAGGATAACGCATTTGTCACACACATCTTACTGACTTGCAAGAAAAATATGTGCTCAGTGTATCTCACAAACAATAGGGATTGAAATCTCACCCTGCCTTCCTGCCACGTTGCAGTTCCATGGAGTTATTTCAATTTAAGGAAAAGGGAAAAATAAGTAGGACCCCAGAGATGTTCATGAAATACCTGTCACATAGCATGTCAGTAACAGCAGTGGCATGGGAGTGCACAGCTCCTGACCAGTCTCTTCTCCAGCTATTAGCTGGTGCCTGAGTGTTTCTCTACAGATCCCATTATTGCTGTGCCTGAGAGGCTTACCCCAGGCTTTCAGCTGAAGAGCGAGTGAGAATCACAGTTGCTCTAAGCTCCTTCTGTAGTCAATTGAAAGAGATACAGGGGCAAATCATATCTCATGTGGGCTGAATCACCCTCTGTGAGTGCTGATCCTCTCCATTAACTATGCTCGGAGAATGACTGAAACTTATTAAAGTGTGTAAGGTTAAAGTGTCTAAAATTGCACCGTCTCACACCAATCATATCACTGTACCCTGTCACTTGCCCAAACTGGTGTGCCTGAAATGCACCATCACACTAGGATCTAGGATGATATATTCAGGGCTATTTTTCAGATATTTTCATGGTAAGTTGCAAGGTGATACCAGCTGCAGGTTTATGCATGCAGGGCTCATCTATGTGTACCTGTGGCTTTCAGCTCAAGAGATATTTCTTAGATAGCTATTTGTGTGTGAGCAAACATGGTTATCACTTGTTCTGTTTATTGCCTGATTCCTTTTGGTGGGTGTGCATCACTACCTATGTAAAGAAGTGAGAAAAATCACAGTCAGCATTGGTTGTAGGGTAGCTGATGGGCAGGTAGCATCTATGCCATCCTCTCTCTGCGCTGGGGATCTGTTCTCAGATTTGGAGCTGAAAATGTGAGAGCGTCATTGATCAAATGTACCATACAACAGGATCCTGAAATTACATTAACAACATAACCAGAGACTTTTTTTCAACCAGAAAAGAGCAAAGGTGTATTCTTGGTCCCGTGGAAATCAATGACATAACTTGTATGTATTAAAACTTCACACCTTACTAAAAAGAAGAAGTCATGGGAGATTTGCTGATTCTTTCACAACTTAAAAATCACTCTTCTGGTTTAAAAAATTATGAACGTTGAAAACATGGATTTACATTATAATGGGAGAACTGACAACAAAGAAACAGGGGATTAGCTAATCATGCTGTAAGCTAGCAACAATACATATGGAACCAGACCTTTGGAAAAGACCTCACCAGGATTTTTAACATTTTAAATTGGAAATGAAAATTAACTGAAACCAAAGCTCTTCAGAGTTTCAAAGATTTCCATGTTGACTTTTAAAATAATTCGATTACAGAAAGCCTTCTGTTTTCACAGTTTCAAAATGACAGGTTTTGAATTATTATTATTATTTTTTTCAGCTTGGACAGCTTCATCTTTTAATTCATAAAAAATATAAACTATATTTTGGTTAAAATGAAAATGATTTTTTCTGTCTGCATCTAAATGATTTTTTTTCATGGAGTTTTGGTCAAAGAAAAATGTAGATATTTTGACTTTATGTCTAAATGCTGAGTGGGAAAATGCATGGGGGCTTAAAAAACACTGCATGATAGAAAAATTATTAGTAATTGTACTGTAACCAAGATTGTTTAGCAACAGACTAAAGATGGACTCTTAAGAGTGTATTTATTTAAACCCATAAAAATGTCAGAGAATGTTTCAAAATTATCAAAATTTAAGTTACTGAATTGACTGAGTGTACTGGATGAATACATTCAGGTAGGCTGTTACTATCCTAAGTGTCTCTGGCAGGGGCAGAACTGTTAAGGCATTGCGTACCACTGCCATCCCATCCGATCAACCTGCTAGGACCATAGCTCCTGTAAATTGCTGTGCTCCTAAATCCCTTTCATTTCAGCAACTTCAAAACATTCAAGTATGTTTAAGGATAAGTGTAAGTGAATAAGAAGATATTTCCTATGTATTAAGTGTGGTGTGGAAGGGGAGGAAAATTGGTGATTTCTTACTGTCCATAGGTCTAAAGTCTAACAAAAGGTTGATTCTTTAGTCTAAAGACTATTTCTTACTCTAAAGACTAAAAGGTCATCTTGTGATGATTTCTGTGACACATGACATTAGTAAATAAATCAAATGAAATTACAGCACTTCATATGATATATGTACATTGGCTATGCATCTGCATATGAGATAGTATGTGACTATTCTTACTGATGTAGCAGTCTGTAGGAGGAGACAAAATAGCACGACACATGGCTTCGGCCAGGTGTATTGCTTCATCTGCATTGCATGCAGCACTCAAAAGAGGGTTTTGAAACATCTCAAATTCCAAATGCTCTTGCTGAGAGCATTATTTTTTGTTTATGACTGCATCTGTACTACCAGAGCATGTCTAAGCTCCAGCGTCCTCCTGATTCACCTCCTATAGAATAAGGTACGAAGTAGGAAATGACCAGTCTCACCTGTCCACCCCCACCCCCCAACTAGTTTCTATGGTAAAGAAATCCAGGCACGTGGGATGCAGGAAGCCCTGACATGCTCTAAACAAGTCATCTAGTGGGATTCTGGGAGACCAGAGATCCTGAGGAGCCCTGTAGCATGCCCTGGGAGGTATGTCTACAAACACTCAATAGAGCGGGGTACTAGGGTACACCAGTCATACCCCACTGACAGTGAGAGAAGCACTAGGGATTTGGTGCATAGTATCTGAATCAAATGCTGAGAAAACCCCCAAAGGAGTGAAAAGTTTGAGCTCCAATCTGACAGTTTCACCTAGTTTCTAATGATACAAATATTGTACCATTATTGAGGGTGTCTTGGGACAGATCGTGCTGTATCATACACGTATTTGTCCTTCAGTTCCTCCCGGAGATAGTTCTCATATAAAGCAAAGCATGGTGTTCCCTTACTACTGGCTTGGTCAGCTAGGAATGTCAGTTTAATAATACATAGAAATGCAAGTTCAACCTAAATGCTCCAGAAGAAAATTAGGCACATAACAACTAGAAGGCATGATGCTTGAGACTTGTTTTCCTTGTAGATCTATTCAGCCTATTTAGTTATTCAGATCTATTTAGTTATTTAGCATAACATTAATAACAAACCTAAACTAAGCCCTATGTGATTGCAAAAACACTGACCTGGCATGTGCTGTGCAGCCAGTCCTCATGAAGCTTGCTCATATCGTTACCAGATCACCCACTCTCTCTCCACAACTCTCCGGTGCACCTTTAATCTAGCTTTTTGCATTTGGTCATAAAGCTTAAAGATCATGGAGATCTGTAACATAGGTAATGGCTCTGTCCCACATGTTTAAATATTTTATACTGATCTGATTCTATGGCAGGAATTATAGTTTTACTATTGCAAGGACATTGGCCATTGATCAGGGTCCAACTATTATGTAAATTCTCATAACAAAACGAGGAAGAGAAGGCCAACTCTTGGCATAAGCATAGCAGGCAGTTGCCTAGTGTAGCAGGTGGTGAAACGACCAGTGGCCTCCAGACATGCCCAACAGAAGCCAAATTGGCTATGAATGAAATGGAGGTTGGTGTATGGAAGCGTAGAGGATGGAGGGTAATGTTTCCAAGACCAGCTGTTGCCACCTCCACCTCTTCCTTCTGCTGGAAGCAGCAAGAGCACCAAAGTAGTTTCTTTTTTTAGGGTTCATGTTTTTTAGGGTTCATGCTCCCTGTCCCTTTTCTTCTTTCTCCGCTCCTGTGACAGGAGTGGCCTTGCCTGGATATGGCCCTGGCTTGAGCCCTGATATTAGGGGCTACTGGGAATTCATCTGGCTTTTACTGTGACCAATGAAAATTTCATTAATTACAGTGATATTCTGTAAGTACTGAAAGCACAGTTATTACCTGTGAAGTTTACTTTCAGGAGATAATCTTTGTACAGCTTCTTGCCATCCAGATGTTTCATGGCATCACAGAGTTTGGTGGTGTTTGGACACAGAGTCCGCTGCATTTTATGCAAGGCATGGGCCATTGCATACACAGCATTCACAACAAACATGATCTTGGATTCTTGCTCGTAATTGGAACTGTTGATGGTGAAGTGCTTGTCACAAGTCTTTCTATGTGGTTTTCGGTTCTGGAGATTACACTGGAATTTTTGCTCCCAGAAGTCCTTGAACCAGGGGTTACGTCTGTTATTGTAAGGACTGAGGCTTTGGAAATACCTGTCAAACTCTTTAACAGGATGGGAAGCAAGTTCCAAGGTTATTGCCCCAGAGGCTATATGCTCGTTACCTTTGACAATACTCTCTTGTGCTCCCCATCCATCACTGGCAATCCAAGTAAAGGAAACATTGAAGCGGTTGGCAGCTGCAATGAGCTCCCGAGAGTCATCACCTCGCATGAAGAGCACCACCACTCTGGCATTGGGTTTCTGGAGCAACTCTCTGATCACACCATCATAGGACTTTCTGATGTTGGAACGTCCCACCTTCTCAGAGGTGGCAATGCAGATGTTGCGGAGGCGAGCTTCCTGCTCAAAGGCTTCGATCCCTGTCTCCCCATAGTCTCCTTCTGAAGCAACCGTTGACACATAAGTCCAGTTGAAGAACCGTAAGATTTCAGCCATGGCTTTTGCTTGGTAGAAGTCAGGGGGCACTGTCCGTGCGAAATAGTCGTAGCGGGATTTGTCGCTCAGCTTGGCGCTAGTGGAGGCGTAGCTTATCTGAGGGATCTGGAAGAGTCTGAGCAAATTTGCCACCTGGAAAGAAAGGAGGGGAACACAGGTTTTTAAAGGGTGGTATTTATAAAAATGAAGACAAAAATCTAGAAAAAGACATAAATAGTGTTTTTTAATAAGAGGTGTTTGGACAATCAGAGATTAATGACTTTGATAGAGCATATTGATAACATACTCTGGTGAGAGCAGTACTCTGTGCATGTGCAGAATAACTGTTCTGCTGCCCAGTTAAGTCCCAGAATCCTTCTGGGACCATAATGGATCTTTTATTTTTGGCAAGCTGAGTCTGTTTAAACCAACAGAGAATTTAACAAAAATGGCTGATATACTTCAGTCTCATCCTGTGCTCCTTACTAAGATCTGGAGATTTACATGCCTTTCCTGTTCATAGGTGATTCTTCTTCCCCAGGAGTCAACGTGGTTGATTACCAGATGTGCTAAAAAGACACAAATTTCTTTCATGCAAATATCATGGATACACACGTACAGGCCTGCTCTTTCATAGAACTTTCTAACCCCACTTACTCGTATGCTGAGTCCCCACCTCTCCTACGTTTTGTTTTTTTAAATTCTTTTTTTCTGAGCTGTTCTGACTGCTATCCTCCTGAGATGGCAAATTTACTGCATGTTTGCACTCCTGTTGTGCTGCACAATGTCATATTGACCTACAGTTTTCATAAATAATAAAACCTTTTAATAATCTCTAATTACCCTTCTTGAGTGATTTATGTTGTCCAAAGTCTTGTTTTTTTTTGTTGTTGTTGTTTGTTTGTTTTCTACATATGTTTCTACATCCATCACTTAAATATTCCCAAGTCTACTCTCTTATCCTCATAGCAGTCGAGCTTTCCAGATTATATCTGGAAAGAAATGAAGAAAGGTTATGGCATTTTTTCCTATACCATGCCTATTTTTTCCTATTTCTTAAATGACAAAGGGAAGACTTCGGAGGTCTGCTTAGTGCATGGAAGTTGTGTCCAGTAAATTAAATTTAAAGCTGATCTTGGAGTACAGCCTGACAAAACCATTTGAAAAGCAATAGCGTACTTGAGATTCCTAAAGGAAATGTTAAAAATTGCCCAATTGATTAATTTTTCACTTTTTCCCCAAATGTTTCCCTGAACACAGAATACATCTGTGAGAATTCAAAGGCAAAGGACTTTTTTTGAAAAAAAAAAAAAATGTAGTGGAACAAGGCAAAATTTAAAGACTAAGACATTGGTAGCAAAATAGACAGTCTGGTAAAAACAGCCAGAAAAATTGTATTGCTTTTCACTGACCCCTATCTCTTGGGATTTTACAGAGTTAGATTCTATCTTTTCTTTAATGCAGGCGCTGGACCAGCCAATCTCTCGCTGTGGCTCAGCCTCCCACAGTAAGCTGGTGTTGTCTGGACCAGAGTCTGCTGCCTTACCATATGTTCACAGTGACTTTCACAACCCCCTGGGCTGTCTGAAATAAAGGACCCAGGGAGACTCCGTCCTCCTGTACTTCTGGGGCAACAACAAGAAGCAGGCATCTCAGGTCTCTAGGTGTCTGTATCTGGGGAGTTGAAACATGCCGTGATAAAATAGACATCTGGGAGTGGTTTGCTTTAGTTTAAACCAAAATAAAGCCTTGTCTATACTGATGCATGGTGTAACCTGATGGGAAGGTTGGGATAACGCCCTGCGGCGTTGCCTAAGGGTGTAGGTACATGGCTGGGAAATGTTGTGGCTAAACAAGTTACAGTCCTTCAGGAAACAGTTGATGCATTCTTAACCACCCTGCCAGGCGGTAACATGCATTAAACTGCCTTATATTGGAACTGAGGGATTTAATTTTCACTGTGGTCATTTAAACTAATAGATTTTTAGCAACGGGTTGGACTGAGAGTCTTGTTTTGTCACCAGGGTGCAATGGATGGTCTAAGCATTGTTTTGCCTCTGTGGCTCTGTAACTTTTGATTACATGGCCATATATTCACATGTTCACATGTCCTCACTCAAAAAGAGCACTTTGATTTGGTGACAAGAATGTCTTCAGTGTACCTATTCCAGAACATTTCTTGCAGAACTGTGTGGGCTGGAATTGCTATTCTTGTCTCAGTTTATTCTAGCAGGAATTATTTTATTTGAACTAAACCATAACAAGGATATGCACACATAATATTCTGCATTTTTTCCCCCAAACTGGCTAAAAAAGAATTCTATTTTCTATATCAGGCAGTGTTATTCAGCGTGTAGTCAAGCCTTCAGCCCAAAAATGATTGTCCTAGCAAATATAGCATTTTTTTTTTTTTTTTAAATTATTTCTTTCAGTTTAAACAGCAAAGTATCCATATACAGGGAAACAGAACTACTTCCTGATTTCACAAGAGGACCTGTGCTTTGAAGGTCACTATACTTGTAGGGCCACTGCAAACTGCTTGCGATTCTTCTTCCTATGCTACAGTGAGAAAAAAGCTTTCCTAATGCAATGCTGTTTGCTGCAATACTCTTCAGTACTATCCAGATGGTAGGTTTTTCATGGACAAAAGAAAAAAACAGTCTGATTAATCATAGAGGGTAGTGACCCAATCATCCTTGAGAGCTGTGACTGATGATGTAGCTCGAAGAAGCTGTATCTGGTATTAGTTCAGATCAAGAAACTCCTCTGGAAATTTTGAAGGTTTTTTTTTTTTTTTTTTCCCTGCAATATTCTAACATTTTGATTTTAAGGACTAATTTTTCAAAAAAGCCCTGGCCTCAGGCTCTTAGCTGATGCAGCCTGTTCCAGAATGGTCCCATTTTTCCCAGCCATTTCTGTGCTGATCTGAACATCTGGTTCTGAAAATCAGACCCTGATAAAATGAGTAGCAAGATAAAGACATAGGCAACAGGTTCAGAGGGGAGCTGATATCTAAGACTATGTCTATTCTGCAGTCTCAGTGTAGTATAGGACAGTGTAATATGATCTAGAGTTACATCTACAAAGGTTGAACCACCTGAGGCATACCTACACCGTAGCTCCATACTGCCTTGGGATGTGTGCTACAGCTCCAGATTTGCAGTGTAGATCTAGCTTTTGCTAAGTGAAATAATCTATTTTGGCAAAGCTCCGTACAGCAATTTAATCAAGCCATAGCACATGAAATGCATGTGTCAGCACTTAAGTAAACAAAGTAAACAGTAGTAGCCTTTATTTTTATTTATTTATTTATTTATCTGCAAACAAGTGGGTTTTGCAGATGCTTAGCATCTTTGAAAATAAGGCTGGATGCTCTGTGCTGAAATCTTAAAGCAATTGCTTTGCACAGTTTGCTGTGAACAAAGCATGCTGATATAGTCAGCTTCCAGAGTGATGGGAAACCTTTATCTGCTATCATGCTGCTGGATTTATTAGTGTGGATACTGTCCTGTGCTAAAGTGTCTACATCACACGTGAATATAGTTGCTCACCTAACTGTCATAAGGAACTGCCCAACATGAGCAGGGCAGAAAGTCCAGTGTTCGCCATGTCCTTTGGTAGAAACAGTGTTGGAGCCACATCTGTAAGGATCCAGCACTGCCCTTGTCTTAACTCCGCAATACCACTACTCTGTTCTGTTACTGCTGCTTCTCTGTACATCAGGAGAGGCACAAATACTCATTGGAAATTGCCAGCATAGCTTATAACACTGAAAGTGGCTTATTGATAACTGCCTGCAAGAGGCAGTGAAATAGGTACAGCTCTCAAGCAAGTGAATCTGGTTTCCCAGTGTATTTCTGGCCATTCCATAGTCCTGATGATGGATGGGTGAGGAAGAGAACACCTATGTGTATCAGAAAACTTGGTCTGTCTTTTGATTTGTTGAAGGAGATTTGTGGAATCTCATCAAGCACTTTGCCTATCTTGTGTAGTACTTTTTTTTTTTTTTCCTTGGCATTAGGGTTTATTCCATTGTTTTTGGTTAAAATTTCCCATCTTCTTAACAGCCCTGAATCTGTTACATGGGTTGTTTGAATGTGTATAGGTTTGGGGACCACAGGAAACACTTTGGAAAAAGAAAAATCTCATAAATGTCAGAACAGATAAGATTTCTTTGACACAATACACAAGTGTGCATCACACATTGGTTGGACAGAGGAGGCCCCTTGTTAGATCACAGTGCTCTGCACTTCTGAAACATTTTCCATGTGAGAATCTCGTGGCACTTAACATGGCTTAATGAATCTAATTTTGCAGAGCTCCTTTGAGACAGAGAAGTACTGCTGTGGTTGTTTTGAACAGACAGTAAATTAGGCTGCTGAGCAGAATGTGAGTGAGGTAAAGGAGGATTGTCTCTACTGAGAAACCAGAGAAACCCCTGTCTCACTAAGCTGCAATCTGTCCTAACAGAAGAACGGCAGAGATCCAGTTGCTGCCTTTGGTCTCCACCCAGAAGTCTTTCTGTTCCCAAGGATAAATTGCTTGTCCAGATTCCCACAGTGAGACCGTGGCAAAGCCATGTCCCAGCAATTTGCTAATGGCTAGATCATTGCTATAACCTGATATAAGCTATAAGCTATAATGTGCTATAAGCTGATCTCCTACTTTGAAGAAATGTGTGCTGCTGCCAGTGTGTATTGCATCTAATTTCTAAATGATGGTAATCTACACATGGTAATTTTTTTTTTTAATTTATTATTTGAGCAGATGCAGGTCAAACTACAGCTACAACATTTGTTCCAATTCAAATAATTATCTGAATTTTTCTTTTTTTTCCAAAAAAATATTTTACCAAAATGAAAGCAGAAAGTGTAATTTTAGAAAAGCAGGAGGGAAACGTTGGTTCTGAATGGGCTGGAGAGTAGCTGTGTGATAAGTGGTGGGCGTAAACCTAATGCAAAAAATATATCATGTACCTCTTTCCAGTCAGCTGCCTACACTGGCCTGTATACACTCCCCATGCTCCTAGCTCTTGGCTTGTAAATTTTATGTCTGGTTAGAACTCCCCTTCTTTCCATTTATAACCATTTTCTTCTAACCTCTTGTTAAGTGCCTCAGTAAAGACACAGTGAGACTCAGTAAAAGGCTTTGTTTTCTTGAGAACTAACCCCTTACCTACAGAAAAGCTGATATTAGGTTCCCTATAAACCTTCTCTTCTTCAAGCTAAACACACCTGCTTCCCCCAGTCTTTTCTTCTAGGGTATGTGCTTTAGACTCTCCTGCCCTTCATCATCCCTTATTTATTAAATCTTCCTCTTATTGAGTGACCCAAAGTTGGACACGGTATTCCAGATGTCATCTAATGTGAAGAAAGGGGAACAATGATTTCCATCTGTCTACTGGCTACATTTCTGTAGATACAGCCAAGTATGCTGTAAACCTCGCTGACAGATTGCATTGTCAGCAAGAAATATGGGTGATACTGAAGAGATCATAGATTCATAGAATCATCTAGGTTGGAAAAGACCTTCAAGATCATCAGGTCCAACCATCAACCTGACCTACTGTGTCTCATCACTAAACCATGTCCCTACTTTATATCCTCTTGGATTTCCTGGTTTACCTCTGTGTTCCCCCATTTATCATCATACCTGAGTTGCTGCAAGGAAAGGCTAATGTTCATGGGCTCTACCATAACTTTTCCTGTCCTCTTGGGATTCAGTAGGCTCAAAGACATGGCTCTCACCTTGGGGACAGTGTGACCCATCCACATCAAAACTTTTTAAACCGTTCTAAAATCTTTCATGGTCCTATTTCCTTTTTTTGCACATGGTACCACAACATGCTGTAGCAGGCTATGACACCTGCGGGGGGGATCCCAGCAGCTACGAAGCATTGCAGCTGTGGCTTGATGCACAGGTTTTCAGCACTAGATAGAGGACAGACAAAGTAGTGACCTCCCGTAGCATAACCGCCCAGGAACTCACCCTGGTGGGTCCTGAGCCCACTCCCCAGCAGCTCAGCTTGGGCATTTCTGATATATTCGTATGGTTTGGGGCTATTTGGGAGGGGTATATTTCAGTGATGCAAATGCAGCTGCTCAGCAAAGATCTAAGAAAACATGTATATCCAGACCCTGATTTGTTTTCAATGGCAAATAAGGAGCTTAAGTACTTTACTGGTACTGCACTTGGAATACCTCTATCCGTCCAGAACGTGAATGCTGACTGTCCTTTTTCAAGCCAAGCAATATAATCACAGAAGTGTATTTTATGCAACTCTCTTTTGTGTTCAGAGAATCACAGAATCATCTAGGTTGGCAAAGACCTTCAAGATCATGAAGTCCAACCATCAAGTTAACCTGCTGAGTCCCATCTCTAAAACATGACCCTCAATGCCACATCCACACATCTCTTAAATACCGTCAGGGATGGGGACTCTACCACTTCCTTGGAACATCCTCTCTCCATTCTCCATTTTAAAATAGTGCCAGTGACAATTGTCTGGAATAGTAAAATAAGCACTATGGAAGACAATCTCTACATGGGGGTCATGTCACAACCTGTGACAGAAAATACAAACTTGGATTCAGCTGGACTTCCAGCTCTAACCCCAGGAATGCATTGGCAGTGATGATACCCCAGTCCTTTTAATCATTAAAGGTCAGTAGACAGGAACTAAGCCAGAAGTAGTGAACTTATTTAGGAGTACCAACCCAGCTTGTACTTGTGTGTAATCTTCTGATGCATTGCAGGACTGAAGCAGTGGTTTTCATCAGCTTCCTCTCTTTTTGGTATTAAGAGAGCTGTTTACTACTGTTAGCTTGTGTTGTTCCCTAACAAAATTCTCTCCAAAAGAGAAATGACTCAGGAAAAAACAATTCCTTACTGAACATAAAAATGTTGTGTTTCTTTTTTTTTTTTTTTTTTGTTAGCAGGAGAGGGGAGAAGAAAACAGTGTTTTTCAGCCTAGCTTTTCTCCTGAAAATTTTGCCAAGAAAGCTGGAAAAATTTAGCTAAAAATTTGTAGTGGATTTGATAGTTGTCATATCTAGAGAAGCAGTGTTTGAACAGTGGAATAATTGCATTTAAGGAAAAAACAAAACAAAACAAAACAAACAAACCAGAAGTTGGGACCATTGACGGAATAACACCTAGGCTTTCTGTGATGGACTCAGAAATTTCTTTTTATATGCATGTCATGTGCAATCAAAAATAAACCAATAAGGATATGCAGAGAAATGTACTCTGAGAAAATTGTTTGGAAATCTTTGTTGTTGTTGTTTCTGCAGGGGATAGCACAAAGAGCTGTCGCACATGCACTCTGCCTCCATGAAGCATTAACTGTTGAAGTGAAGTAAACTTAGAGTTAGGCTGGCACCCTGAGAAGAGACCTGTGCAGAAGACCTTGCTCTAAGCATGAGGAGTGTGACTCTACTCTGACACTTCCTAAATCTGACTATGAGTGACTCACGTCACATTTACACTTGATGACAGGCTTTGAAAAAAGGGACTAAAACTGCAGTTGATGGTTCTAAAGGGATGAAATGATTCCTGGAGTTGAAAGAGCCATCATTGATAAATATGGCTGTTTCAGACTTATTAACTGATGCGTAAGTCCTAGTCAGAAGGGACAGAATGAGTGTGGGAGATGTCAAGATGTCCCTAACCAGTTCCTATTCTTGGCCAGCTTCTCTTTCAGTTGCATCCTTTCTCACTTGGAACACTGTAGGATTCCTTCTTACCTGTGCACTCAGGGGTTAGTTACCTACTACAGTAAAATCATATCATTTCCATTTGACAATAAGAGAAAATTCTTACACAGAAGGGGGAAAAAAAAAATCCCAAACAAACAACAAAACTGCAAAGGAATCAGTTAGGCTGCAATTTTCAAAGAAACCAGCCAGAGGGAGGCACTTAGATTTATTTAAGTCTTTCAGAAACATATGTCCGGTGCTGTTTGGGCACTTTGAAAATCTCAACCTAGTGGATGCTCAGTTTCTGAACGTGGAATAGAAACAAAGAGAAGAACAAACTGCAAGGACCTGGCTGGGGAGTAGAGGAGGGAGAGAAAGAACAGAGATGAAAGAGGGAAGGACTTTGAAGGAGACACCAAGAAGTCAGAAAATGCAGATGTAGCTTAAACACTAGTGGCAGGTGGCCCATCTCATGGAACAGATCTTTTAGTAAGGATCTGGTTTAGTCTTACAAGCACAAAAGCACCTGAGGATGTTGTTGCAGTTCAACGCAAAACTCTTCCACACAGCACAGCACAAATGGCACGTGCCCTGTAGTCCCCGGTGAACCCCGGCAGCTCCTAGCACATATGTCCTGCCCATATCCCTATTGGGTCAGTGTGCAGGGGGACAGGAACACATATGTCATAGCATTTTCTTGTGTGTAGTCCTTCTAAGAGGATTTTACATTTGATTCAGTGGTCATGGAAATCACCAGCTATTGTTTAGGCCCTCTGGTTGGAAGATGGTTTATTCTTGGAGAAAGGAAATGGTGGTGGTTAATTTTCAGGCTCTGTGAGCCCTTGGCTGACTTGTGTGGCTCAAGAGAAATGATGGCCAGGAAAAGATTGCCAGTAAATGAGTACATACTCTGAATTTCGCACCAGATGGTCACTCATTTAGAAGAGAGACCTTAGCTTTTGTGATAGCAGTAATATAACTTTACATCTTCTCCAGTGGTTGTTGCTACAGTTTACTTGAGACACAGTGAGGAATTCAAGAGAAGGCAGTTGGGCAGTGGTTTGTACTCTGGCATTTTTTCTGGATGAGGCTCTAAATTGGGAATAACCTTCCATGACTGTGATCTGGAGTTCTTGTGGGTTGGTAGCATAAAGGAAACTTTGCACAGGGCTAAAGCCCTACATCAACATGGGTATTGTGGATATAGGAATGCAAAGCCCAGCCCACCTAAAGGAATGTCTTAAGGTCTTTAAGAGAGCTGGCTGCAAGGAAAGCAGCCCAATCTTCATTTTCGGAAGATGGGTCCAGTTTTCAGAAACAGAGAACATAATGGGTGAACAAATCCAGCACTTGAATAGTCGTATTCCTGCTTACACGTGCATATTCCTGATAGAGCTGACCTGAGTATTTTAAACGTGACATTTGTATTATCTGTGCATGTGCTCCTCTGTGCAAATGAAAAATGCTTTTTTCTTATCCTTTTCACAATGTCATTGAACATCTCCAAGGAAAATATGTTTGAAATTTCTGTTGTAAACTAGGAGACAGTGGATAATCTGGCTTGAGTGAACAACTACAAACCTAAAATAAAGTCCTCCAAAATTTGGAGAAATCACCTGCTGATCCTAGAATCAGCTCTGGTCAGAATTTTTTGTCATGAAAAAGACTTTTTTTTACATGAGCCATTCCACTGACTCAGAAGCCTGACTTGGGTTTTTAGGGATCAAGTGCTGTGCAGGTTGGGCCCACTGCTAATTTAAACACGGCATCTAAAAACTAATTATCTGGATCGTCATTAACGATAATAGCCTACTCTGACCAGAAAATAATTAAGCATTCTGCATTCTCTTGTTTTTCTCTCTGCAAAAAGTGCCTGTCGTGCATACTGACTCAGTGGGGAAGGTGTTCGTTGCTGATTTACCAGCAAATTCTTTTTTCCTTGGTGGAAGGATAATGAAAGAAGCAGAAATCTGACAGCAGGAGCATCATGAAGTGATTTGGCAGACAGCTGTCTGGACAGAAATCTGGGGAGGGAAGGTGAAAGGAGGTGAAGAAAAGGTATTGAAATACAACGGCAAATTCATGGGAGGAAAAAGAAAGAAAAAAAAGCAAAATAATTTCTTGTCTGAAGAGCTCAGCATGGTTTATTTTAAGGCTGAGAAACTGTGCTGTGGTCTTTATAATGTTTACAGCTCTCAGGCAAAAGAGAAGTACTAGACAGGGCTATGTCAGAAAGTACCCAGCACCCCAAGGGCTGTTTGGAAGCACAGGGAGCACGGGGTGCTCAGCCTCGCACCTGCACCTACTGAAGTGCTCTCACATCCAGCAGGGGAGCAATTCCAGCTGCTGCTGCAGCTGTGGTGTACAGGTGGCAGTCTCTGTGAATTTGATAGTCTCTTCTTCTGGTGCAGCACCAAAATGTTTAGTTTTAGTTCTCTGAAGTCCGTAAGTCTTCAGGCTTGAGTCTGCAGTGCCCGTTCTTCATAGGGATTTTCTTTTGAAACAGAGGTCACGACTAGCTATCTTAACAAGATGAGCAGAAGGAAAGAATGGCTTTATTAAGTCTTTTCTAGATAGTTTGAAATCTAGAGGAAAGCTTGAAGAGAGAGACTGGAGAAAGGCTAACCTAATCTATATGAAGGGGAAGTAATCTACTGAATAGTTCTTTTCTAGCTGGCAAACAGACTCGATGACACATGAAGTGATTTGTGAACCTGTTTATTTGTTTTCTGAAGAGCTGTGTAAGGAAGATCTTATGTTTGAATAACTATTGGCAACTACAGAGAGGCTATATAGACTACTATTAGATATTCGTATTGTTTCATCATTACTAATAATTTTTGAAAGTTGGGTGATATACTGATATGCATACAGTTTTATTGCCATTTTTCATGTGTACCAAACAAGAGAGTCTTTTATCAGGACTTCTGATTTCCATTTGACATCTACTCCAAACCCAAGCTTTTGGAATTTGAGATATTGGTATATATATATAAAATATTCTATGTGTATTGCATTTAACCTGCCTCTTCACATACAGATTTAATCTTCTGTCATTGAGCACCAGAGACTGGCTTCAAAGGGGCAGACTGACAGATGTTGTGTGAGAAGCCCCAGGCCATTTTAGGAGCAGGGTGTGACTGCCTCAGGGGTTCTGGGAGGGAAGGAAATGTCTGTACCATTCCCTCAATGGTAAATACTTCTACAGATATGCCTTTTAGGTTACTTTATGTCCTTTAGACACGCTTGAATTTAGGATGGACTGAGAAACAGTCTGACTGCAAACAGCCAGACCAAAGTTACAATGAAGTCACTGCCACCTCTCCACTAGTGGGATCAGGCAAGCATGTAATATTTCTTCCTCAAAATATTTCACCAACCTTGAGATACTTGCATTTCTGGGACTTGCTGAGCCAAGGGTGGTATCTATACAGAATTTCCTGATTTTTCCTAGTCAATTCTTAAACTAGTTCAGTTTTTAGCATTCATAATAGCCTGCCATTTGCTGCTTTCACTTCATGTACCCCTTGTCTGATCGGAAGAGACAATGAGTAATGATTTCTTTAACACTTGTGTCACTCAAGATTTTGTAACTATCATTTCTATGCTTCAGATGTCTTTTTGAGCCCTGGAACTTGTTCTTTGCACTTAAAGTGATCATACCCATGTGACTGCTGATGGATACTTCCTGGCCACCCAAGCTGGTCAACAGTGGGACCAAACCACTTCTCCTGAGAGATGAATGAAATTTCTTTCTGCCAAAACTATTCTTCTGTGGTACGGATAACCATTTGCCCACCTATTCTCTACTGTGGATACATAGACAAGCCATGCACTGGACCAAAAAAGGGACAAAAATGTGTAATTTGTTGAAATGCTTCTTCTGTGCTTATACATGTCTGATGGAAACCGGTCATACTCCCAGGATGATGGGATTTAATGCCTTGAAAAGAGAAGCAGCCAGTTTCCCAATATAATTCTGACTGAAAGGAGCACTGGAAGAAATCTTGGCCTGTTTACAAAAGAGGTAAATGAAGCTCCCTGAGCTTTCTGACACTGCTGGGATGGTCTGTAGCACAGAAGACCATTTCTTCTTCTTTGACACTGATACAGTAATTACAGCCTGTATTCAGTCAGTAAAATTGCATTGCTCATAGTAGTCCAGTGGTCTTCTTCAGTCATGTTCATCAGTGTTAAGGCCCGGTGCCTCTGAAAATCTATAGGTGACAATCAGAAAATACTAGCTGCGGAGACTTAGCTTACCTGAATCTGTGCTTAAGCCACCTCTCAGTTGTGGTTATGAGTGATATGATCTGGCTTATTTAATTTAACCAAAAAGAATCAATTGTATGTTGATTTGGCAGCTTCAGTGAAGCTAGAGGACATTTTTTTGTTGTGGATAGTGCACACTGGCAGGGGTGGGGAACTTCAGAATATCTATGGCTGCACTGCCTTAGGAATACCTGGGCTGGAGAGAAAAAATACTGAATTTCTGAAAAATAAACAAAGAGGGCATATATGTTCTTCATGTTTATTTAATGGAACAAAATGCCAAGGAGTTAGAGTTTTATCATGAATTCATAGAAAGTGGTAGAACAAGTCTGAAAGGATCAACATTATGTTTAGCTTCTGGAAACAAAGGGCAAAAATGAAATAGAAGCATAGTTTGAAGGGTATGTTCAACATTTATCCCACTGCAACCTTACAACATTCCAAGCCATTAAATACTCTCCAACACCCTGTTGAGAACCTAGTTGAGATGAATATTGTAAAACCAAAAGCTGAAGATACAACGTGCCAGAAGGCGGGAGCAAGAAATACTGAGGACATCTGTCTTCTGTGCTGGACTTCTGACAATGCTTACACTGAACTCTGACAGACAACATTTCCTGGCAAAATCTTTCTTAGTGTGAACATTATATGAAAACAAAAGGGAAGAGAGCAAATTTAGAATCCATTCAGAAACTGTACTGTCTGCATGTGATATTTGAGACCTCAGTCACTGAAGTTAGCAGAATAACTTTCACTGGCTTCAGTGTGCTTAATTAGATGTTAAATGCTTGTAATCCTTTGGGTCAGGTGTAATTCTAGTTTCTGGCTAGTACGCTATTTGTACTTTATTTCAACCTGGAAGTAAGACAAGGATTTCTTCTTTCATTTTAAGTCTCCATTGTTTACATGATAAATAACATGTAAACAGAGCATGACAAGCATACATATATTCAGAAACATAGATAGCATTATTCATTATTGATGTGAAGGCAGAGGTCTAAACATAGGTTTGTAAAAGTCTCATGAAATCCAAAGTTGAAAAGAAATACTAAGATTTTTGGATATTTCAGATGCTTTCCGGATACACCATGACTAGAAGAAGTGAGCAGCTGGCAGAGATTTGAAATACAGCAAGTGTTTTAAAGAATGAATCAAACTAATACAAATTCAGTCAAAGATTATATGCTAGATTGAGCCCTATGGTAAACTGATTGATCTAAGACTTGATTTTTGCCCATCCTATATAAGCAAGAAGTTCTTTCACAGGAATGGCAGACAAATGATTCTCACCTGATGGGGCTACTGTGTCTTACCTGTATGGAGACGCTGCTATAGGAACCACCTATGACTCCTGCAATGAGTAAAGGCAAATTCTCTTGAATGGCGTATGAGCCATCTGGGCACATATACTCTGTTTCATCCACTTTAGTCAAAGATGCCCTGACGAACTCCAAAGACTGTTCTAAGGCATATGTATCCCTGGAACATGTGTCCAAGATGTGAACTCCAAGCTTAATTCCTGGCAGCAAGTAGTTGTCTCTGTTGATTTCATCAATGGCAAACAACATGGCCTCCAAGCGCTGGATGCCTCGGTCTTCATTGATTCTCCCACATTCTTCTATCCCACTGCCTTTTTCGTTGATTGGGAATAAACCACCTAAGACCAGGTCTCCTTCTATCTTAATTTCCTTCCTTACAAAGCTGTGGTCACTTAGGGAAAGTAAAACTCCTTTGGAAAACAAAGCTAGCGCAAGGACTTGGAGTCTGGTGAACATCTTCATTGGTCCAAGTTTAGCAGCTCTAAGAAACATTGGTGGGATCAAAAGTGCTCTTCAGTCCTTCTGATCCATTGCCAAAGTTGAAGCGCTGTCCCACAAGCCAGAAAAGAACAAGCCAGCAACACTTTCCACTGGACCTCTAAAGAAGAGATGAAAGTAATTAGAAAAGGCAAAAGGAGAAGTGAGCTGTTACAAAGCTTTTATCAATAAAACATTCAAGAGCAGTGTTAATGGAATGCTGGATATCGTAGGTAACAAGAAATACATTTGTCTTGTGCTCTCGTAGAGCACCTTATTCCATTTGCTCCATGAACGATTACAGACTAAGCATCTACTATGACAGCTATGCACGAAGACCACAGACATATGGGTGTGATATGTCTGATATTGACCACTGCTCACCAATGTTTTACATTTTACAAAGACAGAGAACATTTGGGGTATTTTTCTTATACTATCCTCTGTTATTTTATCCTGTCTCTCTTCTGGACTGAAGAGTCTTACATATTATCATTTACTCTACCTCCAGCTGCTTCCAGCCTTCCCTTAATAAGTTTTTTTTTTTTTTTTTGATTGTATTCTTTTTATTATTCCTTCAGCTATAGCACTGCCACAGTGCTATTTCCTTGCTGGTAGCTTTTGTTGTACTCAGCACTTGACCTTCAGATCAAAAGTCTCTTGCTGAAGTCCACCTACCCTGCCTTCCTTTACTAGCCTGCTCACCTGGTGCAAGCAATGAGAGGATGGGAGAAACCGTCCTTTCAGTCTCTTGTGGTTTCACCTCTATTTTTGGACTGTGTAAGTTGTTTGAAACACTGTAGAAGCCCTGTTTTACCCAGAGGGAAATGAGGGCTGTGTCTGTATTAGAAAAGCAAACAAAGCCATGTCACACCGTTTAACTCTTAACGTGCTCCCTGGCATGGTTTTGACTCAGGTCAACTAACACTTTTCTAAAAACAGTGCCTGGGCACGCTACATGGGCAAGCAGAGACTGGACACCACTTGCAATAAACAGTTTGGATGTGACCATAGAGTTTTGTCCATTTAATGCTGGCTGGTCTCAGCAACAGAGAATGGTTTGTGCTCCATTTTAGTTATTAGCATTGCAGTTCTGCAAGGCACTTTACTAAGTGACCTACCAAGGGTAGTTATTATGTGGAAGACCTGTAAGTTGAACCTGAATCTTCATCAAATGCTTAATTACAAAATCATACCTCCTTAAGGCACAAAAGAATTTCTTGCAAGCAAATTAAGCCCAAAAAGGAAAAAGAAGGATGAAAGAGGAAAAGAGGAGACATGACAAGGAGGAATCTTGTACTTGATGCTTGCTTAGGGCATGAAAATGCCTAAGGCTGGACTTGCTCTCTTTAATGTTAATCACAGTTCAGTGCTTGGATCACAGGGAGAACAGAGCAGTGATGTATGTACTTAGGATATAATTTTACTCTCACTAAGGTCAAGACATTTTGCCAATGACTTTAAAAGGAGAAAAATCAAGCTTTAAAATGAAGATCATGTAGTGACAACTCTGTAACTCATACACAAAGTCTATTTATGCAATATTGATGCATGGTTTATCTGTGGACTTCTTGTCAATATCTCTTCACATACGCCAGTGTGGCTGCCTTGATCTCCAATTTCTCAGATAAATCAAGTATGGTAAAATTTAAATAGGTCACTTTAATAATTCATTTCTATACTTACCTTTTTATTAGCAGAATATATATTATTATAACACTTGCATGGTTATTTATAATTTAGAAATGCTTAACACAAAGGAATTGAAATAAGCAACAATTAAGATTTAACAGTGAATGACGAATGAGCAAGCTTATTCCGAGGCAGTTGTTTATCCTGGTATGATTTCAAAGTTGCTGTACCAAATTATGTGAAAGATAGTATTTTATTCATATTTACAACATTATTCTCTCATAAATCAGTAATGTGTCATATGCACAGTTAAAGGTCTTCCTCTCCAATCCTAGTGATATGTGTGTAGTCTGAGCTGCAGGTTGCCTCAGCAGAATTTCCATTGAGAAATAAGTGATATATCAATGGAAAACAAGCCTCATCATCCCTCAGTGATCTATAAGCAAGCCAGATTGCTGATCACATGTGGTTTATTAACCAGTTTCAGAAAATGTCTTTTCTCTGTAATGTTAGGATGAATAATGAAGTAACTGTACTCAGCAGTCATTTCTGTTTCAGACTTAGTACTATAATTTGTCAAATAATATTCAAGCATATATAGGACATAAAAAAATGGTGACAATATCCAATTGCAAATAATTATCAGACAAAAGGGTAGCATTTGTCATATATATTTTTATGTGCTTAATAATTCAGTTGGACCGACTTCTACTGTTCTCGGTCCTTAATACACCATACAGATAAAAACAGATCTTTGGATTTTTTTTCCAAGCAATATCCATCCTATTTACTTCTGTAGCTTCTGTCATCACTGTATCTCAGAAAATATTCATATATCCTTACAATGCTCATAAAATATTTTCCCCTGCTTTACACTTGGGGAAAAAGAGGCCCAGAAACATGAAATGAGATTCTCAGAAAAGTCTAAGTCCAGATTTTTATTTGCTTGGCGCTCACAATCACTATTAAACTTTGAAAAGGGCTCTACTTCCCTTTAGGCATTGAAGAACATGATTATGACTGTCCTGTACCCCCTAATTCCCTATAAAACCTATAGGGTCTTCTAAAACCTATCTGAGACATGCCTAGAGCTATAACATTTACCATGAACAGCTAGGAGGCTGTTTTCATCCTCCTGCTTCCTTCATAGGTGCTGGTTGCTGCATATGGTGTCACCATTCACCTTGCATCACATCTGTGTCTGAGGGATTTGTGTTTCTGACAAGTCAGCACTAAATGCTAGAAAGGGACCTCAAAATGTTTGTACATCACACATAAAAAGGGTATGTGTAAAATGAGTGATGCTGTAGTTTGCAGAAATTGTTTTCCCCACAAATAATGCAAAGGATTTCTATATTTTATCAGTGAAGCTTGTCAGCATGACCCTGCTGATGGAAACCAGAATAAGACATGGTAGAGCAGAGGATCATTCCCAGCAGAAGTCAAAGAGTGATTGGAGAAGCTGAGATTTGGGAATAGGCATGGCCATTTCTCTGTTTCTTCCTTGCTACTTTGTGTTGGGGAATGCTGATCTGAAGGTGCCCAGGGATGTGAAGGGAGGAGGTGGTGGGCAGCCCAGATGGTCTAGAGAATAGGGATGCCTCATCCCCAAGATCCTGCTCTATCTGGGGACATGCTGCTTGGTAAGGGGTGGCCATGGATGGAGGACAGCTACCTTGGCCTCTTGCTTGGTAATGCCTCTGAAGCTCTGAGCTCTTCACAGAGGTAGGCCAGAGGTAAGCCAGGGACTTAGTTTCTTTAATCTGAAAGAATCTCTAAAATCAAAACAAAGTACACTGTCTTGATACTGTAGGCAGACACCATACACACAGCATCCTGCTTTCCAGGAAAACATGATCATCCTATCTCGTGCGTTCAAATTCTTCATTTATAAACAGCAGACAGTTACCGAGAACACTGTGCTGGGCACCAAATATGTTTCTGTCTTTCTGCAGGCTTGGTAGCCTGGTTACTGCTGCCCATGCAGCAGCATTGTAGCATCCTGCCAAAGAGCAAGGGTGCTGTACGCAGGTCGGTGAGTGGAAGCATTAGTGCGAAGGCTAGTCGGTCTGGGGGGGCTTCCCCTCAGGGCTCTGAAGGAGTGATGCTTCCAGGAGCGATGGCTTCTCGGCAGGGTGACTCCTGCAGGAAGCTGCGAGGCAGATTTGGATGGCTGGTGAGCAGTGTCACTATGGTGACACCGAACAGATGGCTTGATGTGAAGAAGGGAGGTTATTTTAAAGCAGCTCACAAAGGCGGGCTAGCATTGCAGTTTCTCTCCTGTTCTCTCTGGCATGCACCTCCCACATGCTTTCTCTGCAGCTTGCATAATTCATAAGTATATACACAGATATTTTGTACTCATTCCAGGCTAATACAGGTCATATTCCTCCCCTGAACCATGCTGAAGGTAGCACCCTGAGTTGACACTTGCCATTTCCTACCAGAAGGGGTTTCACCCCACTGACCATGCCAGTATGGCTTAGAATAACTGTCTTCTAAAGCATGTTTTTGGGATGGCAAGTTAACATTTCAAAAAGGAGTGCCTGTTGATCATACTGCAATTCTCTCATTCTTCATTTGTGTTTAATGTTTTAACTTCAGCTACGGGCAGGGTTATATTGTTCTAGGTGCTCTGCTAATATTAAAAATATTAAAAATACATACAGCCCAATAGACTTTGGATCCCAGTGGAAATAAATGTAAAGCCTAAGTGTAGAGGCGATTCAAATATGGAGATGAAAAATGAACAGAAACAGGCACAAGGAGAGAGGTTTCCATGTCTGGATCAGAAAGCTTCTGCCAGCACTTCCCTGTGTGAATTTCAGTCAGCAGCATTCAGCTTGTGAAACACCTTCACTGGGCACTCTGCTTTCGGAACCCCTTCTTTTTTCACCAGAAGGGTCCACAGGGGAGAATGACATCTGCTGTTGGGGGACACTGTCAGCACTTCCTTCAAAACAAGCAATTCACTTCTGTTAAGACAGCAGCTGTGCAGCTTTTCTTGAAAATACCCTTGCCTCTTGGTCTGAAAAATTATTTTTTCGCACACTATTTCTGTGATTACAAAAAGCTGATTGCACAACTTCAGTACTTGGTGCAAGTTTGCTTATTTACTATGGATATGCACATTCTTCTTTCCATGAAAGCAACAAGAATGAGGAAAAGGATGTCTGGGTTTTCCACGTTCAATATCCCAGGGATATCATCCACAAAACAAAATCTCCTTCATGGCTTTTTTCCAGGGCTATATCCACTTGACAGCTCTGGTCTTCTGCAGGTTTTTTGCTTTCAGCTCAGAGAGTAGATCCACCTGTGCTATCATTTCAGGAGTGAATTCTTGTTAGGCTCAGTGCCTTGATCACTGCAGTCTATTTTTGTAAGTGTCAAGCTCTGAAAAGAAGTGCAATTGCATCTTTCATTTAGCCTGATGATTTGTAAGTGGAGTATGATTGTTCATAGATCAATGACAAATTTGCTGACGCCTTCCACCATATCGGTACCCATGCCTGGCATTGGCAGTCTGTTCAACAGCTGTAGATTTTCCAATTCTCCATTTATAAGGTTAATGATGGAATGAGAAACTTTACTGATTGCTGAGGCACCTCGGATCTCCTAGCTGGTTTTCAATGCCATTAACTTGGGCATCTAGCAAATGGGTCAATCTCCATGATGGGCTAAAACTCTGGAAGATTTTTTTTTTTCCCCTCATCCCTATGCTATCTTAAATTCCCCCACATTTGTTCCCCCTCCCAGTATTTTGTAAAGCTTATCTCTTTACCCATCTTCCTGAGAAAGGATGCAACAAGAGCTGACGTGGGTGCAGGAGAAGATTATGTTTAGCTTTATTGTGGGTGGATCCCTCTTGGCAGTCATGGATTTTTACTGCATTATTCAGGACTATAATGTGATATGGTGGTGCTGGAGCCATATGTCAACTTGGTATCACCTACCACCCTTAATAAACTTTCTTTGGAGGAGGACAGTGTTCAGTGGAAGGTCACAGGTTAAGTTCCCCATGCCTGTGAACTTGTTGCACATTATAACATTGAAGCTAGTAGTTCCATCAATATATCTGTCTCCATGGACACCCCAACAGAGATATATCTTTCCCTGAGCCCTTGCTGTGCCCTACAAATCTTATCCTAGGGAAGCATATTTCGAAAACAATTCCAATTTTGCCTCAAAATTCTGGTGTGTCTTCAAGGACTGACACAACAAGTTAAATGCCACGATGTCTTTCTTTCAGAGATCATGTATAACGTGCACAGCAGCATTGCTTATCCAACACTTTTGGCACATTTATATGTTCTCTGCCAGAACTTGACCTTAATACCTGATGAGAACTGCACTGAAAGATAAGATGTCTCACTTCATCAGTAAAGAGTGATAGACAAGCTTGAGTCTCCTTACCAATTATAATTAGAGATGCCATCAAGTCCAGAAAAGAAGCAATTTTAAAGGAACCCAAGCCTTACAGTGACAGATATGTGCCAGGTACACAAATTGCTCACATCTTGATTCTGACTGGCTGAAATTTGATAGCTTGAATCAGGAAGCCAAAAGAAGAGGAAAAAGTTGCAGAAAGTATGATGAGGTAGAGAAAACAAGTAAATTTTTTCCATGAAAATGGAGATATTTCCTTCATGAAATGTTAATCGTGCTGACACATAAATTTGCTGAAAATAAATCAAAGTGATTTAAATTTCAGTTTCTGGCTGTTATGTTTTTTTTTTTTTTTTTCTTTTCTGTTATTTCCTTGGGAAAAAATGATAAAAATGGCTTTATAGCTAGGTGACTTTGTCCCTTGCGTTTCAACTTGGAGATCCATGCTTGAAAAACATTAATTAATACAATTACCACTGCCAGTAGCATGAGTGTACAAGCAATACAAGTGTATCCCATGCATGGCATGTTGTAGAAGTATTGCTGATCTGTTTGAAATGCCCTAAAAATTTCGTGGGTAATTTCAATATAATGAATGCCATACAACGCAAGACATAAAATGTCACTGTAGAAGGAGACCATTCCTCTTAAAATATAGACTTATATTCTGTTATGTTAGAGAAAAAGTTAAAAAGAAATCATAACACCGCATTACCGTTTGTACTGTGTTAGCATCAACAAGAGATGCTTTACATTTTCTACAATGTCAACATACAACAGATGCCCAGCCCTTGCCTCAGAGATCTATGGCATATTCATCCTGTTTCAAAAATAGAATTTAAAATATTCATTGCACAGGAAAACAAAAGCCTCTGATGTAATATTCTTGAAGTTTCTAGATATTAGAGGACTCTGTAGATTACAAAAGGACCTACTAATTTAGCCCAGCAAGGAACAATGAGCCACTGGAGATTACAGGACATTAATGTGATGTGGAAATAGGAGTCTTTGCTTCTTGTTAAATCAAGTGCATTTGGCACTGGCTGAGTCCGTCAATAGTGAATTTGGTCTCAGAAAACGGAGCTGCAATGAGTAGACCCCCACAGCTAGAGATCTGGGTCAGGATGTGCAGTATCCTAACTCATCTGAGTTTCTTCAGTACTTTGACAATAAGTATATTCAAACGTATTGAGAAGGCCAGCCATGAGCCTGAGGCTTTGCACCATCTGGACAATTTGTGGTGTAATGATCTTGATGTAATGCAGGGTTAGACCTTTGCAAGTCCCACCACCTTCCCGTCTGTCTTTTTTGGATTGAGCTGAATCCTACTGCTTTTCATCCATCTGCTTATTTCTTCCAGGCATTGGCGACAGCTGAAAGCACATCAGCAGAGACAGCAACGAACAGACAAGTGCTGTCTGCTTATTGATTTTGTGTTATTCGACTTTAGTCTCAGCCTTCCTGTGTGGTCCCAGAAAGACATGGAATAGGAAAAGTGGGAATACAAAGACTTTGGGGACAAAGGAGCAGCTGGCTTCTGTGACCTGTGGATGTCACAGCAATCATTCCTGCTAGGTGGTGCAGTGATGTCATTGCCATTCTAAGGTCAGCAATGCCAAAGGCTGGGTGAGAGTGTTAATGGCATAAATGTAGAGTTGTCCTGGACAAAGTGAACCATAGCATAATCAGCATTGTGTCTTTGGATGTAGTTTTTAGCTAAGAGGGACTTTAGCACCTGTGATTAATGCAAGTGAAGCTTAACTCGGTGAAGTTAATGTCTACCTAAGTACTGCCTCTACAGGGTATCTGTGCATTTAGTCTTTGGACAAGTATTTAGCCTTTCCCTCTCACTTGATTCTTAAGCATCAATTTTTTTTTTTTTTTTTTTTGCCCTCACAGAGCTGATTTCTGTCTTGTGCTCATAGCTACTTTTCATCTCTCTGGAACATCTGCAGGGTTTTTCCAGGGCCCAGATCTCTCCATGAGTTTCTGCCTGTGCTCCAGCCAATGTGCTCTGCCTGTGTGTTCTTGGCTCCCTCTGAATGGCATCGGTGTGAACTGCCAGATTTCACTCTTATTGGTCATCTGACAAGACATTTCTGTCACATTGTGGCAACAGGGCCACAATATGGCTGAGCCTCTGCATATGCGGAGGGCAGAGAGTTCTTCCTCACTATTGCTTCTGTTAAGATTCAATTTGGCTCCTGGCATGGCCAGCATTAGTCATGCAGGACTTGTAAAGAAGTTGTGTGCATCCTTTCCCTTCTCTGTCTGCACAAGAGATGCCTTTTGCTGTCACCTAAGCTATTCTAATGGAACCTAATCTTGGCCTGGAGCCCCAGGTAGCTGCATTCAAATATGGTCCAGTACCCTCCACATCACCAGCCAGGTTAGGAGAAACTTTCCAGGAATAGCAAAGGCGAAGGCTGGCAGTGGACAAAGCCCCCTCCATGGCTCCTTCTCACCCACCCATGACTTGGTCACAAGTCAAATAAAAGTCTTCCAGGGTTGGTGGCCCCATTGCTGTCTGATCTGAGCTGTATCTCCCTGCTTGCCACAGTAGTACAAAACACTCAACTGGGAATTTTCCAAGTTGATGGTTTCAACTTGTTTTGTAAGATGGTTTCTCTTGTTTGTAAAATGAGGCAATATTCTCCCTGTGACATACTCACTGGAAGCTCTTCAGAGCAGGAGCTGTTGCCTTGCCCGTGGCTGTTCAGTGCTGCACTCTGTCTCATCACCACCAGCCATTTACTGATGAGATTCAATCTGCCTAACTTGCGTACTTAATATATGGCAACAGTTTAGGCACCTTTGACCTTCCTCGGGAGAATCTCCTGATTATTCTGACTTAAGGACCTAAGAAGAAATACACAGGATGTCTCTGGAGACCTCCAAAGGCCACAGAAATCTTTCTAATGAAAACTCAGATACTTACTTTAGGAGGACTAGGTCACCTGGCACCTACAAAATAAGATCACGGTAAGTGCTCGATTACATGAATAGGGTCTCACCTACTGTTCATATATTTTGTTATGTTCTTGATATAACAAAAAGCAATAGAAAAGGATTAAAATGGGGAAAGACTCTGTTCAGGTTTATGAATAAAAGAAAGAATTGAAGTGTTTAGCAGTGAATTGTAGCTTTTTGCTGTTTTATTCTCTTTTTCTTTTCTTTTCTTTCTTTTTTTTTTTTTTTCAATATAAAAGGATTAAAAGTTTAACAACAGTAGCCTCTCTCTAAAAGATCCTTTCCCCCTCATATGAATACACCAGAGCCCAGACTGGTAACTCTTCCATCACATGAATGTTACCTCCAGGCTACAGCATTCAGTGGAGTGTGAAATCACAATTAACGGAGCAAGTGTTTTGTAAGTGAGCAGAGACTGCTGCAAATTACATCCTGCTATTAGCTGATTTTAGAACAACACTGTTGAACAGCCTCATGATTACTGGGCTGTGGCGTGTATTAAAAAAACATTAATAAAACGTAATTGATTGTGAATTGTGCTTACTTCCTTTATAGTTTTAATCACAAATGTCACAGAAGTTTACTGGAAACAAAAGCTGCCCTCAGCTATTGACAGGAACTGGATTGTTCTAAAAATTTTAGTGAATCTGATTCACAGCTGTTGTAGATCAGTAAACTACTGAAACCTATGTGTTCTGCTGACTTAAGAGTTCCTCTTTGTGTTTTTATTCTTCAGTCAGCAAAGAAAGGTGTGAGACTGCCTTGTCTCTGCCAGAAGCTCCACTGGGAGCTTGATGGAAACAATATTCTCAATCTCTCAGGCCTGCCATTCACTCGACTTGCTCTTGGAAACAGGTAATGTCACAGATAGGGAACAGGGTCTGGTGGTTTCTATTTGCTGAGAAACAAGCAACAATGCAGAGCTTTACTTAGAAAATATTCACTTTTTTTCTCTCTTTTGAGCTCAAGTTATTTTCAAACCTTAAATTGTGTACTCTTACAGGAATCCAATAGTGTTTACTTCTGATCTATGACCCTGTCTCAGCTCATGGACAGACAAGTTATGGCACAGTAGGTTTATGGCTATAGTTTGCAAACTTGGATGCCCTAGTATGAATATACAGATTTTAGAAAGGCCATTCACAAACAGTCTAATCTGGGACTTTGACAGAATTTGGGTCCCAGCTAGTGATGCAAACTGTCTGCTCTTCTGCACCACTTAATGCTACTCACTCTCAGGATGAGAATCCCCAAAGCACTTAACTCCGGGCACTGCCTGCACTTGCTGATCAAGGGAGAGTGACACCTAACTCCACTTATTAGCCAGATTTAGTCAGAGGGAGACTGAACTGCGCCAAAGTCCCCAGAGAAACATGCTCAGGTATGTGGGCTGCACTTTGCCCTAACTGTTTTGTTATGTGTTTTTAAGCTCATTGAGTTTTCATAGAGTTTTCTCACCTCACATAGAGGCGGCATAAAGCAAAAATAAAAGCTGAGAGTTCTAACTGTAACCACTGGAAATGCTAGTGCTAGGAGTGCAGAAAAAATCTTAGAAGATGACCTAAAAAGTGATAATACAATACCTGCATTATTTATTGACATTTTGGCAGCCTGTGCCTTGGCAAATAATCTAATGTAAACAAGGAGTAAATTGCTGAAAAGCATTTCCTGCTAAAGAGCTAGCAGTAAGGGTATTTTTTATAAAAATAAACCTGTGAAAGCCAATTTTTCCTGTTTCTGGAAAGCTATATCCCACAAAGACTGTAACAAACATACCTCATGCTGACTAAGGGAGTGACTTCTACTGGCATGAAACCAAATATAGGACACTACGCAGGCTCGTTTCTTTTTCTGACCCAGATCTTTGTAGATAAAGGTGCATCCTGGACCAAACACTCCAGGTTGCATTGAGCTACTCTCCTTTCTGTCTCCTCTGTCCGTCCTTCAGATCTCGTGTAAACTATTTGCTTGTCTCCTTTCACATGGCTCCACAGCAAAGTATATACATACATACATGTTTTTATGTGAAGAGCCAGAACCTTGCATCCCCAACGTACTCGCCGCCTTCTTTCACTGTAAATGGCCATTGCTATGGCAACAACTGCTTAGCTCAAAATTTAGAGGGGCACTTAGCACGAATTATAAAAGATGAGATACAGCAGTGTTTTGTGTGAAACCACAGATTTACAGCCCACCATGGATCTAGTTGCCGATTGCTCCAGGACACCCTGGGGACCTTGCCACCTGTGGTCTGGTATCTTCAGCTCAGTGCAGCACAGGAAACAGCTTTCTCTAGCTCTGGCTTTGTCTTTATTCTTCTCTGTGCTGACAGTAAATGGCACTTCAGCCATCTGATCAGACACAGAAATGAATTTGTTGGCCTACCAGCCTGGCCCTCCATACCTTTGCCAAAATACTTCATGGTCTGATAGTGTGAGGGGGAAATTTCTTGCTAATGAAGGCAAAGAAAGACACAGGCCCTATTTAGTGTTTCTCAAATAGTATTAGTGTTCTGCATCAGCATGCCTGGTGGTCGATGAAGTTTTTTCTTTTGTTCTGTTTCAGTGGGAAGACATGAGTGCACTAGCAGAGAGAATCTGGATCTTAATTTGTAAGCGGACTGTGAACAGCTGCACTGCATGACGCCAGCAGTCCACCTTCGCTATAGGCTTCTCTGGCAGTGGTTAAAGCTGGTGCCTAGGAAATACAGCAAAAATCGAATAAGTGCATATTACTGCTTCCCAGGAACACGCTTGTGACCTCCAACAATTTACAGCACAGGGTTCTTCCTATGCTGGAGGTAATTTATTTGAATTTGTTAACTGTCAATAGATTTGTCTTCTGTGAACATGTACATTTTCCTTTGAACACATGAAACTGTTAGCACCCACCAAACTACCTTCAGAGTTTTGAAATGAGGTTCTGGAGCTCACCTAGGAAAAACACCTCTTTTTTTTCATAGGGAAAATCACCTGCTTTCTTGATCCTACCACCTTCCAGCTTTGATGCCTTTAATTTTTATACTGGAAAGGCAATAAACATCAGAAGAAATAAGGCAATTCACAAAGTTGTCCACTAAAGACAAGTTTTTGTATTTAATTTTAGGCAGCTAAAGTGAGGTTCCTCCGTCTGGTTTTCTTTACAGTCAATAGAAGAAGATGAGAACTTCCAAATGGCAATTCATGTCCTGAGTGGGTTGAAATATACTCTGCAGGTGCTGTCACCACTACAGAAATCCACATGGTGGGTTTTGGTCAATGAAGAGTTAAAACTGTTTTGCATATCTTTTTGTATAGAGGGTTATTATTTCTTGAAAGACACAGCCCACATGAGGGATGTACTCCTTTCTCATTCCAGGAGGAGTTAGGTCTGGTTTATTTTGGGAGGGCCAGTGCTGAACTTTCTTTCTGTGTGGCCTGTGTGCCTAGTAATAACAAGTTCTCTTGTTATTACAGTTCTTACTGCAATTTAAGATTAATACTTGTATCCTAAATTTCACTGAGGCTGGCATGAATGAATAATAATCTCATTAAAGAATTCAAGAACTGGCCAAGATTCACTACAAGTGTTTGTTAACAAAACTGAACCAGAGGTGAGGACTTCTTTTCTTTCCTTTCACTTCCTTGCTTTGATCAGGGAGAAGCTCCATGTCTGCCAAGTTTTTTTCCTTACCGCAGGAATAACAGCAGAACTGTCCATGCTGTGGCAGGAGCACAAAGAATGTTATTCTGTGATAGCTGCCCCAGATTCTTCTGTCAAAGAGTGATTGAAAAACGTGAGCTGAAAAACCACAAGACCAGGTGCACATAAAGAAAGCAGATTAGGAATCATACATGTCAGTTTGTGATCCAGGATGCATTCCCCTCAAGGGCATGTCCTTCTAAATCCACAGCTTGCTTCATGGGGCAGGAACATGGCAGAGAAGAGCAGATGATCTTGTTCCCCCTGTACAGATATGTGGGGAGCAAATGGAGGGAGGGAGGCTTGGGCTGTGGCGTTACTCCAGCCCAATAGCTGTAAGAGGAGAAGGATCCTACATCACAGGTGATGAACTTCAGAGGTCTCTTTGGTGGAGCAAGGAGAGAAATCAGGAAGCAAACAGCAGCCCTGGGAGCTGCCCTGCTCCAGCACTAGTGCAGCAACAGGTTTATAGCCAAGCCATTGCTGAGCCTTGGGACGAATTCTGAGAGTCTCATTGATGGTGCCTGGGCAGAAGGGAATTGTGGAAGGAGACCAAGCATGGAAAAGTGAAGAAATTATGGGGAAACTTTGAAATTTAGAATCATAGAATATCCTGAGTTGGAAGGGACCCACAAGGATGATCGAGCACATGTCCCAGCTCCACATAGGATCATTCCCCCAAAAAACAAAACAAAACAAAAAAACAAAAAAAACCACCCAGACCATATGTCTGGGAGAATTGTCCAAAGGCTTCTTGAACTCTGGCAGGCTCAGTGTCATGACCACTTCCCTGAGGAGCCTGTGCCAGTGCCCGACCACCCTCTCAGTGAAGAACCTTTCCCTAACACCCCCCCAGCCCCTCCCCTGTCACAGCTCCATGCCATTCCCTCGGGTCCTGTTGCTGTCACCAGAGAGCAGAGATCAGCGCCTGCCCCTCCGCTCCCCTCGTGAGGAAGCTGCAGGCCGCCATGAGGCCTCCCCTCAGTCTGCTCTTCTCTGGGCTGAACAAACCAAGTGACCTCAGCCACTCTTTGTATGTCTTGCCCTCTAGACCCTTCACCATCTTTGTTGCCCTCCTTTGGACTCTCTCTAATAATTTTATGTCCTTATACTGTGGTGCCCAAAATCGCACGTGGTACTCAAGGTGAGGCCGCACCAGCGCAGAGCAGAGCAGGACAATCCCTTCCCTCGCCCGGCCAGCCATGTTGTGCCTGATGCACCCAGGGCACGGCTGGCCCTCCTGGCTGCCGGGGCACGCTGCTGGCTCATGTTCAACTTGCTGTCGGCCAGAATCCCTGGATGCCTCTCTGCAGGGCTTCTCTCTCTAGCCTTTCACCCCCCAGTCTGTAGGTATAGCGACAGTTGCCCTTTCCCACATGCAGAATCCGGCACTTGCTCTTGTTGAACTGAATATTGATGGTGATTGACCAGCTCACTGATTTGTCAAGATCTCTCTGGAAGACCTCTCTACCCTCATCCACAAACTTATTCAGTATACATTCAAGTCCTGTGTCCAAGTCATTTATGAAAACATTAAAGAGAACTGGCCCTAAAACGGAGCCCTGGGGAACCCCACTAGTGACTGGCCACCAGCCTGATGTAACCCCATTTGCTATAACCCTTTGAGACAGACCTGTCAGCCAATTGTTCACCCATTGTGTTACGCATTTATCTAGATGTGTGAGGACATTTTGTTCAGGAGGATACTGTGAGAAATAGTATCGAAAGCTTTACTGGAATCCAAAAAGATTACATCAACTGGCTTCCCTTGGTCAATTAGATAGGTAACCTTGTCATAAAAGGAAATCAAGTTCATTAAGCAGAGCCTTCCCCTCATGAATCCGTATTGGCTGTGACCAATGACCACATTGTCCTTCAAGTGTTTTTCAATAACTCCTAGAATAATCTTCTCCAAAATTATGCCAGGCACTGAAGTGAGACTGACAGGCCTATAATTACCAGGGTCTTCTTTCTTGCCCTTCTTGAAAACTGGGACAACATTTGGCAGGTTCCAGTCACCTGGGACCTCTCCAGATTCCCAAGACCTTTGAAAAATAATTGAGAGAGGTCTCATGATGACATCAGCCAGCTCTCTGAGTACCCTGGAGTACCCTGGGATGAATTCCATCAGGCCACACAGACTTACATGCATAAATTTGTTTGCTTTCTAGGGCTTTGACAAAATCCTAGACCTTTAAGCTACATGATGGTTTGCAGGTGAAAAGAACTGCAGTTTACAGAGTTTAAGATCAGATGATGTTACGTGCTTCTAGGACTATTTGGCTCAGTTTGGCAACAAACCAAACCCTCCCTTCAGGTCTCCGACCCAGCTGCTTGGCCATGGAGGGTGCCGGCACATTTTTTCTTAGGAAAGCAAAATCAATGTGGCCAAAATCCTCTACCTTTTCCTAGAGCATGCAGGAATGAAAAACCTCCATACAAGATGAATGAGTGCTGTGAAAGCAGGTGACAATACTCAAATGGTTAATCCTATGACCTCTCTCCAATACAAAATGAACAAATTACGGGAGAAACAGCCCACATTTGTTTTCTCACAGTCTGCAGTTTTCAGTACATCCTATTGGTTCACAGAACAGACACTTTGCAATATGAAGTTATCTTGTGCAGTAGTAACAAATGTCAGAGAAGGTCAGTTGTCCTGACTTAAGGATTTCTGACTGGTTTCAATACACTACCAAACTGTTAAGTGTGCCCTACCTGTAGGCTTTCATCTCTAAAACAAAGCAACAAGGTATGAAATTAAGGTTTACTGAATTCAGAGTCAAAGTTCCACCAATTTCACTTGAACCCAGGCTACACTGAGTCTCAGCATGTGTATTTTCTTTCTGACATGCAATAAGGCCAGGGCATTTTATCTTTTTTCCAAGATAAATACCTTGTCTAGCAGTTTCCAGCTGATGCAAGACAAGTTACAACAGCGCTATATCCCACCCATGCAAAGGAGGTTTATGGAAAGTCTATTTTCCTGTAGCTTTCTCCATGGAGAATTTTCAGGTGTCTGTTATTGTGGCTGAGCTCACTCTTCAGCCTTTCTTTTTCAGTGGGATTTTAATCTTGTTCTCATTCCTTTACTCAGCCACCTTCCTTTCCTCAAAAGGAAACCAGTAAAACATTAATATCGTTGAGGTCTGCATTTTGTACAATTTTATTGAAACTGGCTAGCATTCAAACTTTATTGGAATTAACAGTTAGTGTAATTGCGTAAGCTGTATTTCCTTAGGAAACCAGCCTGCAAAAGACTAGAGCATGCTAGGAGGACTGCTCTCCTTGCAGTGTCCCAAGCTCTAACATTCAAATCTAGTCTGCTGTAAGGTAAGCCAATAGCATAGTGTTCCTTCTGGAATTAGTCAGTTATAGGATATGATTCATCTAATATATTTTAGACATTGGAAAAAGGTGAAATAAATTGCAATCAACTGTATGACACTGACAGCCAAGAGGACCTGTGGAGCTGGACAATGGAATTTTCTACATCAAGTAAACTCTTTAGACTCCCATTTAGTCAGTGAGATCAGTGTAGCCAAAAGAGTTCAGCTTGCAGTTCATTTTATGAAATGTTGGCATCCATTTTAGGCTGAATCACACCCTCCACTCTGTTGACTATGTTGATGAAATCCACATTAAGTCAAGACAACTAGCTCACATGCAGACATCTACAGCAAAGATGTCCGGATAAGATGGATTCCTTCTTCAGTGCTTTTAGCTTTTGATATAGCTAAGGACCAGCTCCTCTGTTACATTGTTTGTATACTATCAGACTCCTGTGCGCCTTAATACTAAAAAGCACCCCTCTGTGAGTAGGAGCAGTACCATATGAAATAGGAAGAACTCACATTTTGCAAATCCATTTTCTCTATGGGTAGTGTCCTAGCTGCACTCTGAAATCATTGATTTGCTGGCTTTGCATTGTTTTGTTCGTCGAGCCCAGTGGATAAGATTTTCTGCACAGCATATTTCTCTCTTGTATGGCTAATGCTAGCTTATTCTCCTGCAAATCTTATATGGAGTTTTTACAGGAGAATGCATCTGTGATAAGCTTTTCAGGTTGTTTTTTGGAAAAAATATGAATAACCCAGAATAAACTGGAAGATTGTCAGTGTCTTTTGCAGCTTATCTGTATTCTTACTCACAGGAAAATGCGAAGTCAATTAAAACTAACCAAGTGTAATAAATGTGGTTTTTGATTCTGTCAGCATGGATACAGATGAAAGGTAATGGCAAATCCATAATACAGTCACATAGATCAAATGATCTATCAATCTATAAGCTTGCATTCATGACAGATAAATGCTCTTATTATCTTTACAGCATGCCCAAGTTTGTCCAGCATGAACTCGGTGAGTTAACTTGGTACTCTATAGCTAGGATGCTTGTATGTACAATATTTGCTTTTTACAATAGATCTGACAGTTTCATTTCTTCATGTTGTCAGCTGCTCCCTTCATTGATCACTGCTCAGTTCTGTGCCTCAGCAGCTGTCAACCTTTTTCCACTCGTTCCCAGTGGTAACCTTCTTGGGCTCCTCTTTCAGATCTTCCTGCTCTTCTTGTTAGCAACCTTTTCCTCTCAAGCTATTTGTCCACTCTGAGATGCTTTGGATGTCCTTAGCATTTTAGTGGCATGTTTTTTTTCTTTCACTCTACCTGATTGCATTGACGACAGAGACAAGAGTCTTCTGGTGGTCACCCCCACCATGACTGGTAGCTGAGAACAGCAATTGCAGTGAAATCCTGGCTTTACCTCTGTGCTCTTGTCATTCTTTGAATGGATAAACTGGTCCCAAGCAGACACTGTGAAGCAATGCAGGCTCCTTCTCTGTTGTGTGGGATTATTCTAGAAGGTAGTAGAAGAGCTGAGAAGCTCCAGTGCCTTGAATGAGGACAGATTCTTTAAATGCTTTAACTACTGGAATCTTAAAAGGGTTTTCCTGAGTATATGTAAGCCGTGATTACTTTGAAGGGCTGGTAACAGATCAGCTTTAAGATATTCTCAGAGTTTTAGCAAAAGTCTTGACCAAATGACACTTGTTCACACTCTCAGTGCCCTGTTTTAAAGCATAGGCAATTGCAATTGCTTTTTTAAATAAAAACTTGCTAGAAACTTTTTAAATGGCAAAGCAACAGTCCTTTCATCTGCATTTGTCTCTCTTACACAATTCCTATCTGAAACCTTCTAACCCTCAGCCCACTCCCAGCTCACCCTAAAATGAACCTCACGTAGACCACATCCTACATTTCCATTAAACTCATGCTCTACAGAGAGTCACATTAAGGGGAATGTCTGGCAAATTTAGGAACAGGCACCACTGAAAGGGTGTCTTATATTAGGATAAAACTCATAAATTTTTTCAAGCTGAATTCAAGAGTTTGTGTCAGTTGCTGATTCAGTGTTCATTAGAGTCAATATGAGACCTTTGACTGACTCCTCTGGTTCATTAAGTCAAGAGCATTATAGACTTGAACTATGAATTCTCTTGTACCCACAGCCTGTTTTAAACTAGGAATATAATCATGGGGAATAAAAAACAGTGCAACGTGTTGGCCAAAATAAATTCTGGTGAAACAGATTCCATTTTTGCCATTGTAGTTATCTGGTTATGGATCTGGCCCATCGTTAACATTAAAATCATTTTGTTCTCTTGTTCCAGATATTCAGAATCATTCATTCATCTTGAATGAATAACTATATTTTGTACTTTAACTGAATCTTAGGACCTTATTTAGAACCACGTAAGATCTTAAATTAAATATGTGTGTAACATGGGAAGACATAGGAATGAAATAGAAAGATCCATAATTTTTTCAAGTGGAAGAATTAAATTCCTTCCTCCTTCCTTCTCTTATTTGATGGATCTAGTATAAAGCATACTGAATTAGAATAGGTATAGTAAGAAAATCTTTCTCTGAAGAGAAAGTCAGAGTCTGAAAATATATCTGCAGGTGTTGTAGAACTGGATCTTCTCTTCAGGTATATGGACACAACTGTTTTTACAGTTTGGGACAACAGTTTACCTGACACATATGCAAGTGAACAAATACTTTTTGACAGATGCATGTTGATGCACCCTGCAGCAAGTGTGGATAGGTCCTCATTGTAAACACCTTCAGTAAAGGAAAAAACAGATCTACAAAATGAGTACATGGACCATCTTAACATGACTGTTAGAGCTACATATAAGTACACCAACTGATTATTTCTATTTCTGACAGAAGGTGCAAACTTTCTCCATTAATACATAAAGGTCAACAGGATTAGCTTCCAAATTTGTCCGTGTTTATCTGTTGCATCTCAGGAGCCACAGAGAAGAAATTAAAAACTCATCAGATGGTCAGCATGGAGGCTGGGAGCTTTGATGATTTCAGCTGTTAAGCCTGCTCTTTCACAGAACCGATTTTCAACTCCTAGATCTGTTGCTCAAATCGGTATATTGATGTTTGATTAGAAGCAATACTGTTCCAGACAGGGTAAGCAATTTATAAAATTTCTATCAGCCTAAGAGTAGCAATAAATATATGTATATTTGCCTGCATGTGGGCTTTCAGGCTGCTTTCAACATTCAGGAAACAATTACAGTAGAGCATTAGCTGTGCCTCAATGCATACCATGAGTTTAAAGCAATGGCATCACTTAGGGACTGTTAGTTTCCCAGCTGGGTCAGCAAGACAACACAGAAGTAAACCTGCAACACACCTCATTTTCCTTTGGTTACTTCTGTTTTGAACACCTAACCTTTCCATTCAGAAATATTTTTTTTCATGGAGCTGTGAACACTTCTCTCTGCTCCATTACCTGAACTAATAAACAAGAACATTTTATATTTCTTCACTACATAAAAAAATCCCCTTATACCTGAGGACAAGTACTATATGTTTTTCCAATGAGAAGCTGAGAAGAAAGAGCATGGCTGTGAATCAATGGCAGAAGAAGCAAATAAAAAAGCACTTCTTTCCCAGTGCCAGTATCTAATTCTCAGAGAGCGCTAGTGTTGAAGAACAATGAAGAGAACAAGAAGCTAGGGACAGTGAGGTGTTACCTTCAGTACAACCCAGTCCATATACAGTGCAAGACTGCAGGAAGAAGTGGTTGCTGTTATGTGACCGATATGGCTGGGAAAAATAGACACCATTTTGGGTACCAAGATCAGTTTTCAGGTCTTCATTATCTAAAGTTTCTTTTTCTCCCCAGAAACATTGATTTAACTCCCATTGCTCTTTACAAAAATTGCCTCACTTAATCACACCACCACAGCCACCACTCCAACCCTTCATAAAACTGTTTTTCCAAAAAGGTGCTGAATTCCAGTGGGGTAGTGACTGCATAGCCCATAACAGAACCAAGAGGAGAGAGCTCTACAACATTAGATCAGAACTAAAGTGAACTGAATATCCAGTTTCATTTTATGAGAAAGAAAATCCTGTCAATTTGTATGAAGGTGCCCTTCAGTAGTTTTTGACTTTATGACAATCTCTGAAGACTGACTTCCCCAAATCTCTTAGGAAAGCTCATGTACACCCCATATTTTCTGCAATCAACTCAAAATCCATGAGATACTTTCTATTGGCTTTATGCTTTAGCTTACAATGCGACATACAAGTTCCTCCTCCATTCTTTGGAAAGGCTCCAGTCTAGTAAGCAAAACAGTGCTCTGAAACTTGGTTCCAGTCTCATCCCTGTCTTTGGCTCACCTCTCTGTGCCTATATAAAATAGGGATAATATTACTTTCTGACCTTGTGGATGTGTCCTAAGAGTTAATGCTTGTAATGTGCTATACTCTTCTTCAGTGAATGGTAGTCTAGTCACTGGGTACAATTCATTCTTCTTTTTCTGGAGGTAAATCAGGTATTCCCCGGTAGCAGCAGAAATTTGGTCGCATTGGATAGCAACATTAATCCCGTCTTCTCTAGGCTTCATCCAGATTTCATTCAGCTGGTGACATGTCTCAGACCTAACTTCAACATTTTGACATATCCTGCAAGGAAAAATATTTTTTCTGGGTTGTGTGAGAGTATGTTGCTAGATTGAGCAAGAACGAGGACATGTCATGGACAAACAGGAGATACTCTCCAGAGCACCACAGCTCCTGCACCTTCAAAATGGGTTGACGGATGAGTAATTAAACAAAGCATGCAGGGTTGTTTTTGCTGCTAGCATGTAGAGGCAAAAGTCATAACCTAGCCATCTTCCCAAGGCTCCCTCTCCTTTCTGGGCACAGGCAGGTTCCTTCACAGGATTTTCAGAGCTCCTGGGTTTGGCTTCTGTTCCAAAGTGCTTTCTGGACAGCCTTTCTAATGACTGTGGGGGAGCACAGGGTGGCTAGCTGAAATGTGAGGGTGTCAATAACTTCTACTGAGTTGAGTCTAAATTACCCTGAGATAGAGCCACTGGCGTAGACACACAACATGTAGGCAGTGGTGCTTGGCAGGCTGATGCTGCTTTCTGTAAACAGCCTTTGTCTTGCAGCCATAAGCAAAGGGTTGCTGGGAAGTCCTCTCCAGTACACTGAAAACAGCCAGACTAGAGCTCAGGGTGCAGCCTCTAATATGCAGGTGCTTTCCTGGACACTGAGGAAACCCTTCCTTCAAACAACTCAGTCTGTGACCCCAAATCACGACAAGCATCATGTAAAACCTCAGCACATACCATTCTGGCAAACAGCAGTTATTATTGGTATTCATTATTCACATATTTCACTTTTATTTAATAATTGCCTTACAACTATGTTCACATTACCATCCCTTACTGCAGCACTCACACACACTCAAAGGGCAGACTGTAAATGCATGGAATACCTCCGCAAATGCAAACACTTTCGTTTGTTTTTCGATGTTCACTTGCTTGACTGAAGCGTTCCACTAGAGCCTCATACCCTAGCTAGTTACAACAGATTGTGAAGTGGGATTCAAGCCTGGGTAAAGATAGTTTGCTTGCTTTGCAACACCAAGACAAATGTCGGTCTGAAGCACCGTCATGAGGTCAATCAGGTCTAAGAATTTAAACGCTGGAAGATTTACAGTTCCATTTTGACAGCCTCCTCCGCGCTTCCTCCCCTTTCCCCCAGCAAAGGTTCGTTTAAAGCTTTAAAATATGGGAAGCAGAAAAGGAGTCATTAATTTTACTTACACAACAGCATTTACACTTGTAAGGTTTTGACAGCTTCGCTAAACCCAAAGGAATTCAGATAGCTAGAGCAAATGAATGCGTACCAATATTCATATTGAAAGGAGGTAGTTTTAGGGCTGAACACATATTTTCTTCCTGCAGGAAGCTGGCAGTGATGAGAGTATGTAGGATGATTTACTACTGCATTCACGTGATGCTACTTAACATTTTTTTCCTCCTGTTCAGTGTATTCTCTTTGTGTTTCTGAAATCAATAGAACTGCAGCAAGTCAACAGATTATTTCAATATTTCTTAGGATGCTCTGCCCTTACCACCATGCTTAGTACCTATTGTTTTTGATAAGGGAAATAGAATCCTTAAATGTTACATTTGCTACTTAGAAAGTTCAGATGATGACTGTGTCTTTTTGGGGATAAGAAATCCAACTGCAGAAATCTAAACATATATGCATGGAGCCAAATACTTTTGGAAACAAATACCAATTTTTTTTTTTATCACTGTCATGATTTTGGTTGGAAAATGGAAAACTTGCAATGAATTCTTAATAGGTCATTGCATTACCATCTGATACAGAAGGAATATGCTTACTTGTTCAGAAGGGAAGACAGATGAAGGCAGGCAAACTGCAGAATAAAACATGAATTAAGTGATAGCCACTTGCTGATCATTGTTTTGCTATCTGCCCATTATCTGTCTGGGTGTAGGTAGTAAATGCCACATGAATTTAAATAAAATCCATTACTCACACTCACTTACAAATGTGATGATAGGAGTTGCTTGACAGATCTTACACGGGAAACTTGGATGTAATTGAGCCCGTTGCTGTGTTGATGCTCCTCCAGCAAAATCCTCTACCTGTGCAGGAATATTTTAAGACCTCACTAAATTTGAAATGGTGACAGAGCATTAGGGGTTTTTGCTTATTTGTTTTTCCTCTCATTATTGGGTCTCTACAATAACAGATGGTGAAATCTCTCCTGAGTAAGCCAAATGCCAGTGCATTTTCTTACAGGATGTCATGCAAAAGCACTAACAGCTCGGCTCCTACTAGTTCTATAAATTGATGGGCCTGCTCCAGTGCCTTTTAAAGTTCCTGGGTGTCTTTAAAACACTTTGAATCAGCTCCTTGAGACATCTGAATGAGGCAGGCAATCTGTTTTAAATACTTCCTTATTATTCCCACAGTTTCATGTGGACATGCTGGTAAACAAGCTAATAATCTCTGCTTTAACAACACTTTCTTTTTATATACCGAGCCCCCCTTACACATGAGTATAAGTTCAGGACATATTGCAGGTGGGTTTAAAACACTTTTTTTGCCTTTCCTTCTTGAATGAGGGGCTTCCTATTTCCAAGATGGCCGTTGCTGGGGGCAAACACGTGTATGGTTACAGCTGACAGAGGTTAGATTGGTGAAAATGATCTTGACTGCGTTTATATTTCCTTGGTCATGTTGCTGTGCTGTATTGAAGGAACATGGTCTAATGGCCGCCAAGGGACATTTAGAGCTATTTTGTGCTCCTAGAGCAGTCCTAATTCACTCTCTTCTCTCATCATGGTTAACTTATGAGTTGATGATCAGGGAATCTCCACTGAATTCACGGTTCTGTGCCAAGTGTGACTGTCGGGACATTTCTTCATCCCTCTAAGTCCCATATTCCCCACTGGTGATGTGAGACTAGTTGGAGTGCTTTCATCACAGTGATGCACTGTAAGACTAACTTGGGGTACATTTATAAAGCCAAAGAAAAGCCAGTAAACTCAGATGTTGTTCTATTTTTATCTACCTTATATTTCTTGTTAAATTTCTACCTTGTTTTCAAACATATATATTTGTTTATTATCACCTGCTTTGTTAGATTGTTTTTGTGATTTATTATTGAAAAGATCTTAGAAGATAAATTGCTTAGAACACAACCACAAAATGAATAAATTGAAGAGTATACAGATATCTCAAAATTGTAAAAAATTAACATCTGGGATTTGTGGGTTTGTGCGTGGTGCTGGCTACTAGTAGTGGCTAGTGATTTGGGAAGAGAAGACTATTTCTGCATTTTGCTATGTTGGTTAACACTTTCTGCTAGCTTGTTCTGTGCTGATTTGAGAATTGTGTGTGTGGGGATGAAATGAGTGGATAAATGTGTTCGAGAAGTACCTGTAACAAAACTCCTAACTCACTGGCTCCTGGTTCTAAGTGCTCAACGTGCCACTGCACATGCAAAAAGCAAAAAACAAGGGCCTTAGAAAAGAGGCCAGATCTGCTGCGTACCAAGTGGGAGTGCCTGCAGCCAGTGGGGAGGCACAAAATGACGGCTGTGTTAGCCCTGAGGTGCCTTCCTCAGAGCTGCAGGGAGGCTGACAGAGACACTTCTGTCTCCTTGTAGTCCATGTCATTGATCTGTGTCTGCATGTGTTCCCTCCCCTCCAGAAAGCTTGTGTGTACTTCACTTGCTTCTCAGACACCATCAGAGGAGGAAGAACTGATGGTGGTTCCCAGACAAGAGTGTTTTGTGTTGTACAAACTCTGTTCTGAACATGCCCCAAACTGGGGACCAGGTTTGAATCTTTCCTTTACACTTAAACAGAAGGCAGATAGGTGTTTCCCAGTCCCTCCCTGACTTCTCAGATAAGATACCTGAATTAATCAGAAATATTGTGTTTTAAGCATGGTGTAACTTTAAGTTGGGAGTCCTAACCTGGCAAAACACTCACTACACTAATCTTTATACAAACATGCAGAGAACAAATCCCTCCCTTGTTATCTCTGGGGTTGTCTGTGTTGGATGAGAGTCAATAGCTGGTGATGAACACTTAGTGATACAGTAGCAATAGAGACTGGGTATCTGCAAACCTGATAAGAAGCTAGTTATGTACAGATGTTCATGGTTTTAGTCTTTCTCCAGGCCACTTTGTATTTCAGAGGGATAAGCCCTGAATTTATCCACTTTGGCACTTTCCTTGAGACAGGAAACAGATAGCAGAGGGATAGAGAAAAGAAGAGGAGTCATATGAAATGTCTTGAAGGAGAGTTAATGTCTTTTGATTACTGCCTGTGGAGTCTTTATATTTATTGGGAGGGAAATCATGCTCAGCAATTGTCATTGCCTCCCAGAGAAGCACTATATCTGTTTGAAGGTACATATTATGTCAAAGCTCTCTGTCTCTCAGACAGCATGGCCTGTGACAGCTGAAATCATTTGGGATGTTCCAGTTAAAGGAATCCAGGACCAAATTCCTAGTGGCAATGGACAGTTTCAGTACATAAAACTTTCTTTGAGTATAAAATAGAATTTTCAAAAGCATTCAAAATCTCTTTTACCTTCTCTCATGGAATTAATTCTTCATTGTCTTGATCACCCAAATAGCCCTTTTCTGCATCTGATCTAGTTTGGCTGCAATTATATTAGCTAGTAGGATAGGTCAGGGACTACTCTCTGGCCAGGATGCCACCTGGCACAGCTATACCGTACCCTTACAGCCAAAATCTCTGGCACTCTGGAACTGGATGGTCACATCACAGCAGTCTGTTTTGAATGCTGCTGTGGTTGAGCCACTCTCTAGCCCCTTCACAGCACTTGTCTTGGGAAAGTTGTCTTGGCCAAAACTTGAGGGCCAGGGACTCTGTTAGTAATTAAGTGATACGAATGAACATGTTCAGGTGGATGCTTTGTCACTTTTTGCTTAAGAGCTATAGTTACAACCTTTGAGCTCTTCTCACATGAATACAGATGGTCAGAACTGTGCACGGTCGGTCCTTCAGATGAGGAGCTGTACACTAGCATCAATAACTATGACTAGTCTCATAAATTAAATGTACCTGAGGATGTTCTTAGGCAGTGAGATCAGAAGGTACACAATGGTGTGTCTCTGTACAGCTAATCTCTCTCAGCCACTGAAACAGGGTGCTCACATTGAAAAATGCGTGTGGTGAATGATTCCCATCATGTGCCAAGTCCCAAGCCATGTCTAGGAATTATCTGGGACAGTGCTATGTCCAAAAGAACTCAATGATTCTTGTCATAACCATGCCAGGGACCATTCCAATTTTTCTGTATGGGCAGCAAGCTTATATTGTCCAGGTCTTTTCACTGTCACTGTTTAACTTGTTAGTAATACACAAAGACAGTCCTCACTACCTCAGCTGGAGAAATCTTGCCTGATGTATCCTAGTACTGAATTTGCTTTGCTGATAGCTGCACCAAGATTGTTCTTGGGCATCGTCTCCTGGATGACAACACTCCCATGCATCTCTAAGAGGTTTTCAGTGTTAATCTTCCAGATGCTAGCAGAAATTCTTCATGCTTTCCATAAGCTGAAAGCTTCTTAGAAGAAAACAACAGAGGAGACTGTTTGGGTGCATGCAGCATTGAAATTGGTGAATGCAACTTCTAGGGTGTAGACAGAAAGGGTATTTTCTGTAGATACAGGGTGATGTTGGTCTCATCGCACAAGATACCATTTAAAACTTGTGCATAATCTGTGCATAAATATAAAAAAATTCCAATAGGCATAGGTGCAGAAAGAGTTTAATACAATAATCAGGAGACTAGTGAGCTTCGTTTAAGGGAGGAGAGTAATGTAGCTTCAGTTATTTTGCTGAGTAAAAGAAAAGCTGAAGTTTTTCATAGCTCTTTGTATATACCTCAGGAGGATGAGTACTCAGGAGGGAGAATCGACTTTAAAGATATTCCTGGCACAAGAACAGGCGAGTATAATCTGGTTCTGAATAAACAGAGATTAGAAATTATGAAGAAGTTTCCAAACAGTAAAGGAATGGGATTTTGGAAAATCCTTCTGACAGCAGGAATAATAGCCAAAAAATCAAAATTGCAGAGGGAGATAAGAAATTCATAGAACGGATTATATGACCTGATGGCTCCTGACAGAAGGAACTGAACTCAGTGACCGAAGAGATCCCTTCAAGTCCTATCTCTGATGATCTGGAAAACATCTAAGGAGACCATGTCCCATTGATCTTCAATGACAGAGAGGGTGGAAACCAAGTCTCAGCCTCTTCAGGGCTAAATGTGGGAAGACGTCCTTGAGCAACAGTTCTGCCTTTCCATTTAATAGCAAAAGAGCCCAGGAGCAGCTCCTGCAGAAACACACAAGGCAAGTTGATGTAACACAGTTGGGGAAGAATGGACTGGAAGAGTTATTTATCCTAATCTGTGTTTGCAGTATCTTCCATCCTGTGTATGCTATAAACATGAAAAAAATAGGCAGATATCTAGATATTAACCTTAAATCCAGCATGTATTAAATTCAAGAGCTTTTATATCCAAATGGCTGCTCCAAGTCCTAAATTCTCTGAGCTGTGCTTAATTCTTTTAGCACATAAGGCATGTAAAAACCACCCACTCACTACTTCAGAGCCATTTTTCTTCATCTAAATGAAAATTCTTTAGTTCCATTCATCTTTACAGCTCATTCAACAGGTCCCTCTGCAGCAGTGAAGGGAAGCGTGTTTCAATGTGCTAATCCAGCTCAGAGATGGATTAATTGACTCACAGGCCGCTCTGATCACTAGCCAGATGCCTCTCCCCAGCTGGCAAGCCTTACTAATTTTCTTGTTGTTGTCATTCTGGGTTTCCAGCCAGCGGGGGCCCTTCTCTGCTCAATCAAGGGCAACATGCCCTCTGCCGACATTTTGTATTCTTTGGCCTGCTTTCCCTTGGGCAAAGATATTCAGCTATAAACCTCCTCTCCTGGCTCTTTTTCATCTGGCCAGTGGATCCTGGAGAGAAGTCTCCTGGGGCAGTTGTACTGGTATGTCTGGCAGGTTGGACCACCATGGGGTAGTGCTGTGTGTGCTCAGGGTGGGTGGTGAAGGGATGTGGTGCCTGGAACATGATTTTCAAGAAATTACAGGTCTGTGCATTGAATTTTTTGGGGAAAAAAAAAAAGACTCACAGGAGGTAGAAGCATTTCCTTCACCAGGCTGTGTGTTATGAAGTGACATACTCAAACTCACAAGAGTGCTTAGAAGGACTGAGAAAGACTCAATCTGTTAGGAAAGTAAATTGTGAAGTAATGTAGCATAAGGGATAGCTCAAAGATGGGAATTGTGAGGGCTCCAAGCTCCGCTACTGATTCTGTCACTGGCCCTGATGTCTTGAGCAAGGCACTTCACTTCTCTGGCACTTCTATTCTCTCATACCTAATGGAGACTTAATGATAACTTCTTCTTAAAACATATCAGCTAACGAGCAAGACACTCAGTAAATTAAGTATCACTTGTACCACTGAACCTATAGGCATATATGTTCAGTGTGAAGGCTTCTGCAGTGACTTGCAATGGTTTGGTTAAAACCCTGTTGATGCCAAATGTAAAGTGCCAATTTTGGCCAGACTGTAGATCATTGCTTGCTCTTTCCCAGTGTTTTGGGACATTAATGTTATTACATTGAGTAGAAATTTAATCTACAAGGATTCATCTGAATGGTGCAACATTTATTTACCTTGGCAACAACTTCCTCACAGATGTCATGAAAAGTAAGTAGCCACAGAGGGAGCGCAGCTGAGAGTACTGGCAGCTGTGGGAGTATTTGGAGAGTTGTGCTGTTTAACACTATGACCCTGGAGTCCTACTGTATATGTTACTGAATCAGCCTTGTGATTTCTAAATTATGAAGGTGGCACTGTTTTTTTAGTTTCTCACTAATGGGGATTGTTTATCCAAAATATGAAAAAGATGTTAAGGCAGTTGAAAGCGTAGAGAGGAGGGCAACAAAGCTAGTAAAGGGCTGGAAGGCATGTCCTGTGAGGAGAGGCTGAGGTCACCTGGGTTGTCCAGTCTGGAGAAAAGGAGGCTGAGAGGCGACCTCAGTGCTCTCTGCAGCTCCCTGAGGAGGGGAAGTGGAGAGGGAGGTGCCAGCCTCTTCTCCCTGGTCACCAATGATAGGATGTGTGGAACAGCACAAAGCTGTGCCAGGGGAGGGTCAGACTGGGCATTAGGAAAAATTTCTTTACCATAAGGGTGGTCAAACACTGGAACAGGCTTCCTAGCGAGGTGATTGATGCCCCATCCCTGTCAGCATTCAAGAGGCATTTGGACAATGCCCTCATTAATATTCTTTAACTTTTGGTTAGCCCTGAAGAGGTCATGCAGTTGGACTAGATAATCTTTGCAGGTTCCTTCCAAAGGAACTATTCTATTCTATGTTTGTATGAAACTGGAAAGAAAAAAAAGAATTCATGGACAACAGGAATCTTCCCCTTCCCCCCTATAATGAGCTGACATAAAAAAATTCCACAGAATAGAAAAAAGAAAGCCACAAGCACTTCTCCTTGACTGCACAGTTGTTTTTTTCCTTTAGAAAAGAAGTTGCAAAATATTCTTTCATGACAAGATCAAGAAGAACACAGCTTGAAGAGAGAGAAGTAAGTTCAGTAAGAAGTTCATCTCGGGTGTGAAAGAATTCAGCTGCATTTGCTATGGACGAAATGTTTCCCACTCCATCTAAAATGGGGGGGGTCATTTGTTCAGCAGTGGAGCAGTTGTTTACAGTTCATAGGGATGTAAATAAGAAGAGAGTCTCACTCTTGTAATTTAGCATCTTTGGTGTGTTTTAGCTTAGGTATGTGCCTTGTATAAATCTCACCACTAATTTCTTCTCACATTAAGCATAGCCACAAGGAACTTGTTTTACAGGGAACTTAAGGCTTCGACCTTTGATCACGGTAACCTGACTTCTCACAACCCTGAAAACAAGTGTCTGAAAAAATGAAATGTGAACAACATGCACCATCAATATCAATTACTGCTTTGTTATGTGGTAAATTTTCCCCACAGTGGATGAGCAATTCACTTGACGCACTTGGCAAAGGGCTCAATTCTCCTCCCCACCGGCAGCGATGCAACGCTGACATCTCTCTACACTTCAGCTGCAGGCAGAGCGGGGTAAGGGAGTGCAGCATCAGACCCAAAGCCTCTGCAAGCACAGGGAAAAGCAGTCTCTGTCAAGAGAAGCTTTCTGTAGCCTGAACAGCAAGCTGCAATCTTTGAAGAGAAGACTTCAAAGAAATCAGGAGAAAAGAAACAATGTCTAATCTTCACACAAATGTGCTCAGGGGTCTCTGAAACTCAGATGCTTCCAAGATTTAAGAATTAATTATCACTTGCCAGAAGCAAGCTTTATTCACAGGTAACTGGTACAGCAATCTGAGTCCTTTAGGTACAAAATTCTTGGAACTATATTGAACTGATTAAAACTTGGTAAATCACCATATTTCCAATTGGTGTACTTGCACGTTTTCCAAATGTTTGATGTTATCCTTCACATTGTTTATGTGGGATATACAACAGCAGCTCCCAAAATTTCGTCTTTCAAAGGAGATACTCAGAAATATTTTGGTCCAAGAACTGTGACTTGCATGTTCTCATTAAAACATGCAGCATAGCGGGCTGGATTCTTGGTTCCCATAGAGCAGCACAGCTCTGTTGACTTCTATTTACTGCAGCAAAAGAGAAGACTCTAAACCATTTGTCCGCTCCATGGCTGTGTAAATAGTGAGGAGCACTGTGAATGTCTAAAAGCAAAGCAGTGCTATTCTGATTCCTCTTTGCAAAAAGGTGAGTGTAAATTGTCCCTCAGTCCAGCTGAGGTGTCCAGGATGCCTCAACACCTTACAGGCTTTATCGCATTTGTCCTTACAATACCCTTTGGAATAAGCATTCTTGTTATATCCATTTTACATCTGAAGTCTGAAATCTAAAGGGGTGGTAATGATACTTGGTTGCAGGGCAAGCTAGTGGTGAAATAAGGAATTAAACATTTAAGTATCTGGAGGACTCGGGTATGTGATGGAGTTATTGTGCTCAAGAAAGTGAATGATTTATTGTGACTACCTGACCAGAAACCTTACCAGGTCATGGTAATGTGTAGCTGAAATCCTGTGTGTATCACAAGCTGAAGGTGTGAACCCAGCTGGCTGGCATGGCTTGGCTGCTGCACAGAAACCTGTTAAACCCCAATAACGTGATTGTGCATCCCAGCCCTCTCTTCTGTAAAGAGCTATCTGCCTCTTGCCTTTAAAACTTAATGAAAACAGTTGCTGCAGAAGTTCATAACTGCTCCACCACTAAAAGGAACCAGTTTCCTGACATGAGCAAGGGTTTTCAGACCCAGAGCAGCTACACCTGATATACAAGAAGAAAAACTTTCTTATACAATAAGAAAAATTTGCTTCTACTATAAGAAAAAGTGCGCCAAGTTACCCATACAGCAGGGAAAGGGAATGAAAGGCAGAGATCGGGTCAAATGCAGCCACTTTGAGAGAATGAGTCTCATGGGCAGGATTGCAATTGCTTCATTTTGTGTTTATAGCAGTATGACTTTCGAGGTTAGATGGAATTTGTCTTGATATTTGCCTACCGGCAGTCAGAAGACATCAGTGACTGCTGTCTTCCCATACATATGAATGCTTTGCATCCTGACAATACACAGACCCAGGCACTCTGCACCACCAGCACCTCCAGATTTGCTGTTGCTTGGGAGTCACTGACCATCACAGAGCATCGAAATAACACAGGGGCATTGCATTATCCCATATTAGCATTGAGGAGGATGCAAAGGATCGAGCTTGACCCTGGTGTTATGTTACAGCAGGGCTGTGGGTGTTTGTTTTCCAAGCAAATTTTCTTCTGCAAACATTCAGAAAAATCCCAGGCAGTCTTCTCTTACTGACTGTTGCAGCTCCCAAGACAACAAAACCTAAGGTAACGGGTGCTGCCTCTCCCCACCGAAATGGGAAATGTTGACATTTCAAGTATTTGTTTAACCGTGGACAGTTGACACAGCTTGTGAGAAATTATTCTGGGAGGAAAGGAAACCTCCCAAACTCCTCTGCTTCCTTTGCATTCCAGCTCCTCTCAGCTCCTGCTGGGTGCTCCAAGTGACCCCACCAGGTCCCTGCCCCAGAACAGGTCCTCCACTCTTCCTCAGGGCTAGCGCTGTCCTGCAGACCTTCCAGAGCAGGGCACCAATGGACATGCAGTAGTGGGACCCTCAGTGGCTCTAAGGGGTTCAGCTCTCCTGGCATCAACAGGGCCCAGATGGGATAAAGCAAGCAGATGCTGGTACCAAAATGGGCAACCTGGCACTGAGTTATTTTTGCCCACTGAGGGATATTTGCTGCGTTTGTTGTAAGATTTTGGTGTCACTTATCACATACCTGCTATACTGCATTGCCTGAGGCATAATTAAATTCAAAGGGCACGCCTGTGTTGAAAAGGAGAGTTGCAATTTGTTGGTGTTCAGATTTTTCATTAAAAACCAAGCAGTTTTTTTTGACTGGCAGGAACAATTGTTACAGAACAAAAATGCAATTAGAAAAGAGAAAGCAAAGGCTCTTTTCCTTCCTCCCTTCCCTCTTCCCTCCTTCCTTCCTTGCTTCCTTCTTCTTTTTAACAGCTACCTACCTGACATTCCCACACTGACTTGGAATAAAGCCCAACATTTAAAAATAGCAGGATTGTAACAGAAAGATAAGGCAAAGAGAAGAGCCTTGATGTTGGGAAAGGTGTAGCAGGTGTTAGGTAGGGCTTATGTATATATCTGTGTCTCTGTGCATGCAAATATCTATATCTATACACAAGTATATGTGTGTGCATGTATGTGTTTCATTATCAGATGAAAAATTTGCCTTTTCTGCTGAAGTTTCCCTGAAAGCTCAGTTAATTAGTTCTCATAACACCTATGGAGGCAGACATTAGTATCATCCTTATCTGCACATGAGGAGATAGCAAAAAGAACAGAGGAAAGGGAGCACAGAGAGATTAAGGGATTTCTCCTAGAGCAAATTCAGCATAGAGCCAGGAATTCAGTCCAGTAGGCAAAATCCTATCCCTCTTAAAAGCAATAGGAGTTGCTTAAGAGATGCCTGTATTTGGCAATTTTGCCTGCTTTGTTCAAACTGTTCTGTTCTGTTCACAGTTACGTGTGTCTTGAAGGTGCTTTCCAATGAAAACTGCACCTCTGACTGCCCACAGCTCCTGGTGAAATGCCAGCTGAGTCCCTCAGTCCCAGAGCTTCAAAGCAGTGGCTGAATCTTTCTTTGAGGGACTCTGTACCATACATTTACATAGCTGGAAAAACAGTTTGGAGTGATAAGTGGAGTAATTTAAAATCTCCCTAAATTGAGTACTATATTCTCCCAGGCCACTAGGGTCACTGGAGCTGAAGTTTTACATCCCAAGTTGCTATATTCCACAGCACAGTACAACCAAAAAATGGCTGAAGGGCTAGATTAAAAATAGATTGGGCAAAGCCAGCTCATTAAAGAAAAAAAAAAGTTCTCATTTTATAATGGTGTTCTTGCCTTTTTGTTTATATTCTCATTCCAGGGCAACATTTCCATGTTATTAGGGCATTTTCAGCTCTTATTTTTAAGCTTACTTCATTAATGTTGGTAGAACACTTTGAAGTCGAAAATGTAAGTGCTAAGTGGTATCACTGACACACTTTCCAGGCAATGCTTTTGCCTTCCCAGAGGTCATGTGAAGCAAATATGTCACACCTGCAAATGTGCATAAATTGCTGCTGGCAGCAGAGGGCCAGATTTCCCCTGAAACTGTTGCAGCAGCTGTATGCAGGCTGCAAATGCCTAGAGGAGGATTCCTCTTTTCGGCAGAGAGCTGTTCTGCTAAGCAGGGGTCCACCAGCTACAGATTGAGTCCGAAGCCCTGCTGTGATAAGCCTGGCAATGAAGCAGCTGTAGGGCAGAATTTCTCTGGTATTTCCTCTCTGCAGGATAGAAAGCCCTAAAAGTCACCCAATGACCTACTGAGTGTTTGGTTCCAAATCTTTGAAGTTTCTTATTTCTCAACAAGTGTCATGGTCTGAGAAGTGCTGGAAGGAGCGCAACACATACTGGGCTGTGTGGGGTGGGCAACAGGTGGACCTGCTGTAGCGTCTTTGAACATGGGAACAACTTCATGGAGTTGTCTGCTGCTGCAGAGCAATATTACTGAACATCAGGCTTTTTCCTTGCCTTCAGCCTGCAGGATCGCAGCACAGGAGAGATGTCATGAAGGGCTTGTCCATGGAGGATGGTGTCTACAGTCTTATGGCCTGTTTGGGAAGCCTGTGGCATCCAGGTTAATTTTGAAAATTTGTTGCTGCATCTGTGTCCCTGCCACTTGTATCCTTTCCCCATCACCCCCGGGGCCTGTGAACACAGGAAGGACCCTGTCTATTGATCTTGGGGTACGATTTGGACAAGCACACAGCTGCCTGCGGAGAGCAAAGTAGAAAGCTGTCATTGCACTGTATGGCAGCCTGCCTGTTGAACCACAATAACACAGCTACTCCACTTGCCCCCAGCTGTGATTTATTACCTTGTCATATTTCAAAAGCTAAAGCAGGTTGAGTTTGGTCAGTGTTTAGATGGAGAAGTCTCCAAGGAAAACGTAAGAGCTGGAGGAAATGTTCCCTGAGTCAGATCTGGGGCAATAATCCGGCATGGTGTTAAAGATGTTGTTTTTGGACTGATTGTAAAATCAATGTATTGGCCACTGGTGGTCTGTGGGGATGGAATGTAATACCTAACGTGACTGGACAATAGCTGCCAGGTATTTCTTTCCCTACAAGGGTCAGCCTTACAGCAGGTATAAATTGGATGAACGGAAGATGATGCATCTGGCTGATTGCTTTCTCTGCTGTGTATTGTTATAGGGACTTAAAGTCCTGGTTGTTTTTCTTTGTCCTCTTCCTATGTACATTACATAATTCCTTAGATTGTACAAAAGCACACAAAATACAAGAACAGGGAAACATTTATTTTCCCTGTTATTTAGCTATATATATTTTCCTGATAAAGGTCCCAGCTTCTGGAAATTCATAGCTTAAGGATTCCTGTAAGGCTGTTTCTGCTTAATACTGTGTGTTACGTGGATTTGATTTTTCCCTCATCATTCCCACAGAGTTATCCGAAAGCTTAAGGTGTTCAGCACTGTTTGCAGGGTTGGATCTATTATCTACCAGTCTCTTATACAGGGCAACAGCTCCGTGTCTGACCCTCATAAGATAGCCAGCCACATCTATTCCCCCTAGCTCTGTAGATGTTGTGGTTAAGATCCTGGATTCTGCTTTCTGGAGCCGTGTGACAACGTGTTTTTCCACAGTGAAGTGCATGTGCTGATTATTTGTTACGTAGTTTGTTTGAAAAGGTTCCAGTCAAGGGACATAGATGTTTCCTTCTGCCAAGCAAGATACACGCATGTAATAAAAGACACGATACTTTTTCTTATTACAAAAAAATTGAAAGGACACTGATCTGAATTCAAGTGATAAAAAAAAAATAGAACAACTTCACCTATGCACCAATCTGGTCCCTCTGGTTTCTAAACAAATACCTTTCCTTCATCTATCTTTCATTTGCAGCACATTTTCCCATGGGAACATGGAATTCAGATTCAAAAGCTTTGTTTTCATCTTCTGTTTTTGTGTCTCTGGTTTAACAAATTGCAGTTTGAAGTAGGAAAGGTAATAAATAATCTCATACTAAGATCAGCAAACAATTGGAGCATCTCTACCAAATCCTTTATTTGAGGTGGTCATTTCAAGAATGAACCCATTGGACACCTTTGTGGACAGCAGGGTTACAGCAGTTTAGGAACCACCACTGTGAATGCTCTGTGACTGCAGTAGTTAACTGTGCGTCTCAGCTGGGAAAGCAAGGCCAAGATGAGCAAATTACAAGCCATTGTTGAGAGTACAAGTGCTTTGAAGAGAGCATTGAAAGGAATTTTGCTTTAGAATACAAGAAAGTATATTATGTGAGATTTCTTGAAGGAGAAGATTATGATTGATTCGGGATTCTCTATACAGGCTTAGAAGCAGAATGTGAGAATATTTCACAACTTATTTAGGAACACAGACATTTGCAGGCTGGACTGCACCCAAGTCCAATCTTGTCCAGCATCTTATCTCAGAAAGTGGCCATCACCAGATGCTGCAGGGGATGTTACAAGAGAATTTGTGGAGGCTGTTACATTTTCACAAGTGGGGGAAGCATCCTCCTAATTTCTGGTTATTGTTATTGCTGCCTTTATGTGTAGATTTAATTTCTATCATTAAGACGAAAAATGAACAAAGAAGTACCTACTTCAGACTCTAGACATCTTCGTCCAAAGCATAAAATGCTTCTTCCTAATCATACACTGAATGACTATAACCAAGCCAAAAATCTGAATTCCGCCCATGCTGTTAGTTATTCCCATCCAATATAGATTCCCATAGTCTACTTCTGTTCATTGATGCAAAAATGACCATCTTTTTTTTTGGCCACACAGAAGTCAAGGCACATGGGAGTCCGCCTGGCGGTTTTGAATGAGGTGCAGACCTTTTTCTGTCTGTCACACGAGCGTATCAGCACCAAAACCCCCAGCAAATTATTTCTCTCCTCTGTGCTGCTGTGCTGCCTCTACAGAGCAGAGATACTGACACTTGCCTGCTTTGAAAAGCAATCTGATTGATAGCTGTGGCTAAAAAGTAACCACAGAACATAACAGAAGATATTGTTTTGTAGGATTATCAGCTACACCACTGAAATTGCATGAAACCACCCACAAATCTCTTCCGTAGACAGAGAACACAGGCACCTCCATGCAAAGACTCTCCTTATGTTCCTCCTGCAGAATTAAGTTGAGCCTNAAAAAAAAGAAAGAAAGAAAAAGAAAAACTAAAAACCCACTGCCACCTAAAATTAACTGTGGTTAGATCCCTCACTGAGCTGCAGTGGAGGCAGGGCATTTGCACTGGAAGTTACTATGGCTGGCATGTCTGTCTTGGTGAGGATGGTGTTTTCGTTTTCTTTTCCTTTCTTCATCAGCTTTTGTCTCTTTTGTCTGCCTGCCTCTTTCCCGTTTCTTTTACAGTCGCTATTTTTGCTCTGAGCAAAGAACTCAGTCATACTCCCACCCTCTCATGGGCTCTGTGTACACTTGAGGTCAGACTAGCAAACCTGATTGTTTCTGGAGCCAAACTTTGCATCCTTTCCTTGCTCTTTTTATACCCTCTGTCTCATCAGTTTTCTGTCTCCCACTTCCCAGGTATTCTTCACTCTTTCCTCCATCCTGCAGTGCTCCCGGAGGGCAGCAGTACCAAGCAGCTAGCACATCTGGCTGAAGCTAGCTTGGGTGCTGGTGGTGGCTCCGATACAGGGCTCCTGATGGACACTGTGTCAGTCATTCCTCTCCCCTCTGATGTATTTTATCCATTTCAACCACATGATTTTCAGGGAAAGGGACAGTGTTACTCTGTGTCATTACCCACTGGAGTACAGCATAGGTCCCCAGTGGCTTAAGGCACCATATGCTTCTTTAATATACACAGTCATTCTGATGTGCCCTCACATTTCTCTGAACTCACTTCACTCTTCTGTCCCTCTTCCTCCTCTATCTATTGTTCTTATCATACCATCTTCCTTGTAGGCGCTGTGGTCCTTCTTCCTTTTCCCCACACTCCCCTTGCCCTCCTCCAGGGCTGTGCTGCCAAGCCTTCAGCAGCTGTCCTGGGGCAGGGCTGGGGCTGGAGGCCCGCAAGGGGCTGCTAGGAGGGTCAGGCCACTTTGACCGCTCTCCCTTTGGAGGGATCAGGGTTTTCTGTGCCTGATCCTAAGTGGCCAGGGAGATAAAGAAGAGGCAGAGCTGTCTAAAAAGCTCAATAAAGGTGATGTGTTTTGTAGAAAAGGTTGCATGAGTGAGGGGGAAACAAACGTTGCTGGAAGGAGTATTTAAAATCTGGCTTGCACAGCCTCATTTCTTGGAGGTCTACAGTTATTTTTTGCTTTTCCTGGCTTTCATTTTCATATCTGCTCTAATATGTATATTTATTTGTTTATCATTTTCTCCATTTCTGGAGAAACCTTTCTTCCTACCGTTCCCATCAGCGTGGTCTATGGGCTGCTTCAGTTTAACCAGTGTTCCTAAAAGCCCTTGATTGGGGTGCTCCAATGAGGCAACAATTAATTCCTGTATCTATAATTTGTTTATCTGCTTCTATAGAGTCTTAGAACAAGCCTCGGGAGAGAGATATAAATGATGAATGCAGGTTAATAACACGGGAGTCTGCGGAAAATTGCGTTAAGATGGCACTGCAATAATGGGTATAAAAACAACTGAAGCATGTGGTGAAGCCCCTATTATATCATAATATTTTCACTTGTAATATACATCGTAGTTTGTGCTAAAAAATCTGAAACTTAAAAGTGCTAAAAAATTAATGTTTCCAAACTGTTACAGAGAAGAAAGACAATTAGGCAAATTATTCCCAGTTGTTACAACAGGTGAAAAATATAAGCAAAATGGGTGAACGTAATTCCATTTAATTTTAATCATGCAAAGAACTGCAACCTAGTGACATATGCCAACAGGGCTCCCTCTCTCATCAGTGCAGAGACACAGGGACCTCAGGGGAAAGAGATTTATCCGCTTCCCAGCAAAAGCATTTAAGAAGGACAGAGCTAAAATCCTTGCCTCTCCCTTAACCGGAGAAGAGTAGTTAATCTAGTTTCATGTAGGCAAGATGTCTAAACCTTCCAACAGCTACACTTTGGAGCTTTCTCCTTCTCTGAGATATTTTTAAAAATTGGCCTAAGGTCACCATGGCACGACTAGGATTAGCACAGTTATTTGTGGTTTGTGATATCATGAGATGTAGATGAGACCATTTTTATTTGTTTAGTGGAGGCGGCTGACATATTTCACTAGATGCACTGTGAAGCTTCTGACAGATGTGAGATGTTGGAACCAGAGTGACATAGTTGTACCACCTGCTCAGGATGCTCACAAAACTATATATCATATTCATAAACATTTTGTGTACCTGCATGAGCCTGAGGGGAAGTTAGCCATGTAAACTAATATCACATAGGGGTTTGAGAATAGCTGACACAAATCTTCCAGCAGTCAAACAAACAGGAGAAGCCTTGCCCTCTCATGAACAGTTTATCATTCTGCTTTAACATGTCAAAAAGAACTGAAAAGAAGTGAAGTGGGAATATGAAGAGGGAGATCTGCTTCACTTTGTCCAATAACAAGCCAATAGAATGAGAACTGGACACCATCCTTGGAGCATAAACTGAACAAGTGCATAGGACATTGCATCCAGCAGTCACAAACCAGAGTACCTTATGTGTCAGGACATCGGTGTTATGGAGAAGTAGGGTTTATTATCATCGTGGGATATGTTTCTACTGAAATATTTTAGCATAAATAGTACTAATGTTGTATTTGGGAAAGATAGCATAAAGATGAATTGGGTAAATCCTTGGGTTAAAGGTGCTTTCCTAGGAAGTCAAGAGTGCAAAATACCACTTCAATGAGCTTGCGTGGGATAATGTAAAAGAAGGTACTGTAGAAAAACACTTACGTGAAGAAAAACTCTTAATCCATATAATTGTCTGCTCTTCCAAAGCCTTAGCTAGAAATCTGTCTGAAACTCTGTCTTTTCAGTATGTGATTTGGTAGCCCAGAGACTGCTTTCAAAGCAATCTTCTTTCTTTTTCTTTCTTTCTTTCTTTTTCTCTTTCTTTTTCTTTCTTTCTTTCTTTCTCTCTTTCTTTTTCTTTCTTTCTTTCTTTTTCTCTTTCTTTCTTTTTCTTTCTTTCTTTTTCTCTTTCTTTCTTTTTCTTTCTTTCTTTTTCTCTCTTTCTTTTTCTTTCTTTCTTTTTCTCTCTTTCTTTTTCT
>VXAL01018228.1:168800-185616 GCA_013399475.1 Chauna torquata | reverse complement strand
AATGGTCTCTGAATCCACATAGGTCTGAGAACTAATTTCATTCAAGCTTTTCTACTTTTACCAGAAGAGCAACCCTAAACCAACAGACTTACAGGAGAATCTACATCCACAGTGGTCAATAGGAAAGATTTAGCAAACAGAAAAAAAGAGTGATAATCACTGGTATAAAAGGAACATTTTTGAACGTAGTACAAGAGAAAAAGGATCAAGATTCCCTTGGCCTTTTTTCTTTTAAATGGAAACACCCTCGATGTTGGAGGACCACTATGGAGTTGTCAAGAAAGATTGAAAGGCAAAGAAGCTAGATGACAACAGGCTGACACTGTCATTGCCCAAAGAAAGTAGCACAGAAAGTACTGAACTGAAGTCAGATTTGCTAAATTGATCACTGGGAATTGGAGATTTAGACTCTGGCCTAAATCCCTAACCTGGTGCATGAGTCATGGCTCTTTGCTCTTATAAATGGGAGACCTGAAATTCTATCATCAGCCTTGATGACAAGGAAAAGATACTGGAGGCTGGTGAGGAGCAGGTAGAAAGGGAAAAGCGCTGATTGTCCTTCTTATTGCAACAATAGAAATGTAACAGGAGTCTTTGCAAATCGCTAGCTGGCTGTTTTTAGATTACCATGGCACTTATTTTAGCATAAAGTAAATTTTAGGGGTATTTTATTATACAGCAGGATGACTGGTCCATAGAAGGAGTTCTGTTGGATTTGCTACAGCAATATGTCAGATACAACATCACCAGCCAAGTATTAAAAATATAAGCACATTAAAGGTATTGAGAATTCTGATTGATCCAGTGCTTTATGCAGATAAGCCTGTAAAGTGCATTTTCTTTTACCTGACTTGAGTTTGCTCAGTGGAATAACAGTCTGTGAGCTAAAAATAGCCTGTCAACAGCAAACAACAGCCAGCTTTCTGCTAGGCATTGTCTGTACTCCTTTCTTGCTCTGCACATTGAACTGCTGTTCGTTTCTGTGGCAGATCTGTGCACGGAATTTGTGTTGAATATCCATTGGAGAGTTACCAGGTGGATTGGAGATCAAAGGTTGTCTGCTCTGCTTAATATCTGTGGCATTTCTCAACTCACAGAACTGAACCAAACAAAACCAAATCATGCAGAAAAAGAAAAAAAGTTGATTATTCAGATGAAACCTATGTTTTGCAGGAACAATTAGGCAAGATCCACATCTTTGGGTAAATCATGGGTGGGGGCATTGAAACCACAAAGCTGAGATGTATGATACAAGCCAAACATAAAACTTTACAAAATGAGAGTCTTTGACATCACCTTAATAATGTTTAGCTGTTTGTTCATCTGTATATAGTGGAAAATATGGCCTTAACTCTTTCAGTTCATTATACTTGTCTGTTTTTAAAAAGATCAGTAAAATCCTTAATTTTCTCCCAGGCTTGATTTGGTTGAATATGACGAACTTATTTGTCAAAGACAGATGTCCAGTATTATGAAACGTCTAGCCTAATATTCACACATTTTTTTAAACACAATTTGATATTAGAACTGAATAATTTTTAGACATGAGTTCTGTACCTCTATCCATCCATTGACATTTGGGATTCATTTTAAAAATATGTTAACTCTGGACTGGAGCAGTTTAAGAACAGTTTGGACCTAGTAATATATGAGTCATGAAGAGAGTTGTTTCCTTGTTCTGGAAGTATTTTTGGTGGATTTAAGCAGTAAATATGCAGCCTGATGAGACTTTAAAATTTTAGCTATGGAAAGAGCCCCTCTGGTCTATTTAGCTACATCAGTGACCACAAGACAGTTAGCACTGGTGAATTTGAGAATTCAAAGGATACAAAAGAATAAGTTGGGCTGCTTCCCTGCTGTTTATGGTGCTGTAACTCAAAAGTTATTCAGTGAAAATCAGCGGAGATCCTTCAAGTTTATGCTGGAGAGACATTTTCAGCTGTAAAGACACTAACAAAAATGAACACTCCTAAGCACAGCAAGAATATGCTAATGCAAATTCCAATTTTTGTAATGCAGTCCTAGAGAAGGAAAATTAAGTCTTCAAACCCACCAGCGCAACAGCATCATCCCTGCAGGTCAGTACTGAGGGCCAGTACTATCAAGGCAGGGCTACATGCAGTCCCAGTGCAGGTCCAGTGGCTTCTTGTAATGTTACTTGTTGTCTGTCCCCTTGATATAGATGTTGATTGAAAGGGGCGTGTGTGTGTGGGTGTGGGTGTTACAGCCCCTTGATACAAGCACAGAACATGGATTAAAATAGTGACAAAGGGAAAAAGTTCCCCAAAAACTTGAACCCTAAAATACTGCTACAACCTAGTCTATGAGGACTGAATGATCGCACATCCTTTTGATGTGCAGCAGGGAATTCGCTTGCATTTGTTGCTAATACCTGGTTATGCCACTCAAAGTCAGAAGGACCATCTTGAACTAATAAGTGGTACAATTTGAATGTGTAAGAAATGAACCATATTAACCCAAACCATACCAGGAAAATGACTCTATTTTTGGCTGTGGTGATGACACATCTAACAGATGATGGATTTTATAATGGCTGTATCCTGATCCTGCTAATAATCTTCTCTCTGGGGGCTTAAAGTCAGCAGGCTTAGTCAGAGAGGAGAAAATCAAGAGGATGGGAAAATCTCTGCAAGATTATAGTACATGAGAATCTCCAAGAAGCCTTGACAGTCCCCAGAAAGACTTCTGCTAGCTCTAGGTGAACCAACCTCAGAATGAGAGACACTGCAGACAAAGTGCAGCAGGGGAGGAAGAATAAAAGATAGCTTTGAGAAGAAGAAAGGAGTGCACAAGGGAAATCATGAGAATCCACTCCTGGGGGCTATAAGACTCAGATTCATGCTGCTTTATGCAGAAGGGGTAAAGTATAGCTTTTTAGCAGAGAGTTTCAAATGCACGACAGCTTTTAACTTGGGAAGACAGCAAAGGCTAAAGAAAGAAAAGAAAGAACTCAACCCACCAGTCACTGAATTTAAACTAAACTAAACTCTGGTGAACCCTGTCAGGGAATCTGTGTTCAAAAATGAAAGCAGGAGTCCTGAGGTCTCAGGATCTCCTGACTCAAGGAGGAAGAACAGGTATTTATGATACCGCAAACGCCTCTACATGAAAACCTTGAGTCTCACAGAAGTCTTTTTCTGACAACATCACTTGGAAGGAAGTGTATTTGCTTACACTTGTGCAGTGTAACCTCCTCCACTCTCAGATCACAGAAGCTCTGAGCCTAATTCAACTTTATGAACAGGAAGCTGTGTTTTAGTTTAAGAAAGTTAAGTTTTTGGCTTAGTGAATCACCGGTTTGGTCCTTATTACAGCTAAGATGAAGCTAACATACACGCATGTTATGTAAACTGAGAAGAGATCTCGTATTTACATACTTTAATATTGAACCAGAGTGTTGACAACATGAGATTATTGGAAGAATAACTTAATATTTTCAGAAAATTCTGAAATGAAAATGTTTCAAATTAAAAGATCAAGATGAATAGCGTGCCTAGGCTTGAACACTTGCCAGGTTTTCTAATTTTTTTGCTTCACTTCTACACAGTTTTAATTTGGCATTCCTGAAGATTATGAATATCTATTTCAGAGATCTACTAATTTAAAGGCATACAGGCCATAATGACCTTCCAGCTTGATTGCTTGCATAAAACAAGCAAAAAGACTTACCTGGATTAAGTCCCACTCCAAATCTAACAGTTTAGCACTAAGAACTTAAGAACTTTTGGACTACATTAAAGCAAAGGTCTCTGTAGCCCATGTCTGACAGTATTCAGTCTCTGACAAAGGTCATCAGTACACACTTAGGAAAGCACAGGTGTAACAAGGCACATACAGAGTGATCCTTTTAGTAACATCCTTTTGATTACGTTTTAGGAAAACATCCCATCTATTCAGAAGTTTCAGATGGTAGAAAATCCACATGACCTTAATTAAATTGTTGCTTACACATGTGGTGAAAGTTCAACCTCAGTGGAAAAGCAAACTGAATTCTGGGAGAGAAAAGTCCTTTTGCAGGATAAACACATCTCCAAATAATAAGCATGGTATCTTAGGGTATCAGACACGCTTTGCCTTCCTCCTGCTGAGCATTGCAGTGAGATTTGGTTTTTGGAAGAGATGCAGAGCAGTCTGCTGTGGAAATAAATGAGGGACGACAACCTAGCAAAAAGCAGAGAAAAACCAGCAGCGTCAAGTTTTCCTCTCTCACTGACATGGCACTTTGTACAAGACTGGTTGCAGAGCAGGCTCTGACCAAAATTATGACTAAAGTTTCAATCAGGCAAGAAACATGGATAAAACTGAGCCTGGTCTGCCAGAGTCCTGTGCTAGACATTTAGGTGAGATTCTTCTAACCGCACAGCCACAATATATGTACCTATATCTGATCTGCTTATTCAAAAGTCCCTTCATAGTCAGTTTATAGACAAAAAAACCCTACATTTTTTGGACATGACTCCTCTCTTCCCATAGTATGTGTCTAAAGTAGGTCAGTTGAATCACTCCTTAAAAATATTATTTTCCTTCTTATAATGAAATATGATTTTCTAAATATGTGGACCTCTACACTATGGCTATCCCTGCCTTCACTTTATGTCTGCTGAGATAAATCCCATCCTCAGATGTTTCTTTTCCTTGATTTGAACAAAGAATGAGCTTGTGCAGAGAAGTAACTAAAAGGAGTCCTGATTCCTGGATCCCCACAGAGGTGGTGAAGAGCAAGTGCAATGAATTACTACAGATATTCCTGTCTTTCTTTCTCTTTCTTTCTCTTTCTTTCCTTCTCTCTTTCTTTCACTTTTCCTTCCTTCCTTCCTTCCTTCCTTCCTTCCTTCCTTCCTTCTTCCACAAAGTCCAAATCCATATTAACCTGGTGAAGGAGAAGGCAGTGGAAAGAGACTGCTTGTTCTTCCACACATCTGAGTGGGACTCAAGGCAGTTTTTGTTTTTATGACAGATGTGAAGCAAATTAAATATTACCTTTATTGTTAGTATTTATCATAAGCATAAGGATTAAATATAAATACATGTATCTGATTTGAAATGAAAAGGACTACTTGCCTTCTTACAAAACTTCTTATATGATATAGATCTGAAGTGTCCACGACAAAATGCAACTATTTGGTTAACTGCAAGGAGTTCCTAGGAACACTGAATGACATGAAGTTCAGACCTAAAGGCAAAATAATTAGCATAGTTGTGCAATCAGCTGAGCCTTTACAGTCACTCTCCACACATTTGCCTAGGCTGGAGTCACACATGACCCCAAGGGCTCAGAGCACAAGGTTCCCAGCACTACATACAGTGGGAGGCTTGTGGGCAAGAGCAAGGAGACAACTGCCTACGTGCTAGGCAGAGATCCAGATCATATTGTACTCTCTACAGGCCTAATTGTCCTCCATCACAGTGTAGTTTTACTCCAGAGGAATGTATCTGAGCTGAGAAAAAGAGCCTGTTCTGTAGTTTCAGGTATTCTTCTCTGCTGTGGCTCTGAAAATCGTCACGGGCATTAGAAACTAGAGAGGACCAGCTCCTGAAGATGCAGGAGACTGAAAGGAACTTGGTAAGCAATCTCTCCATAGACCGGAGGCTACTACAAAATTTCTGGGAGCAAGTGCTTAGGAAGCATCGGAAGGATGTCAGTAAGCCATGTGCCTGGATTCTGCAATGAAATAAGAGGATTAGACAAACAGAGGAAGGGTTTCAAGCCCTAAAGCATTGCTGGCCTTAGCAGCCTGTGATGAGGACCACAGATATGGAAAAGTCTGCGCATATCTCTGGCCACTAAGCAGTGCAAAGGTCCTTCCCTTTCTCTCAGCAGGAGGAAAATGACGCAAGAACCAAATGGAGGCTGAACACAGGCAGGAAAGTATTGTAGAGCTCTTAGTGAAGAAATGTCCACCAGCCTGAGGTTTAGCCAAGGCTGCTGCCTTCAAGTATAACAGAATCACAGAATAGTTGAAGTAGAAAGGGACCTCTGGAGGTCACCTGCTCCCACCCCCCTGCTCAAGCAGGGCTACCTAGAAGAGGTTGCCCAAGGACCAAGGCCAAGCCCTAGTGAAGAACAACAAACAAGGAGGATGAAGTAACTGTAACTGTAACTGGACTAAGTAACCAGTAACTGCATACTCAAGAAAGGTTGTGAAATAAAGGTTTTCTTTTCAATAATCAACTCATAAAGCACAGTGACTGTTAAACCATCTGAGTCAAACTGGGGGGTTTATCCACATTTCTTCTTCAGATATTGATTGTAGCAGAATAGTCCATTCACAGAGAAAAGATCATCAGAGAAAAATACATGTTTCTGTCATTCTCAAGATATTTTTTATCACTCACCGGCAATAGCTTTTTACTTCCACTCAATTTTCTTTTCAAGTCAATATTATTTCTTTCACCAAACATTGAGTCCTTTACTCTAATAGAATCTAAATATTTTCTTTAATGAGCATAAGAAACATCAATGAATCATGCTAATCATTAGTTGGAACCATCATGTTGCTAGAATTCAGTGTCATCTAAAAAGCACTTAATGCACAGGCTGAAGTTCATCATCTCATGAAGGAGCACAACATTATTTGGTGCTACAACCACCAAATTCCTTTCTTTCAGAAAGAAAGGACTATCCCACTGATGATTGTGCCAAAAAACAGAATCAAGTGCTTCCCTTTGGAACACTTTTTCTTGGTAAAACACAGCACTAATTGCCCAAGTGGCCTAAAACATGTCTTGGTCTCAGATTTTTATTTCTTGTACTAAAAGACATAACTGAATGTCCCTGCAATAGGTGATAAAGGAAAAAAAAAAAATAAAAAAAAAAAAAAAAAAAACCAAAAAACTTAGAATTCTATTGGTCCACAAGCATTACTTTGAGTCTTTTCAGGACCCAGTGGCAATGAATGTTTCATGGCTTAATGGCCTATTCAGCTGACTGGAAGCTCAAACTGAGAAGTTGGCCAGTTTCCGAAAACTGCCTGAAACTCACAGTTTTCCAGATCACATCATCAGTTTCAGATTCATCACAGATGTGGCCAGAAGAGATTGTAAACTAAGCTGCATCAAATTCGGGAGGTGAGAAATTAATTGGGATGAAAGGAGAACTTTAACTACAGTCATTAACCAAGAAGCAATTAACTTTAACTGAAAAAATAAATGTTGTGGTAGTTTTACCCAGCTGAGCAGTGGAACTCCAGCACAACCACTCTCTCGCTCCCTCTCCTCAAAGGTACAGGGGGAGAAAATATGATGGAAAAGGGCGCAAGGGTTGAGATAAGGACAAGAAGGTTGCTCATCAATTACTATCACGAGCAAAACAGGCTCAACATAGGGAGATTAATATAATTTATTACTATCACTAGCAGACTAGAGCAGTGAGAAACTAAAAGCAAACTAAAAACACCTTCCCCCCATCCACCCTCTTCTACCTCCTCCCCCCGAGCAGCACAGGGGAAAGGGGAATGGGGGCTGCGGTCAGCCCATATCGCTTCGTCTCCGCCTCTCCTTCATGGTCACTCTCTGTTCCCCTGCTCCAACGTGGGGTCCCTCCCACGGGATGCCGTCCTTCCCGAACGGGTCCTGCGTGGGCTTCCCACAGGCTGCAGCTCTTCAAGAGCTGCTCCAATATGGGTCCGTACCACGGGGTCCATCCTTCAGGAGCAAACTGCTCCAGCATGGGTCCCCCACGGGTGGCAGCTCCCACCGGATCACCTGCTCCTGCGTGGGCTCCTCTCCACGGGCTACAGGTCCGGCCCGGAGCCTGCTCCTGCGGGGGCTCTCCATGGGCTGCAGCCTCCTTCAGGCCACATCCACCTGCTCCTCCGTGGGCTCCTCCACGGGCTGCAGCGTGGAGATCTGCTCCATGTGGTGCCCCATGGGCTGCAGGGGGACAGCCTGCTCCACCATGGGCCTCACCACAGGCCACAGGGGAACTTCTGCTCCAGCGCCTGGAGCACCTCCTGCCCTCCTTCTTCACTGACCTTGGTGTCTGCAGGGCTGTTCCTCACTCCTGTCACTCCCAGCTGCTGTTGCGCAGCAGTTTTTTCCCCTTTCTTAAATCTGCTCTTACAGAGGCGCAAACAACACTGCTCATGGCTCAGGTCTGGCCAGCGGTGGGTCCCTTTTGGAGCCGGCTGGAGCTGGCTCTTATCTGACATGGGGCAGCTTCTGGAATCTTCTCACAGAAGCCACCCCTGTGGCCCCCCTGCTACCAAATCCTTACCACGTAAACCCAATACAAATGTTTAGGGTAGAAGTTATGCAAAACTTTCTGATCATAAAGGTAACATGGCACAGGGACATGCTGCCTGGGCAAGTTTTAGAGTCTCGACCACCAGAAAATTTCCAGAAAACATTAATCAAATTTTGCCAGAAATGACTCAATAATCCCAACTCTACTTTGGGGCAGGAGATAGATGGAATGACTTTCTGTTTTCTCTTCCAGCCTTTTTATGTTGCACAACCCCCATATTTCCCATACTTACAAGCTGTCTCTGTCCTTGGAGCTCGTAACAGTGCAGTTATGTTAATTTACGCCACCTGGGGATTTGGGATAACATGTTGGTGGCTCATGTTCTCACACAATCAACTCCTCAGCAGCTTCCAACTGGTGATGACCAAGTTCAAGAGTGAGAGTGCACTATCCAGTCTCAATTAAACAGGCTTGTGAGTATTCCTGAAGGTAGTACTTTATTGTAATATAAGAATTTTGCTACTAAGTCCTCCCTGCTGCTTGAGTAAGCGTATGGAAAGCAAGTAGGCTGACATTTGAAAATCTGAAACTGCAGATCTTATTGATCTCTTGAAGCTATTAAATGATTGAAGTGCAGTACACCTGACAAATTGAACAGCATTGCCAGTTGGTGTAACATGGAGCAGCTGCATTGACTTTTTTGCTAATTTATCACAGTCTAGCATTTGACCCACTGAATCCTGAATTAAATTTTTATATATTCATGAACTATTTATACTGCCTAACAAATCAATATTTTTTTATTGTTCACCTGATTTAGGATGGATAAAAGGAATATCTTATTAATATCTCGGTATTCTCTGGGATAAATGCAGAGGGGACTTATGAACTGATGAAAGATACAGTAGATTTTTGAATGGAAGAAAAATTCCAGGGTAGGAAAGAAAGAGTGTAATTTAGGCTAAATATCTTTTCTATCAATGATATGAATAATGCATTTTTCACAAACTGACAACCAAACAAAATGTCTTTTTAGAAGACACACAATTCTTTATCTATCTTTAAGATAGAGTTTTTTTTTAATTTTGAAAAATCTTCTCTTTCTGAATTTCTTTGCATTTTGTATGAGCTATAATACCTCCAAGGAGTTATTTGAATTTCAATACTGTCTCACACTTCTATTAAAATATACTCTAACCCTGCTTCAATAATTAACATGAAGATAGGGCCCTTATTCCTTACAACTAAAATCTCTCAGTAATTTCAAGTTTTCCTTAAGTATACTTTTGATTAAATAACTACCGGGTAACAGTATTAACAATTTATCCATGATAGAGAACATATCAAAATTCCTTACTTATGTTTTTGCAGTTTATGCTTTTGCCAATGTGTTTTATGAGTATTTATTACAGACGATGCCTTGAGTTAATAATATAAAATACCTACTAGTTTCATAATCATCACTGCAGTGCAGAAAACATTAGTTACAGTAGTTCTGCATTGATGACATCAACAGATTTACTGCATTCATTTCCTTATGCAAATATTCCAAAACCATGCATTACTTCAGGACCTTGTATAGTGTATTGCCTACACATGAAGGTATCAAACCCTATGAAAATGCAGGGTAGACTTTAAAGTTGAGAGTGCAAGTTGTGTTGTTCCTTCTTTTTTTGTTTGTCTGTTGTCCTAATATTAGAGCTCATTTAGTGTTGCATTTTGTAGACACATACACTTCTGCACAGTTCTTACAGTAAGAGGAAGGGACTGCTAATGGTCTTTACATAACAGACTAGATTGCCATCTCTACTGAAGACAATGCAGAATGCTGCTGCTGAGTAGAACAGGGACTGAATAAACACCCATAATGAGTTTGTGTGCAAATTAAACAGAATTAGCATGTGTTCTCTCCCTGCATACATGCATGTTCTGCCTTTGCATGACAAAGCTTGCTTCTCCCCTGCAGAACAGCCTTGTTTGCTCCTGAAATTTGTCTTTTTTTTTCCTCTTCCTCAAGAGAAGGTTGTAACTCTCTGCTCTTGCCATTTCTGCTCCACTTTATAAAGGGAGCAGTGGAAGCTCTGTTTTGCTGGCAGGTGTTTAGGCAGCCTCCTAGGGAGATAGATGTTTGCCATACAGAGTGTTCTATTGTAAGATCCTGGAGTAGGAACCCTGGATGATGCTCAGGTCATCTACAGAAGAAGAAGATTGGAAAGAACCCTGAAAGATCTTCCTGATCTTCCTTTGCTATTACCCAAACAAGGACCAACTTTACTGTCTTATCTAATTCATGTCTTGGCTAGCTTGTTTTTGAACTTCTTTGGAGATGGGAACTTCCTAGACATCCCAGCAGTTTATTCTATCGCTTCAGTCTCCTTACCTTTAAAAGCTTTTCCTGATGTCTAGTCTTCTGTGTGACAATTGCAGCCTGTTACTTACTGGTGAGAAGTCCATTTTTCTACACCTCTAACTCTTCTTCTTGCTATTCTCTGGACTCTGTCTCAGTGCTTTATATTTCTTCTTGAAACATAATGGTCAAAACTGGGCACCATACTTCAAATATATCCCTACCACTGGTGAGTAGAGAATAATGTTTGCATTCCATATCTTGCAGACGATATTGCTGTTTATTCATAAAAGTGTGAAAATCGTCTTTTTCACAACAACATGATACCACGGTGTAGAGTCATGCTCAGCTTCTGATCTGCCTTATATGCATTTCTACTGAACTGCTACCTGGCCTGTTGCTCATCTTCCCCTAGTTGTGGTATTACCTACATGAGTAATTTTACTGTTGAATCTACATTTCTCCAGAAGATGTTTTGTGCTTGGCTCTGGCAATCCTAAAGTGTAACTGATCTGAAAAAACAATTCTTTTCTTCAACTTGGAAGACATGATAATCAAGTCAGGTACCAATAGCTCTCTGTTCTCTACATATCTGGCAAGTGGCCAATTACACATCAAAATAATATAAAAATAATACATAATAGTATCAGCTATCAGCCATCAATTTTAGAACAATATTTTTGGGTCTGGTACAATCAGGACCACTTTCATTGGACAACATATAGAACTATGCGTAATTTTGCAGAAATATTTTAATTAAACATGGAGAGTAGATGGAATCAATACAGATGGAGAATGCATTCACATTAATCTTTATTGAAAGAGTTTAAATTTTATTTTAGGAAAAGATCAGTACAGACAGTTCCAGTCACATCTTGAAGTCCTTCTGCTACTGCTGTCATGGAAGTTTTGCTTGAGAAGGACTACAGGACTCAAGACCTGCATTTCAAGCAAATTCTTTTGTTAATAAATAAATTTAGGTGAATTAATACATGCAAAAAAACTTTGGCAGGGATAATGATGGAAACAAACAGAAAAAAATATTAAATGGATTAACACATTTAATCGGTCTTAGATTGCCTGATGAACAATTAGACTAGTATTTAATCCCTCTTGATCCATTTATTTTTGCAGCTTTTATTCTCTAAAGATAAACATGAATGATTCCAATTGTGCTTTTGTTTTTGAAACTACTCATATTAATATTACATTGTAATCATTGGCATGGAAACCATGTTAGAAATGGGAATGGACAAAAATGGGACATTCTAGAGCACCTATTACTTGAAGCTTGAAAAAAAGTGGTACAAAAAATTTACAGCACTATAAAATAGGACTGAGATGGCTACTATTGGTTAAATATGGATGACTGTTTACTTGGAAGCTGTTTTTTAAGGCCTCGGGAGCACACACGACTATCTAATCAATGGCATTGCAATGCCAGGCTCTGCTGACCACAAGCAGACAGTGAATCTTATGTATATAATTAACATGATTTAAGTTCAAGAGACAACATATCAAGCAAGTATTCAGGATTGCTAAACTCTGAAGCCATGTATGTTCAGTGGAGGGAAAGAGCATCAAGCTATATCCTGCTGGTTGCCTGAATGTGCCCCCACGTGTCTTTGTATCCTGGACTGTAAAAAGCTCTCTCATCTATGGAGATCAATCTTCCCCTTCACCCTGCTCCCATAAAGTGTTTATTTAACATGCCCAGCATTACTAGGTTAGAGAGAGGGTGGAGGAAAAGGACTGCTGTCATGCATAATGCTGGCTTGTACTCTGGTATAGAGTCACGCCAGTTAAACCCTCAAAGCGGCTGCTTACCTGTTCAACAGAACTCAAGGTTTGGAAGCTAACAGCCAGGAACTAATGAGATAGACTGAATGTGTTTTAATTTACTGAGATATATTAAAACATCATGTTGACTGGTTTGAAGGCTAGAGTGGACTGTTGGTTTGTTTTTTTTTTTTGCAATATTAAGGCACTTCATTAATTGCTGCAGATACTTGAATGAATGGCTTTTTTTCCCCTTTTTTTCTTTTTTCTTTTGCTTTCTTTTTTTTTTCTTTCTGAGGCCTTTTTTTTTTTCCCTTTCTTTCTCGTAGTAATAGCTACTCTTATATGCATGAACCTAACAGCTGCAAAGGGTTCTCCAAGGAGCCTTTGCGGCAAGTACCTGTGGCAGTTCCATCAGGACTGGATAGCTGTTTGGAGATATGTTCTAGGCTGGCCAGGGTAAAGTCTGAGTCTTAATAACAGAAAAGAAATTAAACAAAAGAGGCAGAAAGTGTGCCTAGGGGGCATGAGGTTCTGGATTTTTGCCTGATACCACACTCAACAGGTTTAATGCAGATGAACTCTGTGTGGGTTTGCCAGGAGCAAAGTCGAACTTCTCATGAAAGACTTCCTAATGCGTTGCTCCATACTTATAATCCTGAAAACATGAGCAGCTTCTGCCTTTTCATGGGCCTATAACCGGAATACCCAAACAAACACTGATCCTGTATTTGCATCCATCATTCAGCTCTGCAGCATTCATTGGTATATCTGATGCTTGGAGCTAGCTTGGAAGCTTCCCTGGTACAAATGGCTGACACATTCCCACCTGATCACTGAACCTCTGCTTGGGTTTCCACAGTGCAGAGACCCTGATGGTCTGGAGGTTTCAGGCTCCCAAGGAGCCAGTCTCTGAATTATGGACAATCAGGTTGATAGCTGAAGTTAGTGATCATGATGGTCACTTCACGCTGAACGTGTTAAACACCATTCGTGCTAGACAAAGCAGCATTTAAGTATCCCTCTGCTTAGTAATGACTGCACCAGTAGAAGCCATCACCCCTATAGATCCCCCTGGCAAAACTAAAGGAACAGGTGGTTCAAACTGTCTAAGAAGTTTTCTTCTGAAATGTGAATATTGTTGCGAGGGCTGGAAATTGCTTGGTTGGAGTTGTATGTGTTTGTGAACTAGAGATGACCACAAGCAGTCAAGAAAAAATGTAGCAAGTTGGAAGATGATTGAACAAGGACACCATTGGAGCCTGAGAGATATAGAAGCCTCTTTGGGCTAAATGCTGGCTAGAGTAAGGCTTGGAGCACAGAACAAAAAAAATGGCACAAAGGATTACTTTGAGGAGGGTTTTATTCAAAACAAGTGAAGTCAAGTGATTCATCAGCTATACTCATCTTTTGCGTATGGATCCAAATGGGCAACTGAAGAAGGTCCAAAGGAAAACAGCAAGAATAACAAGATTCTAAAGAATGTATTAATCTAAAAGCAGTTATTTCATTGAGTCAAGAGGAAAGAAGACTGAGGGAAACATTATATAAATGAAAGTTAAAAAGCCAAACCTCAATCATTTTGCTATGTAGAAAAGCTGGAGTGGAAAGGAAAGTACTAACTCACTTCTAATTTCCTTGGCAGAAAGGACAAGAATGTCAGTTGCAAAAAGTGGGATTTACTTAAATTTTAGAGTTTTTCTGTTCATAAAGACAGTGAAGCACTGTCATGCTGTTGCAGGAGGCTGTGAAATCTCTCTTGTTGCAGATTTGAAGGGAAAGATTCAACAAATATCAGTTAGGAGAGACTTAGAGACAGTTTGTGCTGTCTTTGGAGGGGGAGATGGATTAAATGAAGTCCCTAAGAATGTCATTATCTGTGGAGCTATAAATGTAAAATTTTCCTGTGTTCAGGAAAACGGAACATTATGTACAAGTCTTTGAAAATGAAGAAGCTTACATCAAAAAGGCCTTTTTCTATCCATTTCTGCTCTAATGGATACTGCACCCGTTCAGGGTAGGTTCTAATTGGGACCTTGTGCCCTTGCCAGGAAATCGTAGGGACTAAGAAACCCCGTTATTCTCTGCAGCCGCTCCCTGGACATTGATTTAAGGTACCTCGGTCTAAATGGAGCTATTTGTCTGCTTCCTCCCTTAAAACTGATGAATGTGAAATAGGCAGATTGAAAGGAATATGTGGAGTCTTGGCTCTACCTCTTTACCTACTGCCTGAAATACCAAGATCAGTGACATTTTAAGGAGCAGAAATATGTCCCACAGATAAGCAGACAACAGGGAATTGCTGGGTCTCACCACTTTGCACTGCTATGTCTGGATGCTGCAAATCATATTTCACCCATTTCACCCTTTGGTCAAGAAATCTGTGCTTCAAGTCATTCCGTAGTTCCCAGGAGCTGGCATTACTTCCAGACTAGATTCTGATTCCTTTCATCATAATGTGTAATGTCACTAGGAATGTGTTATTTGAGCTTGATACTCAAGGCATGCAATCTCCTTCTCTAAGCTTTATCCTGGATATCTGCTTTTGGGAAACTTCTTTGTCAGATCAACTGATATCATTGAGAAATTCATAGTCTTCACAAATCTTGAAAATGTCAATAAAACAATGAAAAGAAATTGATCTTTCCCTATTCATCAAAAGGCTCTAATGCTGGTGAAGTGCCTGATATTTCAAATAACCTTTCAAATAGTCTCTGAATCTGCTAAAATAAAGACACCTTTCCCACATTTTCCTTCTCTGCCTTTCACAAATGATGGTTCTTTTAACATCTTTCTCTCCACTTTGTTTGCTTAGAGGATCAAAGCTTTTTTATTTATTTCGTTTTCTTCTAAACAGTTTCTGGAGTGTTAAAAAGCACGACCAGTATACTGAGTTTACATTACAAACAAGTTAAAATTCCCAGTCTGTCAGAGCTTTTCTCCTAGGATACCAAGGAAAGCAAAGTTCAGCTAAACTGCACAATTAATCTGAGATCACTTCTGAGTGAAGAAGAAAAGGTTGTTTTAAGAGATGCTATTCTCTTCTTGGAGATGTAAAGTCCACTTCAGAAAGAAAAATTATTATTCTCTGAAAGTTATCTTGCTTTATTTGTATTCCTGGAGCTATCCCATTAGATCATTTTCCCTTTTCACTCATAAAATCATCTTAATGAGTCGACTGTGGGATTAGCCATATGTAAATAGATCCTTATTGACAGCCGTATTGACAAGCAAACAGATGAAAAAGGGCATGGACTGCATGTTGCTTTTGCCAGAACAGCAATCATTTTTGTTCTGCTGTGAAGACCCTGAGGTAGACAGCTTAGTTTTCGGGTAAAAAGAAAATGCTCTTCTTCAAGGTAAATGTATCCTGTAATAATGGTAAGATAAAGAAGAGGCTGAAACAGACTTTTGTGTTGACATACCATTCCCACACAGGCAATTGCTACCCTTTTCTCAACTTTTGAGAGCAAAGAGAGTAGTCAGATAATTCAGCCTAGTGCATCAGTCCCATATAGAATGGGCTTGTGCCTTTTTAAGAAAATGCATTGTCTCTTTCTCTCATCGTCTGTCATTGTCAGGGCTCTTCTAAAACCCTGATGGTTGCAAGGAAGAAAGTGAGCAAACACAATTAAGAGTGCCCGAGGGAATACACTGAAAACAGTTGCAGGATAGATTTGCCAAGTGCTTTCTTACAGTGTTTAGAAAAATATGCTAAAGAATTCCTATAAAACTTTGCAAACTTTCTGGTAAAATGTCATTCTATGGTAGCATTTTGTTGACAAGTATTTCAAAATGAGGAAAACCAGTTCATTATTACTGTCTATGCAAATAATGTGCTGTACAGATCAGCAGTATAAGATACTCTTTTCACACCATTTTGCTAAATTTTAATCCAGTATTAGTACACTGGTATCACAGTTGTTTTTTTTTTTTCTTTTCACTTTTTAAAAGGAAAATTTTAAAACACTGGCAAAAAGCATCTGTTAGCAGGTAAAAGCATTCGTCTGTTGTATACTGAAACATCTGGAATCTTTTACAATGGACCAAATTTGGTATCATTTGGCATACAGAAAAGATGTCTTTTTGACTGACTGAACATTAGTAAAAATGCAATTAAAAGTCTATGACAAAAAGTCTATAGTTATATTCCTAGCTGGTGGCACTCATCACTCAAATAAATACATAATCGCACCAAATATTACAATGAGTTTTTTTGAAAACTGTGTCATCATAGCAAAACAAATTATATTTTTGTATAAAATATCAGATTTTAAATACTCTTGCAGATAATTTTTGACATTTCTTAGCCATAAGAGCTGATCCGAGCAACCAAACTAGGTTAACACCTCAGAACTGAACCCTTCATGTCTTACTGCACAATATTTCTATTTTTTCTCTCTGCTTCCATCATTTTGTCTGTTTATCTGTCTTCCTTTCCCAAGAAAATACATAGAAGCAATGAGAAGAAAAAAAAATTGTTG
>VXAL01018228.1:147933-168762 GCA_013399475.1 Chauna torquata | reverse complement strand
TTTGGGGAAATGTCCCCAAAATTTCTTTTTTTTTTTTTTTTTTATCAGATCTCTTTGATTATGTGATCCTAACAGCAGGGCACGAATTTCTGCTGAGCATCACTATGTGTTTAACTCACACTTAAGGATACGTGATATTTTCAAACACTGTTAAAGCAATGTCTTCTCATGCTTTCCTAATGATTTCTTCATTGGGTGATACAACCACTGTGAATGAAATTAATAATACCAATACAAATATATAATAATTATAAAATTACATAGAAATTGCTAGGCAGGAAGTACCAGATCAAGAAACAGCTCAGCCAAAAGCCTCTTATAAAACATACATGTAGAAACATTCACTCAAGCACCACTGCAAGTCAGGAAGACATGGTCCGTATGAGCTGAAGCCAGTGTGGAGTGTAAGGAGCCCTAACTACAACTCCATCACATAAAAGAGATGGCAACACTGTGAGCTGAACATTGAAATGGTCAGGAGCCGCAGTGTGTACCCTACACAAGTTAGCTAAAGACAGCAAGATTAGTGATGGTCTAGGAACCTCTCAGAGCATATGCTAGCTTTCCATAGGATTGTATTCCTCACCAGAGAGGAGGGGTGTGTACCTGGTCCACAGTGTCCCTTTCTTCCCACAGCAGAAGATTGGGGATTGCCCAACAGCTCCTGCACCATCACAGCTCTGCTGTTGGTTATATATTGGTTGAGAAGGGAGCTACTCTTGAATTACCCATGACGAAAGACACAGGTGGGTATAAAAACTCAGAACATTGTGTCTTTTCACCCTCCACTGATGAAACAATATTTAGGGACAGACTTGAAAAGGTCTTATCTCCCAGCCAGCGGCTATGCAACAATTGTAAGCAACTTTCAGTAGCAATTTACTTCTGCAAATTAAGCAATTGATTTAGATGTTGAAATGGGGTTTTGTAAGATTTCCAAGCCCTTTTCAAATGGTGTTCCATCCTGTACTTCATAAGTTCCTTAAGGAGATAGTCTAAGCTAACATACTCATTAGAATAGAATAGTTCAGTTGGAAGGGACTTGCAAAGATCAAGTCCAAATGCCATTCATCTTTCTTCCCATTAATACCTTACTTTTAACATACTAATCCTTCTAATACAGTTCTGATCCATGAATTTATTGACTTTGTGGTCACTCACTGAACTTTTGACTTCATTCTCCCTCACATATGCTTTCTCTAGACTCTGACTATTTCTCCCTTGGCTTCCTAAGTGACCCCATCAGCCTGTTTCTACCTCCTTTGTTTTTACTGCAATATCTCTGGATTTTACCCAGAGCCCATACAAGCCTACAAGTTTCTCCTCCTTCCTTTTCTCAAGGATATACTGATTTGTTGATGTGTGTTCACCTACAGTCACTCTATGCTGATACCTTGTACGACTTCTTTGTTACCATGGACTTTAAAATTCTTTTACCTTCCTCCTCTCCACCTAGCTTCTTTATCTTCTCTCTTATTACTTCAAATTACTTTGAAAAAAAAAAAAAAAAAGCTTTATATTTTCTCTGCTAGCTCGGCCTACCCTACATCTCCAATGCTGTTCCCTTCTTTAGTCAATATGCCTGAATGCATTCCTTTGCCTTACCAAATTTTGCAGTTATCAATTCCACAACACATGCAGTATTTTTGCCTTGCTACTTGGACCACAGGGTAATTTCTAATCTCATCAATGTGAGATTCTTCTTTGTCTCTTTCACCTGCTTTTAAATCTCCTCAGCCTACAACTGACTTACCGGTCCATTTACTTTTCTCCCAGCTTGAATAGTCATCTGAGTGTCTTTACTGCTCTTTCTTTCCTTTCATATCAAGCTATTTTATTCTTTTTATTTTTTTCCCCATTTTGTCTCCTACAGTTCTTTCTATTTTCCTCAAACATATTTTTGGTCTTCACGACTCTTTTCTTCTCTATTCACCTCTCTAATGGAGCATTTTAGGGTCTAGGAGCATCCACCGAAAGTCTGCCCTGAGTTCCCATTTCATCCATGAAATGTTCATAATCCACTCTCTCTGTACACTCCTTCCTTGATGTGTATTTGGTGTAGTTTTGTCATCATCCTGTATTCCTTTAGATTCCTTTGAAAATAACTTTCAAGGTCAAGGTCATCAGTACCATCAAGGTCAAGCCATATGCTAGACTTTAAAGTGCTCTGAGGGAAGGCTGCCTCAGTAAATGAGGTTAAAACTGTGCATGTGGATGAGTTGGGTCTTAGAAGATTTGGAAAAGCTGCCACATTGCTACATAGGTTTTTGACACAACCTACTGATTTATGCAAGGAGCCCATAAGTTCTTACAGAAGCAGTGCAGTTGCTAACTACATAAATGCTCCTATAATCTCAGCAGAGCTATGAACAATACCGTGGTAATAGTTCCAGCTACATCATTTTACTTTTGAGAGGGCCAATATGAGATAAAAGCAATATAGTNTGTTTTGTTTTGGTTTGGTTTTGGTTGTTTTATTTTTGTTTTTTTTTTTGTGTGTGTGTGTGTGTGTGTAATTTGGTATAGTTCTAGAAAATTCTCTTCTCTTTGACTTTAATAGGTTCACAGCTATTTACCCCCAAATGAAAATTTGCTGCATTTTTTTAGAAACACAGCTAGGTGGTATATTCTTTGGAGTATGTTTTTTTTAAAAAGAACATCCCCGAAATAAAATGCTGGAAAACCTTGTTGGACAATAGATAAGTCAGAAAATTCATTTAGGTCACCCACTGGATTCTGGGCTTACTTGAAAAAAGAACCAATTGCGCTAATCTGTAACAGCTAAAACACATCTAACAAAGAACTGTGTTTTTCTCTCAGTGGAAATATCTGACAATTACACTGAGGCAGTTTCCAGGCATCATTATACTCAGGAGAAATTCCTATTTTTTTTTTGTCATTTTACTCCTACTACTAAGATAAACTCATGATTTTCAAGCCAATTTGTATTTTCATAAAATGAAATGAGTGCCAGATTTTTCTGCCAGTTTAGGGCTATATTATCACAGTGAAAGTTGGCTTTATTAAGTTCATAGTCAGAAAGTCATAGACTGAGATTTGGGAAGACAGTACCAGCCGAAGACTATGCTCCTTCTCTTCCATCTTCAGAGCCTGTGTCCATCACCGCCAGGCTCTGGACATTCAGTGCAGGGTGCAGGGACAGGGTGGCTGATCATCCTTTCTCTCTGGGTGTGGTACCCCTCCATTGCAAATGCAGCCCACACAGGGATTACAGTACAACCTTACTCTGCACACTAAAGTGGAGAGCAAGGAGACAATCTACTCTTTAACTCTCTAGCCTGGACTAAGTTCTTGATTGCTTAAAATGAGCTGTCAGTTTTCAATCAGCAAGTGTAAAGAAAAGCTCGTCAATATTACATGATCTTCCTCACAAGAGTTTATGTAGCTTGCTGTAGTTATACATATTCACACACAAACAATGCTCTCAGATCCTGGAGTGTGTCAAGCATCTCTGTGTTGTTCTGTGGCATCCTGAGAGTGACAGTACACTAGCATTTTATCAACCAGAAAAATTCATACTAATCAATCAACAACTATAGTACAAGTTTTAAGAAACAAATGGCAGAAATCCTGATAAACACTTTGTAGGGCTTGGGAAACAGCTTTCTGAAACTGAACAGAGTGAAGTCCCTTCTGCAGGATACTATTGGCAAGTACAGCATCCTCATAAAGAGGATCTTGTGCCCCATAAAAGCTTTAGGCTTGATTCTCAAACTACACTACTAAACCAGGCTCTAAACCCAATAGAGAGTTTAGCCCAGCAGGTTCAAATAAAAAATTGCAGAATGATCCCAGCATAAGTGACATTAGAGCCAGGTCAAGCAGGTCTTGTAGTATTCTACATTGGATTCTGTGAGCTTCAGAATAATTTACTTTCTGTGGGACACTTCCATGACAGAAGTGTATTTGTCCAGAACATCTGGATAGCTCTTTACTTAAATGCCAGTATGTCTCCTTACACCTTCTTCATTTCCAAATTCAGCTCTACTTAAGTAATAACCACTGAACTGAATGATGCCACTCTTTCTAACTCACTTCTTTTCTTTTGTATTTCCAGTCTAATTAACTAGTTTTCCTCCTCACATTTCAGTATAAAAACATTAAGTGAATCCAGAAAGATATTTTACCCCTACATCTTGCTTTAGATTCACTCCTTCAATGATAAAATTAGAATCTTACTCTTAGACAAGGTGTCAACATTTGCCTAACTTTATTCATAGAAGCTTACAAGTAGGTCATCAGCACAAGTAACCCAGACAAAAAAAAAAAAAATCAACAGCAATTACAAAAGTGTCTTAGCTCTGGGATGAAATTCGCATTTTAATGTATTCATAGCAATGCAATGTTGTTTAAGTTACAGAACAGGAAAACAATTGGTGGATTTTCAATTTTATAGCACTTTTTATTTTTTATATATAATGCAAGACTTTAGAACTATAGAGAACAACGGTGCACAGCGTCATTCTTAAAAGAGTGCAACAAGCAAAAGAGCTACAGAAATTAAAGAATGACTTATTCCAACAAAGGACAAATTATCTTGCATTGTTCCTTAAGTAAGCAGTTTATTAAGGAGGATTTGCAAGGATTGTTACTGATTTCACCCAAAGAGTGAACAGAAACATTACAAAAGTACAATTTTTCTGTTACCCTAAGTGTGAATGAAAGTGTTTTAATGTGCAATTTTTTCCCAATATAACTGAGGAAGTTACATTCTCTTGTAATACTTGCATTTATCAACATAAGCAATAGCAGAAGTCATGATGATCTAGGTGTATTTGAAGAAAATGAAAAAAAGTCGCCTAAAATATGCGGTTAATCAGGTGGGTTGTATGCTTTTCAAATTGTTTTCATGCATATTTAATCTACCTGAGATCTATACTTATGCAAGATGAAATAGGTACCAGTCTGTGTCCCAGGCTGTTCTGTTTCACAATCATCCAATAGATTTTTTTTTTTAACTTTAATTAATTATTTAAAAAATGCTCTAAAACCATTTTCAGCAGGTGACATAAACCAAGAAAAAAAACAAAGAACTCACAAACTAGTAACAAATACTTAGCTCAGTTCAATAGTTCAATGCAGTATCAGTAAAGTGCTTAGATTTTCAAAAATTGCTTGGGTTTTTATTTATTTTTTTAATCAAGATTGCTGAAATACAGGGATGTATGTATAAAATGATGCATGGAAGCACTGAAATAACTTAGGGGTATAAAAGTCCTCCAAATCTCCCCCAGTTCCCAAAACCCTACTTACACGCTAGCATGGAGATACACTTTCTCACACCCACATGTGTATCTCAGTAGATATGTATGCCTGCCACACACACAGGTGAGACATGTGTAACCCCACACATATAGGGCTACTCACAGATAAATATCATCTAGGAATAAACACACATTCCTATGAATCTATACATATATACACCTATATGCACCTAAGCACACACAAGCATAGGTATACACACACATCCAGAGACATAGGAACATAGGCAAGGCACATACACAAACAGCTCTAGAAGCACACACATATACCTATATAGCTGGGTGCATACTCACATGGACAGATAGATATACAGGCATATATGAAGGAGAGTTTACATTGGTTCTATGATCCCTGCTAATTTCTCCTTTCTTTTTGAAGCCTTCCAATTTTAGGATCCTGGGGTGAGCCAGGTCCCTGGGAGACACCTCTGGAGGAGCAAAGCCCTTCCAGATTCTTTAAGATTCCCCACCTCTCTCCCAGCAGCAGACACAGGGAGATGAGCTGGATACCCAGCACGGCTCTCCCAGCTGCTGGCTCGGCACTTTCCACCCCAGCTTAAGGAAGGGTAGAGGACAGCAAGCTTAAGATCTCCTCCCTTCACCCCCAAAACCTGCCTGTATGGGAGCAGGAACCTCTGGGCAACATCTGGACACAGTTTCTTTGCCCTGGGCAAGCCAGCCCCTTTATGCCCATCTCCCCCCATTCAGCTGCAGAGTACCGGGGTCCCCCTGCACCCTACCTCCCCACCACAGGAGTGACAGCCCCAGCCCCCCCTCACCACCCTCTCCTGGCCCCCGGCTCCCATTAGCAAACCTCTTTGCAAAACACCACTCTAAACTTTTCCCCCTGGCTGCACAACCCGCAGGCCCCCAGGCAGAGGCTGCGTCTCCTCGGGAGGGCAGGACGCAGGGTGCGGGTTGCAGGGACCTGGGATGCAGGGACTGAGATGCAGGGTGAGGGATGCGAGAACTAGGATGCTGGATGCAGGGATGGGAGGACTGGGATGTAGAGATCTGAGACACGGGATGCAGGGATCAGAATGTGGGAGGCAGGGACCAGGACATGGGATAACAGCGCCCAGCTCCTTACCGTGCAGTGAAGGTAGGTCCCGGCGTGGGTCTCCAGCTGCTCCCGGACATCACGGGCCTCCTGACGTGCTCGTTAAACATCCACCGGGGAGTCTCACCCCTCAAACTTGTGTGAGCTGCTTCCTCTGGGAACAGTCACTGTTTCTCCCCCCCCCTTTGGATCAGATCCCAATGGAAACTCATCAAGGCCTCCTAAGCGGTCGGGGGTAAGGCTGGGAGGGAGAAGGAGGAGAGAGGGACAACGGGAGGGAGACACTGCAATCACCAAGTAATCGTCCCCTTCCCTTCCCTTCTCCTCTGGAGCACCCGCTTCCCGTTTCTCCGAGAAACTTTGCCTCTCCTTGACCAGGCAGTGGCTGGGACCAGCGCTGCAAATTGGGGTCCCCTTTCGCAGCCTGGCATCTTTCTAGATCTCCTCTCCTTTCCGGGCAAAGGGGATTGGTGCAAAGCTTTAAATTAGGAGGCGACCTAGAGTTGCAAAGACAAGGAGGGAGAGCCGGCTGGCATTTGCAGACCGCCTCTCCCGGCACTCGGGGCGTGCGGTAGCTCTGCAGCCGGCGCTGCGCGGAGGGGCCGGCTGAGGCTTATTCCTACCGTTTATTCATTGACAGCGTTTCTAGTTCTAACTCGGAAGCTGCCTACTGCTCGTGGCACGGCCGGGAGCGGGGCTGTGGCAGGGAGCCCTCGGAAGGGGACGCGCCGCTGTCCCCATGCTGCGGGGCTGCGCGGCGCGGCGCTCCCCGCGGCTGTTTAACGGCGCCGGCAGCGCGGGCAGGAGCGCAGCCCGGTCCCGGGGGGAGGACCCGGGGGACGGGGGGGACACGGGGACGCTGCTGTCGCCTGGCAACCCAGCATCCCTGCCCCGAGCATCCCTCCCCCGGCGCCCTGATTGGACGGGACCGGGGGGTGACGCCTCTCCGAGGATGCTGCGCGCTGGCACTGCGACTTGTCGCGTCCTCAAAAGCCGGGAGCGGGCAGGGGGACTGCGAGCGGACGTGAGAGCAGAGGCAGTTCAGGGGGTGGTATCGCCGTCCTCCTGCCTTCTCTCTTCCAGCTGGCTTGACAGATTTGTTTCTGCTCTACATCTCCTAGAAAAATAATAATTTGTATGCGTATAGATACAGATAAAAATATACAAATATATGGGTTATGTATAGATGTATACAAGTAAACACATATGCTATATATTCTACCTACATTATCTATATTCTCTCTGATATCTCTCTATATTCTCTCTCTATTTTTAATAGAAGACAAAAGAGAAATAGTTACTGGGGAAAGAACGCTCCAGAGTGCAGCAAAGCTGGATGCAAAAGGGAAAAAGAAAGCTACATTGTGTGATATCTGTGTTTGAAAACCAAAGGTTTACACCACCCGGAGTGCTAACGGGAGGTCGTGATCCTAAAGAGAGAATTAAACACCACGAGGTGAGTGTGCTGTAACAGTCGGGGAGGGTGGATGCATTGACTTCAGAGAGGGTGAGTTCAAGCCATGCTGCATGGGGCTCCGCTGATACTACATGTGGCTTCAGTGCTCATTCTCTGCTGAGGGGGACGGTCAGCAGCTGCTTCCTGCTGGCTGAGTGTAGTATGGAGATGGTGTCTGTAAAAACCCAATACCTCCCTCTCCGTCACAGCTTCGGTTGGGACACCGTGCATTTCTCACGTCTGACTGTTCAGCAGGGAGAAAACCACCATCCACTTCTCCCTGAATGCTTCCCCCACCCTCGGGCTTGCCCCTAGCCCAGCTCCCCACTTGCGTACTATGAGCGCTCAGGTAAAACAAAGAAAGAGGCACTGCAGTCAGGAGCTGCAATCCAGCAACTCACTTGGGGCCACTATTGTTCCAGCAGCCCTGGTTCCAGTGAGGAATTAAGTCAATTCAAAGTTAAATGAAATAAAACAAGCAAGCAAACAAAAAATCTGTTCCTGCTTTTTAACAGTTTGTGTTATTTAACGTCTGTTTACTTTTGTGATCTTCCCATTACATGTCAGCTACTTGGATAATTTTATGAGCATTTTTCTTGGAAGCCAAGGACATTTACTAAGATGTGCATGTTAAGTTGTTTTATTAAGGACTTCAAAGTTTAGCAGGAAGCAAAATGAAAAAGCCCAGTTCCTCTCAGGATTACCATACTGTAAATTGGATTAAAAGTATATGAGACATTGCAGTAACATCAGGGTAAACTGGAACGAATAGGAAATCAGTCTTCTGTCTATATTGTTAAATCATAACACAGTGTGACAAACATGTCTGGAATACTTTTTTTTTTTTTTTTTTTCCCACACTCTTGCAGGCTGATTGCCAGGAAAGTCTAGTGGAAAGGAGGATCTGATTCTGCATTGCCTTGTATGCAGTAGTCAGGGCTCAAAGTGGGAAAGTAACTTTTTGGTTGGATAGGATATAAAACCCACTGTATATGAAGTTGGGCACCATAGGCACCAATTGGAATTTGGCTTAGAGATATTGTATGATTTGCAGCAAGCGACTTTTTAGGGGCAAGGCAACCTGGTCACTCATGCCTCTGCTTTGAGAAGCATCCTTGGCACTGATGGCTTACTCTTTTTCTGTACTTGCTGCTGTGCAATGTCTGGTAATGGTCCCCGACACTGCTACCACTTGCATTTACATCTGATTTATGGCCACTGAGAAGCAGGGAAGTAAACCCACCAAGCTGACCAAGATGTAGGTGAAGACACATGGATTTCAGTCCTACTTTCTGCCAGTGTTCTTCCTCTGCTGGTTCTCCCAGCACAATGGGGTCACTTTTAATCCATGAGAGCACCTACTCCAGTCATCCCCAAAATGGTTTCTGGAGATCTTATTTCAATGTATGACTGGCAGAACTACATTTATTTTTTGTAGAAAACATATCTGTGCTGCAGTTCTTTTTGGGGACAGCACATGCTACGTGCAGAAGGTGCTGTGAAGATGCAGTCCCATACTAAGCATGTGTTTTCAGACAGTCAGATACTGAGACTTACGGGTACACACAGTGGTACTATGCAAGACAATACAGAGATCTCAGTAAAGCTCTGTAATAAGCTGTGTTTGGATGTTACTAGGCAAATTGCTCACTTGAAGCTAAATTGTGCACCTTACGATACACTTGAATGTAGATATACCCATGGTTAGACACAACAATCAGGCAGTGTAAGGTCTGTCAGGGGACAGCTTTAAGAAAATAATCAACAGTCCTCCATGTCTTTGACCTGGATCCAAAGAAGGAGTCTTAATATGAAATTTATTTATTTGTTTTTCTCTCTGACACAATAACGTAAAAACAGATTTAAAAGTATTCAGAATTTCTATTCTGAAAGAGAGATATTTTGCGTTTGTGAATTACCTGTTAGTGAAATAATAGCTCTAGCAATGTAAAAGGTAGATTCCTTTCAAAGGGAGTTGCCACATCATATTATACTGAGTTCACAGTAAGATTTGATGAGCAGAAGAGTTTGTTTTTATAGAATTCATGAATGTAATTAATTAACAGGCTTACCACCACAAATACACAGGTGCATATCTTTTTCTTACATGGGATTTTAAATGAGCTTCAAGATTGCACACCTGGGAACTTTCCAATTTTACATTTGATGGCAAGATACTGTTCCAGAAGAACACTTTGTAGGGTTCCCTAACTTGCTATAAACAGCTGTTTTCAGATACACTCAAGTTATTTGCAGATTAAAGCCTAAAGCAATGCTTTAGGAAAATTGCAAGTATGCATACACAGTCAGTGGATCTATGGATTGGACCCATCCTGCCTGAATAATTCATGAGACTATGATCTTTCCTCCTTTCCTGGGGACCTTACAGAAATGGACAGGGAATAGGGCCATGGATCAATGAGTTGTTCTAGCAAATTCCCCCCTGCTACCTGATTTCCAACAGCTTAGGGGACACTGACATAGTGCAAAAGAACAGCCCAACAGCAGAGGGCTCTCAGAGAGACAGGTATATGCATCTAGTAATGACGGGGTGATCCACAGTTATGAAAAGTGTGAGGGGTGTCACTCTGTTATACCTAAGGGCCTCATGGATCATTGTGGAAAATTATGCACCGTACCAAGAAGTGGCAATCTAGTGAGTTTTTCATGGGACAAATATGCACTTCTGAACAACACTGATGGTTGATGAACTTCATCATGAAGTTCATCATCAAAATGTAATGTCTTATTGTTAAGTGGTTGTGAAGAGATTTGAGGTCAATACACACACTGCTAAAAACACCCATGTACATTACAGTTAACAAGACTTAACCTCTTGCATCTGATTAGTATGGCACCCACTGGTGCCATGTAACGTTGTTATTTCCTGTTATTTTCTGGGATATTAGCCTGCCACCAACATGCCTTGAGAATATGCCGTGATATGCTCAGGCACTTCTTGGGCAGCATAAGCCTTTTTCAGTCAAAAGGACAGTGGAAACTCTGACTGTAAGGCTCAACCCAGGAAAAACCTGGGCTTCACACAGCATGGCACATGGAGGAAAGCCATGTTCCACACCGTCTGTGTAAATGCAGCAGGATCATCCCTTCTTCCTCTACCTCCAAGGACCATCAATGCCTCTACCTACTCTTTAAACAGTTGGCCTCATTTTTCTGCTGCCAGTGAGGACCCTTCAGGTCCATGCCAGACACACAAGTGCGTGCATACCTGTTGCACTCCACAACCCTTCCCTAGCCAAAATCCTACAGCAATTTGTGCAGGTGCAGGAGTGAGCATAACTCAGGCTCATAACTCAGGTGTATGCCTGCTATGTGCAGCACATTTCAAACCACCTCTGATGTCCATTGCTCAGGAGTCAAGTTCCACTGTCAACCTGCATGTCTTCCCTCAGTCTTCCCCTAACTTTGTGGTATAGGAGGTAAAATTTGTCTTCTGAGAGGACACTAGTCTTTCCCAGAAGGAACAGAGGTCTTCCTCATAAGGGGACAAGACATGGCACAGTAGCACATGCTAGTCTCTATCATATTCTTTAAATTAATGCAGGCAGCTCACCCCATTCTACAAAATCCGACCTGTTATCCGTTTTCCTGCCATGTGAATAATAGGGTACCAGATACCAGAATCACCTAATGCATTTTGCTTTTGACATAAACCGTCTTTGCATTCCTGTTTTATTATTTCCTTTATTAGTATTTGAGCTGTTAGCAATCTGCCTTCTTCAAACTATTCCTTCCTCCCTCATCGAAATCCCCTAACAGCATCTCCTCTCCTCAGAAACATTTTCCCTTCCCCCATCTCCCTTCTCTGTTGGAATTACTGCATTTACATATTTTGTTTAAGGTGCTTAGGAATTATTGACAAGTTTGCTTTGCCCCTGGGGGGTTATGCGACACAGTCAAGCTGTGAGCCACTTAAAGCATCGACTAGCTGATAGAAAGGATCGCTTGTGACTCTGAATTAGGGCACGGGCCAAGAAATGTAGCACAGTGCTGTCAGGGACTGTGGCACACAGATCCATTTCCTTTATAATCCTATCATATCTATGACCTACCACATACAGAGCAAGGCAAAAGATCTACATTTTCCCATTAGCTCAAGAGATGGGCTTCCTGCAAAACAAATTTACTCACAGCCCCTATGCCACTGCTTTCCAAGCCTGAAAACCCTGTTTTTATTATGTTGGTGTGTGTATTTCAGACTCTTTTCACACTGAGAATCCATCTGGATATACTACATTCTAAATGTCCTGCTGAGATTCTGCTTTGCCACTAGTTAAAAATGAATGGCTAAATTTATAAACAGGAAGTTTATTGTGTTTTTCTGTTGAAAGATATTCTGGATGTTATCTTGGCTGGGATATTTTTTTGGTAGTTTTTCTTTTCTTTTCTTTTCTTTTCTTTTCTTTTCTTTTCTTTTCTTTTCTTTTCTTTTCTTTTCTTTTCTTTTCTTTTCTTTTCTTTTCTTTTCTTTTCTTTTCTTTTCTTTTCTTTTCTTTTCTTTTCTTTTCTTTTCTTTTCTTTTCTCTCTCCTCTCCTCTCGCCTCGCCTCGCCTTGCCTTTCCTCGCCTTGACTTGCCTTGCCTTGCCTCGCCTTGCCTCGCCTTGCCTTTTTTCCCCAACCATTTAATTTTACTAGTGCTCCTGAAAGGAACAGTGACTCTATAGTTAGAAAGCTAAAATAAAAGGACTGAAGTTCCTGGAAATAAGTCTGGGGAAAAAAAATCACAGGCTAAGGTACTTGACTATCTCTTAGCAAAGACAACATTTTCCAACAAAAGGAAGGCATACCTGTATGTGGAAAACTGCTGAAAAATATATAGTGCAAAAATATAATACAGCAGGTAGTGACTAAAATAGCATTTGGGTTGTTTTAAAACCTTTTTTTGAATATCTTTTTTTCTTTTTTATTTATTTATTTATTTATTTATTTTCTGCCAGAACACAGTTGTCCTCTCCAATTTAAGAAAAGAGATGAAATACCGGCAAATTGAGAAAGCTGTATGTTTTACATATAGCTAGTTCTATTTAAATTGCACACCAGTAAATGCAGTTAGAATAACTTAAGGTTGTAAAGCAATCCAGATTTAGGAAATATGAGAATTAACATTGACAGTGGAAACTTAATTCAGCTCCCTTGTGGATATGGAAGTTGATATACTATTTAATTGGTTTAATAGCCTTTTTTCTTTTCCAGAGAATCCTGACACATTGAACACCCTGAAGAAATACGACTTTGTCAATAGTTTGATTTCTCTGCATTGCTCAGTGATTCTGCCTTGTGTACTGTGTACTATTCATACCCTGAATTACAGAAGGAAAATATTCAAGTGCTTTTCATCCCCCCCCCCCTTACTTTTACTTTACTTTTACTCCATTCCTGAGGTAGGGGTATGGGGGAGGAGGTCAGGTGGCTCTTTCTTTTACTGGTGTCTTACAAGCTCTTTTCCAAACATATGTTATTTTCAGACTTCATAAGGACATATATTTAGGAGATTTTCCTCCCTGCTTTCCATATAAGGGAAGGTTGAGATCACCTCCTTATAGCTGCTAGAGATGGTGGGCTTTGCTCAGACTTCCTATTAGAGGGGCTTGTCAGAATTGGCTCTTATGTAGCCATTAGGCACATGCAGTGCACCAATATTAGATAGTCTGTGGGTAAATAATAATAATCCCATTTATACATCCTAATTTTCCATGCAAAGAATTAATGAAGGAAAAAGCCCTTAATTTTCCAGCTAAAAAATGGTAAACTATTAAATCAATCCTTCTCACTGTAGGATGTCCTTATGTCACCTGGCTTAACTTTACGGCATACTCTAAAAGGTCTGAACTTCAGGCTGCCAGGTTTTGGGAGGGAGGGGAAAAGAAGAGTGAGAAGATCCCCAGAGCACAGGTCATAGAGGGATAATACCCTGCCAGCTTTCTTGTAAGGAAATTGTAGAAGAAACACTTCAAGTGGTGACAGTTACTGGAGCCTGGCCTGAGAACAGAGATAACTTTCTAAGAACAGTGTTACGGGATCACACCAAATATCCATCCAGGATGGTATTTTCTCTCTAGTCATGGTCAGTAGCAGATGCTAAGAAAAAGAGGGAGACTGGACAAAACAGAAAAAAATTCTCTTGATAGACCTCTCATGGCTAGAGTAACCAGTCCTTTAAGGACTTTCATCTTCTTTTTATCACATTATTCTCTTTACCTTTACAAAACCCTGCTTCAGGGAATTCCCTCACTGAATTAGGTGGTGTGTGAACAGCACTTCCATTTTATGTTGTAGGCCTGCCTCAGCAAGAACCCTGATTTCCTATATTTTGAGAAATAATGAAGAGTTTTTCCCTTCTCATCCTCTTCACGCTGCTCATGGCTTTAGACATTGGTCATATCCCTCCTCGTTTGTCATGATTTGCTTCTGACCACAGTTTTGCCCTTCTCTATTCTCTTTTTAGCTTCATGGTATCTTTTTCAGAAAGACAAAGACCACCATTTTTAACCCTCAAGGTGCAGGAGAAATATCTGCGATATCTGTTACGGTGTCATAATGATGATTTTTTTCTTTTTCTTTTTTTTCTTTTTTCTTTTTGCTGATCCTTCTTAATAATTCCTAACATTTTCTTAGTCATTTTGACAGCTGATTTGGCATTTTCAGAGAACTATTCTAAACAATAATAGGTAATTTAGAGTCCATTGTATCATATGCATAGATAGAGTTACTTTCCTCATCTGCACTGTTTTACATTCATTGACAGTGACTATCATCTGCAATTTTATTGTCCAGCCAGTCAATATTGTGAGATACTTTTGTATCTTGTAGCTATTAGTTTTTCTTTTTACTATTCTGAATATCTCTTTGTATGAACAGCATTGTAATCTCTCATTAGTCAATCATTTTCAAGATCTTTCCAGACTATGTTTCCTAGACATGTTACTATGTCTAGGTCCTAAAACAGACCTTTGGGGAACTCACTGGGAGTCTTCCTTCATGATGAAAATTGAACACGAATCCTTATCCTTTGCTTCCTCATTTTCAGCTAGTTCCTACCCACTCTTGTCATTGCTAAATATCCTTGAGAGCCTTTTATAAGGAGATTTGTGAAAAATGTTGCAAAGATTCAAATACTGTATCTCTTTGCTTATGGGCTCCAAATTGCTCTTGCAACATGGCTGTCTCCATATCAAGAACCTATTCCCAATAGATTTTTCCATGCAATAGTTAATATCATTCCTTGCCATAGTTTCCTTAGCAATTTCCTGGTCTGACAGACAGATTTATTGGTCTGTATTTCTACAGATCACGCCCAAAATACTTTTAAACAACACCTGACACATTCTACTCCTTTGGTAACAGAGCTGATTTAAGAAATATGTTGCAGACCACAGGCGGTAGGTCAGCAGTTTCATATCTGAATTCCTTTATCAGTTGGGTCTGACAAACTTTTTTTTTTTTTTAATATCTCTGCTCTTGATAACTAGATTTGAGACAGTTCCTCAGACTTGTCACCTATAAAGTTAGCCTTTGGTGAACACTGATGTAAAACATTCATTTAGGTTTTCTCGTACAGCCTTACCATCCTTGAGTGCTTATTCTATACCTTGACTATTTATTGACCTCTTAGCTCTAGCAGCTTTCTCCTAATGTAAAGAAAAAAAATTACTATTTGCCTTTATGTTTTTTTTTTCACCTTCCACCTCAAAACATTTTTTGGCTTAATGCATGACACTGAAGATTTTAAACAACATAAAACAATTGCTTAAATCCTATCCACAAGACCAGTAGGCATACACCACAGAAGAAGTGGATCCACAGAATGTAGAAACCACATTCTGTGTTTTATTTACATAAAATGTAAATAAACTATGGCAAAGAAAAATTTCACAGCTATTCATGAAGGCAGAGATATTTGTGGGCATGTGGATGGCACCTGAAGTGACTGTACAAGTGTGAGCTCTATGCTAGGACTCCTAAGGTCAATTTAGTAGAATCTCAAAGTATGCTTCCAGCTGCCTCCTCCACTGGTTCAGCTATACAGTTTTACTTCATCAACTGTTATTGGGCTGTCAAAGCTGATTGTAGACAGCCTTGCAAAGAAATAAATGGGAAATACTTTGCTGACCCTGCTCAAAAGAATGCTCATTCTTTGGATGGGCTGTTTCATTTTTGACTCCCTGACCTTTCTGGTCATACTTCTAAACATTAAGAGTGTTAGAGATATTACACTAGCAATAAAAAGATTTTTTTTTTTTCCATCTGTGTCTGTTTCATATTTCCTGAATTGTTTTTATGAGAGCAGAGAAAGAGAATGTGAAGTGAAATGTTCAACTGATTACACCAGATAGATCAATATACGTCTTTTTTTGCACTACAGTCAAAAGATGAAGTTGGCTTAGCTGGTTTCATAGCTTGCAACTAACTTTCTTTACTTGGGGCTAGGCAGACCCAAAGGAAACTTGTGCATGTTAATGAATAAAAAGCTTTGAGGTTGTCTGCAGAGAAAAGGCACTTCCCTCTGATTCCAGCACAATATGGGTCTTGTTGACATTGTTCAATAAGAGAAAGAGGAAACTGGCACCAGGTGCTTACAAAAGGCCTGGCCCAACTTATTGCAAACAGTAAGTTACAATTACCTGCACATACACATACAAGCACATCCTCCTGAGATGACCCTGTGTTGAGAGGCGACTGTCAGAATAACTGACTTTCCTAACTTGTTAGTTACAGGCAAAGTAATAAAACACTTGTCATACATATTAACGTAAACAAACACAAGGAAACGTAGATAAGTAATTTCTGAAGCATATGCTGATGCTTCTACAGCAGACCGGAATATCTCCAGGTAGAAATTTATGTCAAAGAGATGACATTATCTTTGAAGAAAAGCATGTGGAAGGACAAAGCTGGAGTCAGACCTTCAGCTGATATAATCCTGGCTAAGGCTCATAATAGTTCTCAAGGTTATGTAATTACAAGGATTGCTATATGATATGTATATATATATAATAATGCATAATGCATAAATGTGGTGCCCAGTAACTTTAGCTGAGATGTGGTGCCAGTGCAATAAATACTTTATGTGTTACTGGGACTTGTCTTTTCTACATTTATTGTCAGTCGAAACATACAAATGCTATTGCTTAAAAGCATTAGTGTTGTGTTTCAAGTTCAATGGCCCCAGAGAGCAACAGTGTGCAAAACATGTGAGTGCAACTCCGTAAGTGGTATCACAGCCTCTCAATATGTGTAGACACTGGTTTGCACCGCTGAAGCAAGTAAAGCTAATCATCCAGTTCCTTTCCAAAGTTCCCTTCCACTGTTCCTAAAAAGTGCATCGAACAAGTCATGAACTTCATGGCAATGTTGAGAAGCACAGATCTTTGCCTCTGAGGTGATTAGTGCACACACAGGGAAACACAATGTGAAAATGTAGGTATCAAATCATGTATGGCATCTCCCATCTGAGTGGAGCAAAGGCAAGGTGCAGTTGCATCAGGTTGGTGCTGCAGAGGCCAAAGCAATAAATCCCTGCCACTGGTGAAACAAATGTGACAGGAAAAGGAAATATTTGATTTGCTACAGATTATAATCTAAGAAACTGAGATGGAATGGAAAAGGTCAGAATCCCAACTGACACATTAGCTCTGAATTATAGTCACTGAGAATTAGATCTCAGGATTGTAAAACACCTATGGCGTAAATGGGTACAGTGGATAAGTTACTTTCAGATCGCTATATAGACAATGGAGAGAAACAACACTTTTTTTTTTCTTTTTCTTCTTTTAAAGGAGCATAATTGATTTTTACCCATTTTAAGCATATCTTTTAGATGCAGGAAGGTAGATGATTCACATTTTTCAACTGCCTGTTTCTCTCTGTTAATTTTAAAAAGAGCTTTGGCGGCCAACTCAAATAGAGTTACAACCTGGGCATTTGACCAGGTGAACACCTCTGTAAATGCTGTAGTTATGTCTGTATCTGAACCCTAAAATAAACCCTGACACAGGTGGGAATGAATGTGGCAAGGTAGTTGGGGAGGTCTGCAGCCTCCCTGCAGCAACACTCATCCTCTCTTCACCTCATGCAACTGCACTGCGGCTGGGTCCAAGGGCATGGCCACAGCACAGCCACAAAATCATCTCTTTCCTCTGCAGTGCTACGAACGCTGACACTTACTGAAGCTGAGAGGATTAGAAAANAAAGGAAGAAAGGAAGGAAGGAAATCCCTATCGCTTTTTTTTTGCCTTGGGGCAGCAGAGGACCACATTAATGGATACACTGGGATCACCTTGATTTATAGAGTGGCTTCCCAGTCAGTCTCAAGTATTTAATCCCTTTGTACCACCAGGAAGTTGAAAGTCCAGGAAGTCTGGACTGCAAAAAGTTTAATTACATATCAATAAGGCTAATTAAAAGAAGTAGAAAAAAAAACAACAATAAAAAAGAATGCTACCCTTTTCAGGATTTATAAAACCTTACTAACCCTAAAATTCATTCCTGTGTGACTAAAAGCCTTCCTTTAGCAAATGTGGGGAAATAACATTCAAAGAGTAAATAAAAACAACAGATCATATGTTTTTTATTTTACATTTAAATGTTATTTGCCTTAGAGACAGAGAAGCAAATATTTTTGTAACAGACAAATATACTGTTTTGCTCTGAATGATGCATTCATGTTGTTCAAATTTTAATGTTGCTAACAGCTGTTCTTTCAATAAAGACATTTTTGTAAACTAACTCTGCTTACCTTATGTTATTTCCTACAGTGCAAAAACTGCTGCATATATACCTATATTGAACAGACCTGTGATATGATTGAATGGGATATATTGTAAAGCCATATACGGTGACTGAGTATAAAATGAACTTCATAGTGTTTCACTTGCACTGTTTCCTAATCCATTTCTCTCAGACACTCTGTTATTGTACTACTGTTACTCCTGAGATACTCCTAATAAAATCATAGCAAACACAGCAAGATAAAAACCCAAGTCATCTCAAAAGCGGGACGCATTCTAGCCAGTTATGTTTTTTTATGTACATGTCTCTCCCCAGATCCTTCCATTTTCATAGTTGATGTCTCTTTTTAAAGTAGAAGGGAAGTTTATACTGTAAGAAGGAGGCTTTCAGCTTTTTGAGAAGACTTACTGCTCATTTTAGTATAGGAGATTTCTAAGTGTTTCAGCTTTTAATGGCTTGATTATTCAGTCAAAGAAAATTCTTTTTAGGTGTTTTTGGTGTTCGGGGATCAGATTCACTAATGGAAATTAAGTGCCTGAAGACACACTAAGATGCCATCTAATACAGATTCCCTTGGTATTAATAGAACCTCCATGTCATTGCAACTAAAAAGCATTCATTTTTGGTGTGTCTGCAAGGAACTTGGGAACCTGTATTAGTGCTGCTGCATGATGTGGAGCAACCAAGCTCCATTGAAATAATTATTTGTTTCCTAAGCATTTCTTGCCTTACCTGCGGAGCATGATCCAAATCTACTTTGCTTGTGACCTTTTGCAAATGCATTTCCCCAGAGCCTATCACACTCAAAGCATGTTACAGGGAGCTTGTGATGTCCTTGTTCTGCACCTCAGATCCTGAAGACATTGAGACAGTAGCTCTCACTCTTTTTAAGGGCAATGCTGGACTTCCCCTTGCGTCTTTCATTTGCAAGCTTCTGTTTAAAGACACTGACAGAAGAGTCAGGATTCATCTGATGAAAGACAGATATTGATAATGTAGATGTACTCCTGTGAGCTACCCATCCTGAGCTTGCTTGTTACATGTCTGCTTTAGGATGAGGTGAAGTGGTATCTGAAGTTGCCTTTTCCTCTCCACTGACTGAAAACAGCCTCAGGCAACCTTCTCAGGTGAAGTTGACTATCCTGTAGAATTAGGAGAGATGGTTCCCATTCCCAGTAACAATAGTACATTCCTTAAAATGCTTACGTACAGGACATGCTGTGGGGCTGCTCACATATGTAGGGTTACTCACGTGCATCAGTGCTTCCTGCGTGAGTGCAGCTTGTATAGGCAGGCAATCAGATCTGCCCCTCTTTGCAGAAATGAGTTCACTCATGCTGTGTTCAGGGATGTGATATTTTTACTTTCTTCTGGACAATAACTGTTACTTTCCCATTGAGGGATTAAGACTGTATTAATTTGTGATAGGATCAGCAAAAGACAAAGAAGCAATATGAAGCGAACATTTCAGGCCCTCTTCAGTGGAAAATTTGTTCTGGACAGGGTAGACAGAGCATTCATTTAGAGGACTTGCCATATTGTTACGCCCTGTCCCTTTTTTACTTCATCCATCCTTTTACCTCTGGCACAGGACTTTGAAGTTCTCTCAGTGTCTACCAGACTCCCTGCTCTTCCCACGGACTACCTTTTCAGGTTCATTGGCTTTCAATACCATGACTTTAAAGACCCTCCACTCTTCATTCCTCAAATATTTTTCCCTGAGTGTGTATCTTTTTATGCATCAGTCATTTGTGATATTTTTTCTTAAAAATAATTAAATTATTTACCTTCACTCCATGGATTAAATATATCTTGGTAGCCCTGAGATACTCCCTCAGGAATCTATTCATAATCATATCAAAATACATTTCCTGTCCCAAAGAACTGACAGAGCAGTAGCAGAGGTCACTTCCTTATAGCTGAGTGCTCCCAGCTGTTTGGATATAAAGTCATCTGTTTTGGGGCCTTTTCCCTCTTTAAAACATCATTTTAGTAGGATGATGGAGTGTCCCATATCCTGGGTGTGAAATGTCTGAACAGAACTGAATCCTCAATGAAGACACCGCTGAGGGCTAATCTTGGTCTTTCTTTCTCTTTCTTTCTTTCTTTCTTTCTTTCTTTCTTTCTTTCTTTCTTTCTTTCTTTCTTTCTTTCTTTCTTTCTTTCTTTCTTTCTTTCTTTCTTTCTTTCTTTCTTTCTTTCTTTCTTTCTTTCTTTCTTTCTTTCTTTCTTTCTTTTTCTTTCTTCTTTTCTTTCTTTCTTTCTTTCTTTCTTTCTTTCT
>VXAL01018228.1:118227-140259 GCA_013399475.1 Chauna torquata | reverse complement strand
ACAGAGTTTTTTTTTTTTTTTTTTTTTCACTATCTGGCCCCACCTGATGGCAAACTTGCATTTCTATTCATTTATGTTCTTCAATGTGGAGGCCAGGAAAACAAGTAATGATCTCAGTATCTAAACACTTCAAGGGGAATTAAGATGAACAGAATTCACACTCAGACGTTTTCATCATGATCATCTAATTTCCTTTCCTACATAAGAGAAGTCATGGAATTTTGATCAGTAAAGGATGCTTATTTTAAAGTTCAAAAATTTGTAGCTAACTTTTAAAGTATTCTGTTACCTTATTTTGGAGAGTTATGGGGCAAGTGAGATCAACTTTAAAGTCTCTAAAATTCTTTTAATTAATCTCAATACATTAGAACAGCTGGACCTGTATGACTCATGCAAAGTAACACACGGGAATCACATCTGCATTTCAGAGTCCCAGTGCAGTGTTCTCTATGGGAAGTGTCTTGACTTCTAGTAAAACATACGTTTGAGTTTTCCCTGCAAGCCTCTGACACCTTCCGGACCAGCCAGAAGAAGGGTGATAACTGTTGCCTATACACTAACCCGAAGTGATAGAGTGGGCTGTCAAAACAGTACATTAGTCAAAGAAACATTCAAAAATTTAACAATATTTTAAGAGAGCAAACAAATCTGTTTCCCAAGAGCTGAGGTGATTACTCCCCCCACCACAAGTTTTAAGATCTATTTAAGTGATAATCTCTGCTGCCTTGAAATCCAGAAAATAATGAACAGCTGCTCTGGCTGATCAAATGCAGAAGCAAAGTTGAGGTACTAATCTCCCATAAAAGCAGTTTATTGCATCTGGAATGCAAAGTCAATAGTTTTTTTTTTTTTGTTGATGCAGAACAAACCCCAATAAAGATAAGAATAAATATAGTTTCATACTCTAACTTTCAGAAATCTAATGATGTTAACTCTGTAACAGATATTTTGAGGATGTGCACATTAGCGTGGTTCTTGGGAAGGATGATTTGTATTCGCTTCCCAGTGCTGTGTCTGGATAAAATGCCTTCACCTGTCTGCATCATTTAGACTAGTATTTATTTATATATTAGTTATGTTTTTGAACCATTGTTTTTTTTCTTTTTTTTCCTGTCATTAATTATTGCTATTCTAGTCAAAGCTGGCTAACTTGGAAGAAGGGTGCGCAAGGAGCATACAATGAATGACTTGAAAAGGAAAGAAATGTTCAGAAGCAGTTAGAACCTTTGAACTTATTCTGACTCTACTCCAGACTTAAGCAAGTGTAATAAACTAGGCCTTATTCTGACCTTATTCACCCCATTTTCGGGTTGGGTGAAATGGTGAAATAAGATCTGTGGAAATAACCTTATCATTACCTTTATCCACATAAGACTGAGTCTGACACATCCTCAGCCGGTGCTTCATCCTTCTGCCCTTATTTTAAATGGACTGAAATCCCCCGTGGAACAAGGAACAGTCCAGAGAGGAGACGTTATGACAAATGCAAGTTCTGGAACAGATACACCAGCTCATAAAGCTCTACAGACATTTCCTTGCTCAAATGTAGGAACAGAACTGGATTCTGACTCTTGTTGACCTACAAGAGAATCTGTCTTCTGGGTACCCAGACAGGGCAGTGGAAGTGAATTATCAAAGGATGGCTGCTTTTGCTTGAGAATTGTGAGCCTTTCTGTGCTCACAATTGTTTATAGCAAGATGTTTCACATATACATCTTTAAAAAGTCATGGATGTCCAATATATCTTCCAGGTACATGATGTGTGTTACACAGGGAAATAGATACTTTCTTTTAAGGTTAAAGTGATGGTTTTGTTTAAACCAGGGGTTCAAACACTTCAGGATATAATGTCTACTTAAAGGTGAATGGAAGGGTGAGGTGGAAGGTATTGGTTTTCAGTCAGAAGCAGGGCCATTGCCAGAGGATGTTCTCTGTGCAGATGTGTAGGCACATCACTTCCTAGAATCAGAGGCAGTGACCGTGGGAAAACAAGCCCACATAACATGGTGTTAACTGGCTTAAATAGTTGGGCCAGAATCACAGATGCTGCAAATTTGTGAGGCTCAGTAGAGATTTCAGAAACAGGGGATCTGACTATCAGTACTTGAAATTTTTTAATATATGGATGCAAATGACAGAAGTGTTAAAAGCAGAGTGCCTGATTTTCTTCTCACTTATGTCAATGTTAAACAGGAGCAACTTCACTGAATTTACTTAACACATTTCTTTCTGCCCTCTGACTTCCTTGTAGCTAGTCCTAATTAGAAAAGTGCAAATAGTTGGCTGGGTAGGTTAGCCAAAAATAAAATAAAGAAGCAAATAAATAAATAAATAAATAAAAATTTGAATTAAATAAGAGAATTTAGATGCCATTCATTGTGCTGAAGGGGTTTTCTCTTGGATAATAATAGGGAACGTTTATCCAAAAAGCAAAGACTCAAATTTTTTTGAGGCCTGAGTTGTACAAACTGAGATCCAGAGAGGTCCTGTCCATACTCCAAGTCAGGTAAGAAGATCTTTGGACCTGTGTTTTCCACATGCAGAAGCATGTTCCAGTAGCTGAGGAGTACACAAAACCTGGGAAAACAGGCTCCACTTTTGCTACTAGTACCTGTTTTTATAAATTTTGCCTCCCAGATAATAATATGTTATTGTGGAAATGCCAAATGAAAATATTTCAGTGTTCTGAACATGCTTTTTTTTTTTCCAGATGGAATGTGAATTTTGTAAAAGTGATAATTCGGCTACCTGAAAACCTCTTTCAAGTCGGACAAACAAGTGATTTGGTAGTTTTTGTTTGTTCATTTGTTGTTGTTGTTTGTTTTGTTTTCTTGTGATAAGTAGTGCCTGGTGCAAGCAAGAAGCAAATGTGAGCTAGCGCGTCTAATGGAACCAGACTGCTCCTCTCAGCCCAAGTGAGTAAAGGTCCATTATTCCAGGGCTGCAGCATCAGCAAAGCAATTAAATTAAGGAGTTCTACAGACTTACAATATAGTTAAAATGAACAAAACCAGATTGAATTTAGAGCATTGCACACCAGGGGAACAGAATAAGGAGGGTGGGGTTAGAAGATGAAAATCCCAGAGTACAAAACAAAGAGAAGTAGAATACTCAGCCATAGAAACTATTATGATAGTGAAAAAGAAACATATGACTGCCTGTAGGATTTTGGTTCCATTTTATGAATCTTGTTTTGCATTTATGACCTTTTGACATCTCTGTTAAGATAACCTTGCTCAATTCTCCATGTGCCATGAAGTGTTTTATTAGGCTATTCATGCTTATACTGATTGAATCTGATACTAGTTGTAAGAGAGGGGATACAGAAATATCTAGCTGCTCAGCAAATAAATACTATAAGTGCTGTCTATGAGCTCTGACCAGTATCAGCTTTTGTCTTACAGCTGTGAAGCCACAAGCATATGCCTTGAAGTCGCATAGCTCCTTTTGGGACTTCTCTGAATCCAAGTAATCTCCTTGAGCTATGGATTCACTGATGACTCGCAGTATTGCTGCCAAGAAGAGATTTGTCATATCTTTAGACTAAGAGGACAAATTCTGCAGTACTAGCTAGCTCCTCTCCACAGGGGAAATCAACATATTATTCTGGTTACACTGCAGGCCTATGATCAATATATTTGCTCAAATTTAACACTACTTGTGAAAAACAGCATTCTCATTTTGACAAACGGTTGCAAGCGGATACTGACCTGTATATATGGTATTTGTCTCCTTTCCAACCTCATACTTAACAGAACATAGCTGGATTTAATTGGAAATAGCTAGATTTGAAAGAGTCTTGATTTTTATGGAAGAAAGTTGACATTTAAATTTTATTCTACCTAGCTAGTCAATAACAATGTTCTTAGCTTCTGAAACTTGGACAGATTTATAGCTTCACCATAATCTTCCACAGTGCCATTTTTAAATACACATCATATACTTCATAGAGCTCCCCAGCAAATTTTTTAGACCTGCTGAAGTGATTTAGATGTCTATAGTATTTTTAACTGTGATTGAAGCATTTAAGAAAAAAAAAACAATGCTTTTCAGTGAGACTTAGACTATCTAGAAGATAATTTCCTAAAAGGTGCAAGTGCCTAGATGCAAAATTATGAGATGCTCTGATGTCTATGACCAAAATATTAACCTTAAGATCCCATGTTCTTGAATCAGTGGATCTTTCAAGTCATTGGTATCTCAACATTGTACCAGAAGAGTCAGGCAAACGCATATAATTGTGCTATTCCGTGTATGCAAAATCAGTGAAACATTGACAGTGCTGGGGAGATGACTGAATTTCATGCCCAAGCACCACTTGCAGTAACAAGAAAAGATCCTACTCTCACCTAGCCCATTGTGGCAGCGTCTTCACACATGCCCAATATTCAGATAAGCAGCAAGAGGGGACACTGTTTCTGTTTTCCCAATCACTTGGGTATATTCATGTAAGGTTTAGAAAGGCTGTTTAGGTTCAAATTCCACCACTCTCCAAGAGAGATCCACTCATGGCTTTCACGAGGAATATACACAGCCATCAGGCTTCTACTTTTCAAGGCAGAGGAGAGAGAAGTATCAGGAAAGGGATCTCTGAATTCCTCCTTCTGAAGGTGCCTCACTGCACGCCGAAACATTAAAATTTCCTTCAGAACTGACATTTAAAGCTTACTTTGGGGATGGGGATCAATGCGTATTCATGAAGTAGAGAGATTTCTGTCTCTCATGTCTTTGATGTCTCTCCTATCTGCATATACTGTTTCTAGACTGCTGGGTAAAAGACCATCTCCATAGGGGTCTGATTCAGGCCATCAGGCACTTCCCACTAGGAAGCGCTGCAGCCAGTGAAATTCGGTTTCAGAAGAATTAACTCTTTTCCTTCTTCCATGTTTTTTCTCTTCCTTCTTATGTAGGACTCGGTCAGACTCAAAGTGGGACTAAGCACACAAAGTGTCTATCTGATGATTTTTGTCAGTTGCACAGCAGTAGTAGGAGCTGCAAAATGATCAAGAATGTCAAATTTTGTGCTGTCTCCACAATGGCTCCAAAGGCATGCAGCTCTCAAAGGCTTTCAAGGACCTTGTGTACTGATTCTGGAGATCCTGAAAATACTTTAACAGGGTTAGTTTTTTAGACTGAACTGCAGAAAGCCTTAGCTGCCACAAACCTACTCAAACCTGAAGTGTCTTTTTTCCTGACTGCTCCAGGCTTTCAGATCATGAGAGCCTGTCTCATGACCTCAAGCTAAAACTCAGCAGTACTCTCCACCTGGAAGTTTTAACAAAGCTGGCTGCTCTGAAGTCACAAACTCTGGAAAGGCTGGCATATTCAGCCCTATAGACTTTATCCTTACAGCAGGATGTTTTAAGCAAAATTTCTAGAGCTCAGTGAATACTAAAACCTATTCCAATGCCTGGTCCAAAGTTTCATGGTAAAGCTGGACTACAGGTTAAGTTACAATCATATTTAGAAATGCTACCCAATGTCTTTCAATATGTTTGTACAGCACTTAGCCTAAAGGAAGTGAAAAGAGATGAGCTGAAATATGTACAATATGGGATGAAAATATTATAAACACTAAGTCAACATATCCCCTCCAGCTACCTTTATGATATATACTTAGTGCTAATTAGATCTACCTCTTTCAAATTCCATGTTCTTAAATGTGAGACTTTTGGAAGTGTCCTCTCCTGTAGACGCTTGAATTGGATGTGTGTTTGAATTACACAGCATGTATGTCTCTGAATTGTGTATTGGGTTTACGTGGTAAAGGTTTGGTAGCAGAGGGGCCACAGGGGTGACTTCTGTGAGATTTCAGAAGCTGCCCCATGTCAGATAAGAGCCAGTTCCAGTCAGCTCCAAAAGGGATCCACCGCTGGCCAGAGCTGAGCCATGAGAGGTGTTGTTTGCGCCTCTGTGAGAGCAGATTTAAGAAAGGGAAAAAAACTCTTGTGACAGTAGCTGAGAGAAAGGAGTGAGAAACAGCCCTGCAGACACCAAGGTCAGTGCAGAAGGAGGGCAGGAGATGCTTCAGGTGCCGAAGCAGAAGTTCCCCTGCAGCCCGTGGTGAGGACCATGGTGGAGCAGGCTGTCCCCTTGCAGCCCGTGGGGTACCACATGGAGCAGATCTCCACGCTGCAGCCCGTGGAGGAGCCCACGGAGGAGCAGGTGGATGTGGCCTGAAGGAGGCTGCAGCCCATGGAAAGCCCCCCAGGAGCAGACTCTAGATCGGAGCTGCAGCCCGTGGAGAGGAGCGCACGCAGGAGCAGGTGATCCGGTGGGAGCTGCCACCCATGGGGTACCCGTGCTGGAGCAGTTTGCTCCTGAAGGATGGACCCTGTGGTACGGACCCATATGGGAACAGCTCTTCAAGAGCTGCAGCCTGTGGGAAGCCCACGCAGGACCCGTTCGGGAAGGACGGCATCCCGTGGGAGGGACCCCACACTGGAGCAGGGGCAGAGTGACCACGAAGGAGCGGCAGAGACGAAGCGATATGGGCTGACTGCAGCCCCCATTCCCTGTTCCCCTGCACCACTCAGGGGGAGGAGGTTGAAGAGGGTGGCTGGAGGAAGGTGTTTTTAGTTTGCTTTTAGTTTCTCACTGCTCTAGTTCGCTAGTGATAGTAATAAATTATATTAATCTCCCTATGTTGAGTCTGTTTTGCTCGTGATAGTAATTGATGAGCAACCTTCTTGTCCTTATCTCAACCGTTGCGCCCTTTTCCATCGTATTTTCTCCCCCTGTTCCTTTGAGGAGGGGGAGTGAGCGAGCAGCTGTGGTGGAGTTCCGCTGTTTAGCTGGGTAAAACCACCACAATTTTTATCGCTTAGTATGAAGGTATGGACAGAACAGTCAATATTTTTGCTCAAAGTTTTGCTTTGAGCTTTTGCTCAAAGTTCATTTGTATGGTTTTTAGCTTCCTGAGTTCTTTGCTGAGTTTAGCTTTTACAATCACATAACTGATACTATCTATGAAAGTCGAACTGCGTGACAACTGTTCTGTGAAGCTTCAGGATAACAAAACAGATAACTATTTTTATCATCAATGCCCTCAATTTTTTTTGAGAACAAGATACTGCAAAAAAAGCAAGATGCTTCATAGTCTGAATCACTAATAACTCGGTTGTCTTAACCTATTTTGACTGGATTCTAGTCTCACCACATAGTACACTAACATCTGCAGAGATAGTTTTGACTTACACTGATCCAAAGGAGAAGAGAATTCATTCAACTGCAAGGAGCAATGTAACAACAGAAAATGCTAACTTTTCATTTCAATCAATTCATTTCAATAACCATTTCATTTTTAAACAGAACATTGCTTCAAGTTTCATAAACTAGAGAAACTTAAATCACTGTTCTCAGAGTTTCGAGTTCTAGATAGTTTAAAGGAGACCAAGTGAATATCTTTTATTATCTACCATTTCCTTATTTTGAAACTGGCAATTCACAAATTATACAAAAGCAGAGTTTCGTTCAGCTGTTGGGTATTAGTGTGGGCTGGTGACATTACAGCTGCATACAATAATATTTGGGCAGCATTTTCTCTATCAAATATACTCTCAATGTGCTAATAAATCAAACTCTTAGTAATCCTCAAAGTGAAGAGCTGCACAGATTCCATTTAGATATCTATTACATATCCCATAATTTTCAAAATGTAGGTGCAAACTTACATGACATGGCTATCATTCAGTCTGCTAACTTAGTTAATACTTCACTTCCTCATGGTTACCATACCCTGTTTTCTGAGTTTGCTGTTAATTCCTCCTAGGAATTATCAGAAGAAAATGCCAATTCTTAGTAAGAAAATACTGATGTGAAAATACTTCATAATACTTTGTGGGGCAGGATAATTTCACCTAGGAGTGTTCTAAGGAGACTTGAGCTCCAGAGGGAAAAATCAGTGTGTAAATCTGTCTCATCATCTAAAATCTAAACACTTTTTAGATTTACATAAGGATAGGTTTACATAAGGATAATCAGGAAAAAGGACAGACTGAGCAGGGTTGTAAATGTCTGACAATAAAGATAAGACCAGATCTGCTGGTATAAGCTTTCTGCATGGTGCATCTCAGATGATGGAAAGCAGCTGTAAACTGGTCTAAGCTGCATTTGTGATTCTCTGCATCAGTGGAGCAATGCCAAAGAGCTCTGGTGTATCAACAAATCCATGGCAAATAACAGCTGCATCTTTCCAGACAGACAAAGCTTCTTCTACTGAATGTAGTCTGAAGAAAGCATTTGCATATACACAGCAGTGTATTTGTTTGTATGTGTGCATGCATGTGTATTTACATGTACACACATAGCTCTATGAGTATGTGGTGGGCCTGGATACACTATTTAGTATTAAATTTAACCATCATCTCTGCTGACAGGAGCAGTTGCTTACTGTCTTGCTAAAGGCAATTAAGAAAGCTTAACTGCTCCATACTATCAATAATGTTTTTTGGGCTCAGGAATAGTATCAGAAAAACTGAACCAAAACCAATCAACCAACCAACCAAAACAAAACAAAACAAAAAGCCCAAGAGCTAGTTGAGCATATTCGTCCTTTTTATTTATTTATTTATTTATTTATTTATTCATTCATTCTAGTATTGAACAGGAGTATAGAAAAGTCTTAGTAGTTTTAGTTCAAACAAGCTAATTCTAAGTCAGCTTGGATAGAACTAGCATGGAAAAAGTCCTAATCAAAATGATCAGGAAAATTATGAGCAACTAATAAAAGATCCTAAACCAGGGAGCATCAAGTAAAACTAATTACAGGAAATGCTGGAGTATTTATAGACACACACATACACACATATTTGCAGAACATCCTCTAGACTTTCAACTTTCATTGATTAATCTCAGCAGGGGGACCCTTTCAAGTGGTAACCTAAATATTTTTGTTCAGTATGTTTACAAGCAACCCACAGATTTCCTTGCAAAAATGAATGGAGTCTGGCACATAGTTGAGGTTACGGCTAACTGCATCTTATTCACTAGACAGTATACTTTGCTGAAAATGTGTTCTCTGTTTGCGAGAAACTGCTTTTTGACTATATGATTTTCTGAAAGAAAAGGCTGAAGCAATTGTTTGGAGTCATGTTTTATTGTCTGCTAACACTTCAACTAGCACATAATCCAGTGATTGCTGAATGCATCTTTCCTTCAGAAACTATTTATTTTCTCCTTTTACTAACAATGTGGCACTATGGTGAGTTCTTTTGTAGCAGAACTCAGGACAAGCCCTGCCGGAGCAAAATTGGGCTTTCTTTATGTTTTTGAGCATTAGAATCCTTCATACCATCCAAACAATTATTCAGGATAATGTGTGTTGATGAACAAAGTCAAAACACTTCAAAATGTCTGTAATTTCACATTCAGTCATAAAAATTGCACTTACATTCTGGTGTATGGTACAGAAACGCAAATCACTAGCTATGGAAAGTCAGTGAGACTTCTGATTTTGGGTGGTTAATTGAAAAGTCTTTTACAAATACAGCTCTTATTCACAAGAATTACCTATAGTTTTCCAATTATAAAGGAACTGGAAAACTGTTATCCTGAATGTTAAAGCTTATTATACATTCCTGACACTGTGGGTTACAGAGAAAATAGTTTCTGTTTTCTTTCCATATTCCCTTTGACATTTGGTGATAAATGAAATAATGTTACTCACAAACACTTAAAACTTGATTATGATGTCCAGTCTGGAAACTACTACTCAAACACAGGCAGAATCAAACGTGCTGTGTTATATACAGACTAATCTGGCTACAAGAAAGGGCTGTGTTCCCTGCTCCCATATTATGTTACAGGGCACCCTTTTTGCTACCCATGACAGTTTTATCTTGGGAAGAAGCAGTGCTGCATAAGCATAGCTTTGGGCAAATACTCAAGAATATGACATTTACTGAGGTGCTGCAAGGAAATTAGTATAATTTATACATAAATAAAGAAATAGATAAATAAATAAAACAAGGGACATGAAGCCTAGGGATAGGAAAAAATATCCAAGAGTAATAAGCCAGTTTCTTGAAAGGTCTTAACCACTCCACTGAACATTATGGAAATGCTCCTTTACACGAGACAAAATCTTGGACCAAGATCTTTTAGAATAGACATCAGTTTTTCTAAACTACTTGTCAAAAGGAAACATGACCCTATATTCACTGTTACTTGGCTAGTAACTGTATATTTATCATGAGAGTCTACTTCAGCTATGTCCTGTTGCTGTTAGGTGTCATCTTAATGTTTCTTTTCAGCTAAGAAAAATAAGTTTGGTGTCTCAAGTTGATAGGTGGAAAGAATAAACTTTGCAAACAAGCTTCCTAATAATAATAATAATAATAATAGTAATAATAATAATAAAGTATCACAACAATCCCAAAGCAAAACAAAAAAGAACCCCCTCCAAAACCGAGAGCCTTGGGAGAAATTTATTAGAAGTGGTTGCAAATAACAACCGTAAAAATATTAGATCTTGAATATATCGCAGGTCCCTCACTAGTNTCCTTCAACTTTAGTATCAATCTGCCATTTTGTTCCCTGAATGATGGCTTTGGAGTAAATAGAAAAATAAAATATTTTTAATATAAAAACACTCAAATGATTTGTTTCAGGGCTCGTAAATATCTTTTATGAACAACAGTCTGATAATATCTAATGTTAAGTAATAGCAGCAGTGTTATAACAATTCTGGTCTGTGGATACCAAAGAAACGATGTTTACAGGGTTTTATTAGACTGGTGTAATTGAAATATTACATCAGCTTTGGAGCACAGAGTCCTTGTGAAGCTTGTCTGTTTTTCCAAATTGATGTGATGTTATTGTTACACGGATACCTTTGGGGGGCACACTAATGCTGGGGGCATGCAAAAAGTCCTTGGACCTTTTGAGGCTTAGCTCTTACCTTGATTATGTATTGTTTAGAAATAATGATGTTAAACTACTTAAAGAGAAAAAATGAAAATGTCCTAAATTAGAGAGATCAGGGATCACAGAGTGGTTGAGGTTGAAAGGGAAACCCACTTGCTCAAGAAGGCTCACCTAGAGCAGGCTGCCTAGGACCATGCCCATTTTGAATATCTCCATGGGTGGACACTCCACAACCTCCCTGGGTGCTCAGTCAATGCCCTCATTAACATTGCTGAATGCATATCTGGTTGCTTACATGTCCAAACATTTCAGACTGATTATAAAGTTTAACATCGTAATACGTGTCTTAGAAGATGAAAAGTTGATGTTATCTGTTGGGAAGAATGAGGTTCAGAGAAATTACAGGACTCACCTCAGATTGCAGAGGAAGGTTCTGGTAGAACATAGAATTAACCGGGGGTCTCCTTGTTTCCAGGCTAACATTGAGGGGGCAATCAGCCCTTACATCACTGCAAAAGGGCCAGGCTGTGATATCAATAATTACCACAAAAATGCTCCACTTAGACCTTGCGTGGGGATCAGTGTCTTCCCAAGCAACCAAAAAGAAATGAAGTGAGGTGACCTCTCTGGCCTGAGGGGAGGCCTGTGAGCTAAAAGTCAAAAAGAGATAAATGGGAGCAAATAAAAGAGGAAACAGCCCATTACTTCCTCAAAAGGTATATTTTCTGATATTGCCAAAAATATTCATCACCAAAAATGCTGAAGCCACCTTCAGCAGGAGTATCAGATGGGACATAGAGAGAGGCAGGAGCAAAGTGTGAGAAACTCTCAAAACAGTGTCCCCAACAGGCTTGCCTTCTGTTCCATGGATAGTCTGGCTGCCTAGACTTTGTTGAGTGAAGCTGCATGTAAGATGAAGTAGCATTCAGTGTTATATGTCCCAAGCAAAATGAGTGGAATTTCTGCTTTCACTTTGGTGTTCTCAGAGATCTGAAGGAGCAGGATTGGTAGATCAAGTGCCTTTATGCTTGGAGGATATTTAGACGCATTTGGGAAGTGGTGTTTGAATGTGTGCAAAGCCATTTTATGATCCTTAAAATGAGCCTCTGTCATGATGTACACAAAAGATGACAGTAGTTACATTGCTCACATATTGTGATAACATGCCATGATATTAATTAATAGTATCTCTTGCTACTTTACATTCTCTGTCCATCAACTGATTCATGCATTACATGAACTACTACATACAAGTAAGTGCCTTTATAGTACTTGTCACACGGAGATCATGGTCTGTGACTAGGTTTCCTATTGCTATGATGAGAAAGAGACCTATCACTGATACCAAAGCTACCACAGTGGTGGTTCAGATAACTTAATGTTCTGGAAAGCCTGAAGCAGGGTAGTCATGCTACCAAGTTAGGTAGACTGCTTACTTTGGGCATAGGACTCAGCTCATATTCTAAGACAGACATCTATGGTAGGTAAGATGAATCGATCTCAAAGCAGTCGCTTATTTTTCTCTTCTGAATATAAAAATTATCTAGACGTTTAAAATTAGGAGAGATGTATGCTAGCTCTCCTACATGCCTCTTGTAGCTGGTTGTGTCTTGTCATGATTATATACAAAGCGCCAGATCTGTCAGCTCCAGAAAACCAGAAAAACAAATAACAGCAACATCAAAAAACCACCTACCACTCTTCTCTGAAACATGCTGGGAAGTTTAAGTCAGGCACTTATATTAGTGGTTTGAATGCAACTGCTATGCATTATAGTGACAGAAACAGTAAGTGATAGCAATAACACTGGAAAGCTTTTATCAAATTAAGTGGAGGTTTTGGATCAGCTCCCAGCAGCCACAGATTCATTTTTTCAGAAACCAGAAACTGGTCATCTGCAGCACCTTTGCTTGCAATTCCAACAGAGTCTTCATGACCTGAATGGTTTGTGGGAATTCCTTCCAAATTTGATTAGTCCTGTATGTCAAGACAGTCTCACACAGCTGTGCATGGGTACTGATTAATCCTTTAATAGAAATATTGTGATTTGAAATAGCAGTTGCTAGTGTTGGTTGACAGCATATTGGCAGCAAGTAGACAGACAGATCCCTTCTCCTCCCTCAGTAGTTCTTATATCTGCTGTTTTACTAAAACAGCTCATCATATTTGTAAGCTTCAATGCATAATTCTTCTTAACATACTCCCACCTAAAGATCCACTGAGCAACTTGCATTATCTTAGCTACTTTTAAGGATAAACATTTCTCCAGGAGTGTTCATGAACCCTACAATCACTAAAGCTTCAGAAATAAAAAATGTTACCTTCTTCAGTCCATTACAGGAGGTGATTTCTTTGCTTCTTGGAAACATAAGAGTTAGGAGAAATAACACACATTTAAGAAGAAAGACGAAAAACTAAGGTAGCGTACTATGACCTCTGCTCACGACTATGGTAACAACTGTGAGTTCATTGTTGGAAGGGAGAAGTTGGAGCTAAAACCATGTTATATGAAACAACAAGCAATCAGTTGTTAATCGTACTAGTAACCTTTAAAAGGAAGGAATCAACTTTATCTGGACTCATTAGAGGTTATTTCTTTGCATACTCTTTAATATCTAAACCAGACAAGATGAGTAAAGAGTTTTAGTGGATAATACAGTAAGAATTCACTAAGTAAAGATTGTATGGTGACCAATTTCCTGAAGTGACCTGTTCCCTTAAGCTTATCCTTACTTTAAAATAGAGTTCAGGGGTGACTTCAGGAGCCTTGCATATCTAATCGTTTGTGAGACTAAAGCTCTTCCATCCCTTACAGTCTATTGCATTCCAGATACCTTAGGTAGTTCTAAAGAAATTTGCTCATATACAAAAAGCAGTATAGCAGGTTTGCATGGCAGTTTGCCCGGACTAATATAGCTACTTCTAGCTGTGCTAATTAGTCACAGCGGAGCTCCACAATAAAGCTTGTTTGTTCAGCACTTGCTCAGGTATCTTCATGCTGCACAGCTTTATGTTATATAGGCATAGTCTTGGGTGCTTCTAAAATTGTAATCTCTTGCCTAAGGGGAAGTTAACATAAAAATATCCATGTGAATTCCATGTTTTTTACCTTCTTGTTGATTTGCAGATCAGATGCTCTCAGTATAGGCAAAACCTCCACAGTTACATCAAGCAATACCTCTACTTCATCAGCAGAGAAGTTTCAACAGGACTAGGTTTGAGATGAAGCACTCTTTAGCCCTTGCCATGCTGTTAAAATGTGAGCCATAAACTCCACCTCTGTCTTCCGTGGCTCTGTTGATGTTGTAGAACTAATGCAAATGAAGCATAATTTAAACCTATTGAGAAGCAAGGATGCTTCGAGTAAATGATTGCCAGTAGAAGCTGAAGGAAAAGGACTTACCAGGTCCCTTATGTCTGTGTAAGACTTGGAGGAATATCTGTAGGCTTCCTTCAGGGTTGTATTCACTGTAAAGTTTAGACGCAGGGTTTTGAGTACACTGGGAAGCTGTAGAGACCAGACTACTTCCAGTTTTATGCTGGTTCAGCTCTGCTTGGGGTGGGAGTATTAGGAATTCCACTTCTGCTCCGCTGGAGTTGTGGTCAGATATGAACTCAGAGAAGCAATAAGACCCACACAGTTCACTCCTTTTTTGTAGATTTCTAAAGCCTCTTCTGCAGCCTTTCCCTCACTCATTAAGCTAGAAATGAAATGTCAACATGTTGAGAAAGAGAGGGCATTTTGCATTTGGCCTCTCATTTAATTAGAATTGTAATTCCATGTTGTTTTCCTCAGTGATTGTAGAAATGGTGAAAGATGTCAGACTGACATGCCTGGCAAATGACTTCCTCCTTTAATGCACAATTGGAGTCTGAGCACATCAAAGGTTCTGGGCCAGTAAATCTCCATAGTCCCAAGAGGTAAATTCCTAAAAGATGTTGGTAAATGTTAATTCTGTTCCCTGAGATGGAACTCAGAGAGAAAGGAGATAAGGAACCCCAGAGACACACCTGCTAATTCTGAACACATCACCAGGAATGGCAACTCTGCCAGGATGATAAGGAAATATCCTGCTCTCTCATCTTGTTTTGAATGTTCCTACCAATTTTGTGTCAAATATCAGAGCTTTTGACCAATCTGCAGTTGATCCACACAACACAAACACAAGGCTGCAAAGACACAATTTTAGTTTGTGGTGGTGTATTTTCTTGAAGACAAAACAACTGTGACAGATTTTCTTAAAATGTAAATTTTCTACTCATGAAAAGCAGCAGTTCAGATTTCTAAAAATAACTGGTGTCTCTGTGCGCCAGAGCTGAGAGGTCTAAAGGAATGTGCCAATTAATTGACTAGGGAACTTAAAAATGGAAACCTGTCAGATGGATGTGTCTGGACTGTGGATGGGAGTGAAATGAAGAAGGAGAGTAATGTGTATGCTGGCACTGCTACCCAATCAGGTAGCTTGGAGTAGGCACACTGAGCCAGGTGATACTAATGGGAAAGGAGTTATTGCTCCCCATCCTCTCTTCATTGCCAATCTTAACTGACTCATTGCTTTGGAAATTCTTGGCTAACATATTCATTCTGCTACTGCCACAGAAACTAAGTGCTGCAGCTAGAAATAAAACAGAAGATGGCTAGCAGTGACATCTCTATGAAGAATTCACAATACATGACTTTGCATCTCTAAAACTTCAGAAAAGTAGAAGAAAGTTATAATTTATTCTTGTGGTGGTTTCACAATGATGGCTAGCTAAGCTCCACCATGCTGTTCTCTCACTCCCCTTCCTCAAAGGAACAGAGGGAGGAAATATGATGGAAAAGGGCTCAAGGGTTGAGATAAGGACAAGAAAGTTACTCACTAATTACCGTCACGAGCAAAACAGACTCAACATAGGGAGATTAATATAATTTATTACTACCACTAGAGAACTAGAGCAGTGAGAAACTAAAAGCAAACTAAAAACACCTTCCCCCCAGCTGCCTGCTTCTACCTCCTCCCCCCGAGCAGTGCAGGGGAACGGGGAATGGGGGCCTGCAGTCAGCCCGTATTGCTGCATCTGTTCCGCTCCTTCATGGTCGCTCTCTCATCCCCTGCTCCAGCATGGGGTCCCTCCCACGGGATGCCGTCCTTCCCGAACGGGTCCTGCGTGGGCTTCCCACAGGCTGCAGCTCTTGAAGAGCTGTTCCCATATGGGTCCGTACCACGGGGTCCATCCTTCAGGAGCAAACTGCCCCATCATGGGTCCCCCACGGGTGGCAGCTCCCACCGGATCACCTGCCCCTGCGTGGGCTCCTCTCCATGGGCTGCAGCTCTGACCCAAAGTCTGCTCCTGCGGGGGCTCTCCATGTGCTACAGCCTCCTTCAGGCCAGATCCACCTGCTCCACTGTGGTACCCCGTGGGCTGCAGGGGGACAGCCTGCTCCACTATGGTCCTCACCACTGGCAACAGGCGAACTTCTGCTCTGTTGCCTGGAGCACCTCCTGCCCTCCTTCTGCGCTGACCTTGGTGTCTGCATGGATGTTTTTCCTTCATTTTCTCACTCCTTTTTCCCAGCTGCTGTTGCCCAGCAGTTTTTTCCCTTTCATAAATCTGCTCTCACAGAGGCGCAAACAGCATCTCTCACTGGCTCAGCTCTGGCCTTCAGCAGGTCCCTTTTGGAGCCGTCTGGAGCTGGCTTTTGTCTGACATGGGGCAGCTTCTGGAATCTTCTCACTGAGGCCACACCTGCAACCCTCCCACTACCAAAACATTTCCACATGAACTTAATACAATTCCTTTTCCTGCTCTGCAATGTCTAATGTCTTTGGTATAAAAATTGCATGAAAATGCTCAAAAATGCTCATATTAACAACAGTATTAAAAAATGTTTCATGATTATTAATCCTTCATTCCAGCTTGCAAATCATCCAGGACATTGAGCTACCAACTGCTCATACGATGGATAAAGAATGGTCCATCCTGGTAACAGCAGGGAATATGAAGCCTGATTTTCCTTGGGTCTGTGCACTTAACATTCCCCCTGTACATCTCATAAGGCTTCTAGCTCATTCCTGATTCTTCTACAGGTTTTCTGAGTGAATAGGATGCCATGCACTGGCTTTTCAAAATTATAAATGCTTGAATAGTAGGGGCAGTACCTGTACTGGCTTCTGTCTTTCACAGTGGGTAAGAAGCTGACATTTAGATGCCTTTCACCATGGTGGTGGAACTACTTTGAGTCTCCTACCTCTCTCTAGCCAACAGTTTTTATCAAATACTTATGAACTCTATCCTTGAACTACTCGCCCTTTGGTGAAATTAAGCTGCTTTTGCATATTAGATTTAGAAGTTATTTTGAGCAAATGACAGGCTTTTTTTTTTTGTTTTTTTTTTGTTTGTTTGTTTGTTTGTTTTTTATTATTATTAAACACTCAGACAGCTTAAGAATGTCTTTGGTTGGTGCTGATACATTGTCTTTCTGACCAGAAAATCTCCAGCAAAACTGGTTTTCCTTGGAGAAAAACTGAGTAATTAACAGAAGTACTTTACAAAATATGTCTACTTTAGATGGGTAATTTTGATATAGCCTGTAAAACAAGCTCCCTGTCAAACCAAGATATTTTGATTGTGAAAATCCTTTATGGCAGTCATTGTTGCTGATGTCTGAGTGCAAAGTACTCCTCTTCTCTGTGTCTTTTCTGCTTCTGACTGACTGCATCACTGACTGTCAGCTCCCATAATGCACAGTCCCCAAGAGAACAGGTTCATGATGCCTCATGGGACCCACAGTTTGCTCTAAAGAGATTGTCTGCAGAAGAGAAATGGACCATAAAGAATCAAGGAGTCACCTGCCATAAGGTACTGCAGAAACATTTCCAAGAAAACTTTTTATTTTTTCACTTTAAAAAGTATTTTGATTTTTAGAGGTAGACCCAAACCAACCGACCTATTTTTGGAAGATTTTCTTATGAATTATTCAGGTTTCCTCTGCAACCTTCTTGCCAATAAAACTCTTAGGATGGAGACATATCTGAACATTCTTGCAAGGATAGTCTGCCATGACAGCATAGAGACGATAATGGAGTCAGCCATCTCAACCAGCTGCAATAGTGCGGAGCTATTCACAAACTCAGGAGGACACCAGAGATGGAGTTATGACCACAGAAATCTTACAGTCAGCATATTGATTCAGTTTTGAGGAGTAATGTATTTGATACCATATGGTGGAGTTAATCTTGCTCATCAGTGCTTCCCCATCCAGTTGGTTCATAGCTGAGATTATCACACAAATAGGTATTGCTGCCACCTTCTGCAGAGCAGGAGACTGGTGTGAGTAGTCTGAGGAGGTCTCAGCAAGACATAGCCAGTCAGAGACTGAAATAAGACAAGAAAGCTCATCCTTTGTAAGTTATACTGAAACACCGAACACATGACAGATAAACAGCTCAGCTCCAACAGAGATTTCTAGTGAGCCTAGAAAACTGTTTTCTTCTTTCAGCTCCAGATTTCTATGTAATTGTCAAAAGATTCTGTAACCAAAGAATTATCTATAATGAGTTTGTTGACAAACCCCCATATAGTGATACACAATGTTCCTGGTCTAGTTCCTTAATAATTACAGGTTTCCTGTACATGCCCATGTTTTTTTTTTTGAAGTTAACACAAATTTAGTGTTTATGCTATTTCACCTCTCCAATACCCTGCCAATGTAACAGATAATGCTATTTCACTGCCCACCTAGGATATCTGTGGCTACATGAATATGATATTCACCTGAGCCAGCAGCAACTGGAGATTATCAGCTACTGACCATAGACATTGTATCTAAAAGGTTTATGCCTTGAACTATTGGTTGACAAAGGAAATACTAGACTGAGCATGGAAACAAGAGACCTTTTCCATTAGCCTTTACAAAGCTTTGAATATACTTGAAAGGGCCATATGCCTCTTTGTTACAGTTCTGAGCTGGCAGCAGAGTTTCACTCTCTGCAATTTTGCTGGCTCCTTTTCATTCTGATTTATTTCAAGAGGGCTAGGATTGCTCCCAGAGTGAGGTTTGCCCCTGACTCCAATGAGGACAAGCATTTCCCTTTTGCCATTCAGCAGCTACTGGAAAAAACATGCTAGAGAAAGGATGCCAGCTATCAGCTAGCCCATGCCTACATTATTGCAGCAGAAACTGGAGGATACAGCAGCCAATTCATTGCTTTAAGTCCATGATCCTAATGGGTGAGCTTGTATAACATCTTCCTTTTCACACACCACCTTGAGTCATGTTAGGAGGACTACAGGGTGTCAGCTTCCAAATGTCTGTGAGAAGGAAAGCAATGTTCACACTTCTCAATGCATTAGTCATTCAAATCCACCTGCAGTCTTTCTTCGGTCATACATTTATTTCTGCATGAGCAGCTAAGCTCATGTAAGAGTAAGTTAGAATCTCTTCTTGGAAAGAAATTGCTGTGTAAGGCATTTCTACACAAGCTTCATATTAAAAATCCCACAGCCTACTGAGGTATTTCACTTCTGTCTGTGGCTCCTGTAAATCTATCAAGGTCATAAGGTATCTGGAAGCTGATGCTGTTTTCATCTTGGGAAATATCTTTAAGAAGTTTCCTCCTCATTCTTCCTCTACAAGAGAATAGTTCTCTCTATATTAGCAAGAAAGAAGGCAGAAGTTCAACCATCCAAACCTACCTTCTTCCTTCTGTCCTCCGTGACACCAACTGGCATTTCATTCCTGAAGCTTAGTTACACACTATTACACTATTATTATCTAGTGTGTACTAGATACAAACTTAGTTACAACTGCACCCAACGCACCAGTTGTAAAAGAGAGCCTGAATAGTCGTTGCTATCTTGTGTCACGAGAGGGCGAGGTTGGTGAATCAAAAACCAAGAAAAGCAAATTTGGATGAAGAAGACATCTTACAGACTGTGGTAGTTTCATGTCAAACCCCAGCTAGTGAACACATAGCAACAAGGTTAGCTCTGTGAGCACAGTCTGAGAAAAATAAATGTCATCAAACCTGCCTTCTTTTCATTCAGTCTCCACCCCCTGTACATTAATTATATATATGCATACGTGTATGTGTGTGGTCTGAAGAGTATCAACACCACATATTAGAAATGTGCAGTCATCACAGAATACACCTCATTCTACACTGTTTGGAATTAAACTGTTAAAGAACAAAGAGTAAAATATCTGCCTAATCTTCAGTTCTAGAATCAGGTTAAGCACAAGAAATAATCTTTTCTTTACCAGTACTGAAAAGCATACCAAATTCAAGAACTGGGGTCAGTACCCTGCAAAAAGAGCAAGTGCTTTGCTGCTCAGTCTAGTGTTTGGAACAAAACAAATAAAAGAGAGATTTATTTTCTCCAAAATTAGCTGTTTTTTCCTACACACACTACCATTAGGTGTCTTGTGAATAGTAAACTCCAAACACAACAGTAAAATAAACAACAGAAGAACAAGTCCCATTATTTGGAATTAAGCAAGAAAGGGTGAAGGAGCAGTTGTTTCTTCAGTCTTCCCAATTTCCTCTCCAACTGCAAACAAGCAGACAACTCTTCAATTATTCCTTCCTCCTCCCTCTTTCCACCAGTGGCATCCCAAAAAGTAAGAAGTTATGTTGTCTCACAGACAAGGAGACTATGCTGTGCCTTTAACCTTTTCCTTCCCACCTCCAGGAGATTTGTCCTGCTGGCTGTGCCCTTTCTCACACTGAGAGTGTTTTCCCCAGGTCATCAGTGTCTATTAATGTGAATGAATGAAAGTGTGCCCTCGTTTTCTCAGAGACATGTCCTGCTGCTGGAGTCTGCTGTGCTAGCTGCACTGAAGAGGTATTTGGTGGGCAAAGAAACGGCTGGGAGCCAAATGATACAGTGCCAGCCAGGCATCTTTCCTCAGCTAACAGCAATAGAGCAGTTTGACAGTGGGAAAACACAACTCCTAACACCCTGTAACCCTCCGGTCCATGCTGATTGTCAATCTTTATCCTGCTATTGATCAGTCACACTTATGGCTCACATCTGCACATCAGCTGTCTCTCACCAGAAATAACCTATTTTGCTTTCCAAAATACTCTAATGACGAGCAGTTTTTGTCTCATTCTCCTGCAGATCTTGGACATGGTTTTGTGAGAGGTTCTGCTGACACCATGGCTTGAACCAGCAACAAGAAACCAAGCTTTCTCCTTTTCTGGAACGAAGCGTGTCTACATCAATGTTTTAGTTTCAATTTGGAGGACACTTTTTGAAGCTGATCTGTTTTTGTTCACTTACTATGCTTAACTTCACATTGATGGTCTCCAACCAGGCAAATCACTTCCATTTTAGATGGAACTAAACCAGGAAATGTGCCAGAGGAATATACTTGGTGTTCTACAGCCCATGGGAACAAATGGGAACTAATCCCAAACACAGCCCCCATAAATGAGTCTACAGTAATGGAAGGTCTGCAGCATTAAAAGTCTCTCCCTACAAATCTCTTCTTCTACAGACTACACTACTTAGTGATACAGACAGAGCTTTCCTTCCTGCCTGCCTTTCTGTCTTCCTGTCTTCCTTTTCTGCCTGCCTGCTTTAACATGTAAACGAGATAAAATTTGCGTTATCCCCAAAACAGGTTCCTCACAACCCCAGTGAAGTCTTGGAGAAAGCCAGTACAAGATGATATTGCTATTCAGAGGGATCCCTCTCCAAAATCATTGCGCCTTTCACCAGGGGTGTATCCAGCACACTCCAGAGCTTTAGGCAGACCTGAGGTCACCAAAGTAACTCTGAATCACAAAGAGAAGCTGCTGGAGGTGTGAGGTTAGGTAACAACACTATTCTAGTTGGAGCAGTGTGGATTCAGCCAGTGACTGCACAACATGCGACACCAGTAAAATTTTTGTTTGTTCTACAAATGTCATGTTAAACTAATTGACAATGCCAAAACAAAACCACAGAAGTAAAATGTAACAAAATGTCACAACACTTTTCAACACTTTTTTGTTGTTGCTGTTTTTTTTTTTTGTTTTGTTTTGTTTTGTTTCACAAAAGAAACATTGCTAAAAGTTTTGCCAAAACTTAATTAGGAACATTACTCCATCATCATCGATGGTGCAAATTTGGAGAAGGATCATAAATCTCAACTGAAAAACAAATATTTACAATTTAATCTTTTTTTTTTTTTTT
>VXAL01018228.1:104917-116198 GCA_013399475.1 Chauna torquata | reverse complement strand
GGGTATGCAAATATAACTAGTAGACAAGCATCTTGCTGCTTAAATAGAGGACAGCCCAGAGCCCACTGAGCTCTCCTGTACTGCAGTGGGCTGCATGCCAGTATCTTCCCCTTGAGCAAGGACACCTCTCAAGCTTACTACTTGAGGTCGAGAGATTCCTTACCTGAGACAGATACTTGGTAGGTGACTAATGGCTTGCTTGTTGAAACTTTGCAAGTAATTTGCTAAGCATGCTGAAACTTTGTAATCTTAGATAAGTGATACAACAGATTGATTGTGCATATAATACTTTAGACATACACTGTTAAATCTGGGATTGGCATAGGGTTTGGTTGTATCTAGACTCCTCAGAGTTTGGACAGCAAAAGGGACTCCATTCTGAACCTCATGACTCAGTATGAGGGTCTCCCTGATGCTTTTGGTCTGACCCTGTCCACTATGAAGAAAATAGTCAAGTGACCTTGCCATCACGGATCTTGTTAATGTTGCATTTACCATTAGAACATTGTTAAATCACTGTCTTATTCACAATCAAGCTTTGCCAAATCAATATTTTCATCAATAAACATATGACTGCTTCTCTCTTCTGAGTTAAGTGCATTATTCCTTTTGCAACAATCACCCAGCCAGAAATATCCCTTAATAGGTATGGGATGGGACCCTGAGAATTTTGGAGAATATGGGTCATGAATTTCACAGATCCTACAAGGCAGCTGGATATAGCTGGAACCTACGATAGTGACCATGATAAAAAATGAGGTAATCCTGAGTTTCTAGTTCTTATGAGGACATATGAACTGTAAGTGCCATTCACCTGTCAAGAAATGTGAGTAATGATTGACCCATTGGTCTGCTTGTGCTCTCCAAACTGCCCTAGGAGCTCTTCAATGGGACATAACATGATCTATAACACTAGTAGGTGCTGGAGAGCTACTTGGACATAAGCAACATCCTGTGTTGTACTGTGAGTGTCACAGCAGCGCTATACTGGTGGGTTTTGGTCATATCAGGAAAAAAGTTGGTAAAGTGAGGGGGAAAGGTAATGGTGGGTCAGTCCATCACTGGTCTTTCATGCCTGATGCTTGTTAAGTCTCTCTTTAGAGACACCTGTAAGGGTGCTGAAAGCAGACTTGTCCCTCTGGTCTGGCTGCTGGGGCTCAGGGTGTCCCCTACCCCCAGGGTCCATGAGGAGAGGCCTGTGGGGAGGCTAAAACAGGACCCACCCTGGTCCATGGCAGCTCTTACACTCAGCCCCCTCTGACACAGTCTGACAGCAGTCCAAACTAAGCAAACAATCAGAGGAGACCAGGCAATAAAGATACATAATATATACAAAGTATTGTTAAATCATGTAGCTTTCGATTCTTAAAAAAAAAAAAAAAAAGCAAAGTCAAATTCTCCATTATTCATGCAAGCAGAAATGTGGTGTACTTTCATAGGAGCTGTACCCAAAGCAGAACTGCCTCAGGGACTGAAATTTGAAGATCCTGACTTTAATCAATGATAACCTACTAAAGTAAATAGTAAATTAATATATATATATATGGTGTATATTTTCCTGTATTTGTCTTGATGTTTTAAGGTTACATTTCTTTGACTGTTGAGATGCTTGTGCATTTTTTGCCTAGGTGGTACACATGGAGTAGACGGGCTGGAGATGATGGTGTGATTTGGGTGCACCAACCCATCTTCTTCTTCAGATGGTAGGCTTCACTCAAGCAAGAAAGGATCGTGTCAGTGGTAACTGGATTCCTAGCCACTGTAGCAGAAATCATTTGCTCTCTTCTCTCCTTGCTGTGAACTGCAATATACTGCAATATATTCCCATGTATTCAGGTAACACTGTCAGACGAAACAAGGTAGGACTCTTTTACAGAAGGTACTTGTGTGTTAGGAATGACACTTCCTTGATGTGTAGCTTCCTGCTGACTCAAATGGTATTTGAATTCTGTCAGGCTGTTGGATCTCTGTGGGAATTTGTAAAATCTCTGTTCATGTTAATGTTAATGTCTACTTAATGCTCTAACACACCAAGCAGAGGTTGGCATTTGAATTTCTAGGAGCTGGACACTAGGTCATTGTTCTTTACACAGTAGACCTCCAGTAAAAAGGAAGTCAAATTCAGTCAAATTGAAGTTTCAATATCGCTTCTTGGGTCACACAAAGTAAGGTGTGGGGATTTTTTTTTGTTTGTTTGTTTTTTGTTTATGTGTGTGTGCAACTTAAAAGGTTAGATGCTTGCTTAATGAAACAACCAAACCAAACCAAACCAAAAAAAACCAAGTATGTTAGCTTTTCTTATGTGCCTTTAAGAAAAAAATTTATATATCACAACCCATGATCTCAGATATCATAAATCTTCAAAAAGTAAAGCTTGGAAGGATCTTAATTGGCCTTTTAAACCTATACTCTGCACCGAAAAAAGCAAATAATATGTAGTCAGGCCACCTCTAACAGATGTTTACTTTAAAATCTCCAAGAAAGCTAATTCTGCAACCTGTCTAGGTAGCCTGTTCTAGTGCTTCCTTACACTTCTAGTTAGAAAGCTTTTCCTAGCATCTAACCTAAATCTTTATTCCTGCAAATTAAGACAATTGCTTCTTGTCTGACCCCTACTGAACTCTCTCAATGATTGATCACTCTTCTCTTCTTAACATCCTTTGTTGTTACAGTAAAAACAACAATTATTGGAAGATTGTTATCATGTTTTCCTTTAATCTTCCCTAGATAGGCCCAATTCTTTTAAACTCTTGTTTTAGGATGTGCTTCCTGAACCTATTTCCATCTTCCAGTCTCCTTCAGACGTTCTCTACTCCATCACTCTCTTCTTAAAATCTGGTGCATAAGATCCTTAGAAGAACCATATTTGCCTTACATACAAGTCTTCTAATAATACATTCCACATTGCAATATGCCTTTTCAGAGATCACTTTAAATTTTGTTTCCTAATCTGTTTATTATTTCCTGTGTTCCTTGAGGTTTGATATTGCCTAGTGGCAGCATAGTCATTTTTATTTCTGTGCTGGATTTCCTTCTCCCATATGTAGCATCTTTCATTTTTATTAAATTTCATTTGCTAATTTCAAACCAAATCTCCAGTTTACTGAGATAAGTCTGTATTTTGACATCTGAAAATACAGTTACACAGATGAAATGTCTTCATATACCTCTGTGAAACCCCACTGACCTGAATAAGGCTTCATTTTAAGGACCCTTTTTATTGAGATTCTGGATTAGGCCCAGGCAGTAAGTGATTACACGGTCAATTATAAGCCAGTTTGCCACAAAACAGTTTCAAGCACATGTACTGGTACTTTCTGTGTGAGGGAAACAGGATGAAGAGAAACAACTTAAAAATACCTAGATTGGCATTTTTACTTTTCTACAATGCTCTAGAAGAGTGCTTCTGCACCAAACATTTATTTGCCGACACACTTTTTAGGTTTTTGCACATTTCTGACATACAGCAATCCTTCTCCGCTAATTGCTCAGGTTTTTAGAGTTGCCTCAGTGGTCTCTCACACGTAACTTTAATATTTTTTTCATGTAGTCTTTTTTCTTCTCCCTGCAATTATCTGTTTAGACTAATGGGTACTCAAAAGTGAATTGTATTCTAAACCAATGCAGTTCAATAGGGGTGACTCAACATTATGCTAATTTAGCTTTTGGTTCCTTTTGTATGTTGTACTGGTCCATTCAGGTTTAAGAGTGAAGTACAGAAGCTTTTTGTTGCAATGTTTACCTGAGTTCTCCCTTTTTATTGAAATACAATGGTTGATACTTTCGTTTAATGAAGGTTTAACTAGAAGTGATACCTGACGTTGGTTCCACAAAAAATGAAAACTCTCCTAGATGCAAATTGATATTAGGATTCTGGCTGAGGGAGAAACTAAATAAAATAATGATGATGGACTAAGGAAGAAGAGGGAGAAAATCTCTTTCACACACTACAGGGTTTTCTCCAGATTGATGATAAAACCGAAAAGCACTTTGAAGATGGTAAATTGCAAATGCAGAAACTGTGTCTTCGTATCTCCAATATGTGTCACCACATGCTTCAAATGAATGTGACTGATAGAAGTGTTACCAGAAAACTGTGGCCAAGAATTAAAAAGGGACTGCTGAATTTTTAAATGTGTGATTCTTTTTCATGTCATTCAGGCAATAAATGTATTTTTTTCTTCCTGTTTTTCCTCTCTCTCTCTCTCTCTCTGACTTTTGAAATTCTTCCATACACATAGTGCTGTGGAGGAAAGCTTAACCTTTGTTATATTTTATCGTTCTCAAGCATCTGACAAGGAGAGGAGATCAATGTGTCTCTTTTGTTTAAATGTCAAAAAGTCATGTCATCATCTGCATGTGTCATTTCAGTTTCTGAAGGCACAGGGAGGTTTTCTTCTGAACGTTTTTCTAGAAAATCTCTGCAAAAATGATTGATTTAAAAGCAATAAGAAATACCTACTGTGATAATGGGAGACACAGTTTTAAGAACTCTGACAATTACAAATTTGGCTGACAATTTTAAAGTGCCTTCTAAAAGATCCTGATTTTCGGAAAATTCATTAGCAAAATAAATGAATCCACTTTCAAACCGCTCACATTAAAAATGTAAAGTTGAAGCACTGAAAAACTGAAGCTGTGTTCAAAATCCTTCCCTTAGATATCAGCTTTCAGTCATGCCACATCTGTTGCCAAAGTCCTAAGGCATATAATACTGCTGATCAAAATCACTGTTCATGGGATGAGTTTCCATTGATGCCATCCCTAGTTTCTTACCAGCTGAACCATTTTTCAAGGAATTCATCAACAGGATGACATTCAGCATAAGCTTCTTGTCAGCCTAAAATGAGCGAAATAAGTATCAAAGAGGAGATCCATCCAAATTTGTATTTAAATTGATTTGGATTAATCGAATTGTTTTGTTTATTTTGATCTATTTTGAATTGGTTCATGCTAGTGACAGAGCCAAAGTGTGTGTCAAAGTGTGTATCCCATATTCATAAATCCTTATACTGAAAACACAAATTATTGTTGATTGAATAATCTATTTATTATAACATAGAAGATTCTACATTCATTCTGGACTAAATGAAGATAGTCTTTGTTATTGCAAGCCACCTGAGCAATCAAAGAATCAAATGCTAAAGTTATGAGTAGGAAGCTGCAGGAGTAAGTCAGCAATGCGAAGTAGAATGACACGTAAATTAAAGTGCATAGAGTATTTTTCAAGTTCTAAATCAAATATTTCAGGATAAAAATGGTGAGAAAGAAATCAGATCTGCTCAACCCCCTTTTTCTGAATTGATTTGTGAATCCCAAGGCTTGAATTTTATTTTAGGTCATTGAAACTTAAGCAACTGAAAGTAAAAATCCAGTTCTCATCACTTGTGCATCCTAACATTTAGAAATGGGGAATCCAGGCTTCCTTGTGATGTTTCACAATTATTCAGGTAGCTTTTCTGTTCCCAAGGCCACTTGCATGTTACTGAAAAAGGGTCTATACATTTGACAAGAGTCTGTGAGAAGCAGAGACCAGATAAGTATGAACTGAAAGACAACTGACACAGGACTATATGTTAGGTACTCTATCCAACTGGAATTTATTGCATCATGGTATAAGTGGGCATCTGGAATGTGTATGGTAGCAACAGTCCTCTAGACGATCAACTAAAACAATCTTAATTTGGTCCTAAGTGGCTATGGTGTTTTTTAGCACTGTCTTTAGTCATGTAAGTGTCAAATAACTGAATCATATTTTGTTCAATGGTCTTTTCGGTGATGATTTTGGGAATAATAATTAACTATGGCTAAACATACAGGAATCTACTTTCTGGTGGTTTAATTCTAATTTCAAGTTCTAGTTTCCAGACAGTTACTATTTCTATTGTTTCAGTAAGTAATGAAATCAAAAGTTACTTAGCCATAAAATGACAGTTATTTTTAAAATACTTTTTAAAGAAGACAGTTGTAGACATATCTGTTTACCCTGGAGTCTTTTTGTATTGGTGTAGCCTTTGCACAGAAGGTATCAATGACATTTATTTTAAATCACCTTTATATTATCAGTTAGATGTAAAACGATCATTAGATCTGAGATTTTCCCTGTGCAAGAAAAACATAACAAATTACTTTCTCAAATGCTTTTTATTACGTACATTTAGAAATATTTTGATACAACAGTCCTGGAGGCAGTCCTAGTCATAATTGCATGCAGGAGACTTTGTTACCTCGTCTACTGTGAAGCAGACTAGATTCTAATGATATGATGATTTCTTCTGTCTCAGATTTAGGTAAGGCCTGCGTTGTTTTGCTACCCATTAAATTAAGAGATCTTCCCATATCTGGATGGTGCAACAACAGGTTTGGAATTTCGAGGATTGGAGGACTCATACTATTTATCTTTGCAATGGATGTCTGCTGAATTTCCATGACTGGTAAACCTCTTGTTTGAATCTCCAGAATCTTGAACAAGATTTTCCATTGAGCAGGTAAATAGGTTTCAGTCTGTTGGATTTATTTTAAGAGCCCTGTGAATGAAGGAATGACATAAAGCGAAGAGGTAAAGATAAGCAAGGAACAAATTACAGCGGCTTGGATGAGTGTGCAAAGAGAAAATTTAAACCACAAAGTGGCAGCACTTATGCATCAAGAGGGGAAAGAAACCTAAGACAAACACCTTGTATGGGTGGGAGGTGTCTGGAAGCTCTTGTGAATGATGGTAGACAGCATACTGTACGTGGGTGTCTACTGTGATCTGCTTACTCCAGCAACACACGAACAGTACCTAGACTCAAAGTCTTATTTCCTCGTAGTTATAATTCTTCTACTTGTTCTTTATTTTTGTGCTTCATGCCCTCTTGAAATGTAACATTTGAAATACTTTATGGTCTGTTCTGAGCATTTTATTCCTTGAATAAGATCAACAAACCAGAGGGAATTCCAAGAGGAGTAAGAAAGAAAATTTATGGAACTGATCTGCAGTGAAAGAAAATACGCGCAGTGGTTAACAATAGCTAACTAACTGTGCAGCTGTACACAGATAACTGTGATAGCTGTCCATTTCCCTGCAGGAATTTCAGCACATGTCCTTAGAAAATGCCCTAATCATACTTATCTTTTAGGAGACATTCTGATTTGTGTAATAGCATGCTTGGGTACTTGCCAAGCACTAGAAGGAGACAGAAGAAGGGCCATAGACTCTGATAGAGTTTAGAAAAGAGGCAGGGGGAAAGATAAAGAGTTTGTTTTAAATACATATGTTCAAGATTCATGAAAAAGAAAGACAATGTGAAAAAAATAGTTTAGGAAAAAGCCTTCAGTTTTGAACATGGAAATGGTGTCTCAAAAATTGCAGCCAGAAAAAATACATCTGCATAAAATAAACCTCAAACTCCAAATCTGCGGTAGAGCAGTTTTCAGTTTTCACTCTCACTCCCATATATGTTTAGGCCAATGAATCTGACGGATATTTGCCCTGAGGTCACTGAGATCACATTCTGAGGACAATGGTAGAATTGAAGAGGAGATTAGTTCACTGTTTGGCTTACTGAACTTCTGTTATCACTGATGTTGCATCAGAGAAAAAGGTCCGCTGTCAGACACCAAAGTAAATCTGGGTGAGTTTCTGTGATAGGAAACTTGGTTTCTATTTGTATAATGAGAAAATCAGACCTGGAATTGAGTGAAGAGTGATGAGTAGAGGACAGCAAATGGCAAAACTCTCCATTTTTGTAGACCTACTTACAACCTACTATAGGTACTAAAATCCAGGACCTAATAATTGTCATTGTTCAAATCTTTCTTGCTTAGACTTTTGGGTCCATGCACTTAGAAGTCATCAGTGAACTGACATGCTTCACTTTCAGAGTATTCCAGCAGAAACAAAGAAACCGTCATCAAATAAGGAGCACCACGTCAGAACATTAAGTCACTGCAAGATGTTTTGATTTAAGCATTCAATTCTTGAATTGCTCATAAAGCTCTCAACAGATGGCATTTAGAAAGATTTAGGAAAAAAAATCATTTTAAAAATTTGATTATTATTTCAGGTGATATATCTAACATCAAGATATAGCAAGAAATTGGTTCCCTTCTTCTGAATTCATACATGAAAGTGCCACTAGTTTGCTGAGGTTACTTAAGTTGTACCTGCAACCACAGAAAGCAACAGACAGTAGATTTGTTCTACTGATTCTTCCAAAGTGTGCTATCACTGCCAGTCAGTTTCTAAGCCTTTCTTTTAGCATTTCTGCAAATCTTAAGTTCCATTGGTGCCTATCAAACTAAGAATGACATTTCCGGACAACACTTACTAAAGTGCTCATTTAGCACTCTCATCATAAATTAGAAGATGAACTTTAATTTGTCAGGAAGCAAACCTGCTTAGAAAGATAATAACTTAATGGGTATGGAAAACAAGTTTTGTTAAATGATGTGCCCAGTCTCATGATTATACATTGTGTTAGAACTGGGTGCTTTGTTCCTTTATAAAGTTTTCACTACCCAGTAGATGCAGCCTGTGGCTTGGCAGGGTGTGCATATTGATGTGTAGGACATTTGGATGTCAAAAACAATTAGCTGTGACAATCAGCCAGTCAGCAATCTTGAATATCTTCCAGCTTTGCTCCATTTATGGTCATCAGTAAATAAAGCAGTGTTCTTAAAGCTGTGTTTTCATTTATTTTTTTATGCCAGCTAGTGCCAGGCAACTTAATGGAGCCTCCCAACATTGCTCCCCTATGGAAATAATTTGAATCAACATTGTATTCTTTTCCCCCCAGCATAAAATGTTCCTTGTCCGTTTCGTACTTCTTTGGCTTCAAGAGCAAAACAGCTTCAAGGTAAACAAGTAGAGGGCCCTTGCAATAATATCTTTCATTTACTTGGATTTGTTAGTGCTTATTTTTAAATAAATATATTTGTTAAATAGGGAAGGAGGGAGAAAGTCTACTTCTATGGATAGTGGTCCTCAGTTTACTCAGAAGAAAACCAATGGTCCTCAGACAAATATTACAGCTGTTGAACTTTTGAAGTGAAATGTGCTTCAGTGTGGGGCTTAGGACTTGAACTGGAATTTAGGCACAGTCCTTCTCCTAATAGCAAATCAATGCTTTCCTCTTTGTCACTTATCTTCTACAGCTGGGTTCAGAAAATGCATGATTAGTTGTGAATGCTCTTAAAGAGTTTGTAAAACGTGTGCTTCTTTTCTTCCACTTGTGCCTGAAGTTAAGAATATGCTTATTTGTTTTTCAACTTGGAAACTTAATTTCCTCCTCTTTTTTTTTTTTTTGGAGGGCGTTGGGAGGATGCAGCAAAGCAAAGTAGTGGTAGGCTTCCCATGAAAGGTGAGTCTGCCTTGTCCTCCCTGCCCTAGATTCCTGGCTCCTTGCTGGGGGAGAGGTTCAGCAGTGTGAGACCCCAAGGGGAGACCGTTCAGCTGGGAAATACCACAAGAACTACTCTTTTTGGTGTTGCTCCAGAGAGGGTTCACTCTCTCTGGCTCAGCAGGAGGAAACACCACCCCTGTTGTGGTTTAAACCGGCAGGCAGCTCAGCAGCACACAGCCAGTCACTCACTCTCCCCAGGTGGGATCAGGGAGAGAACTAGAAAGGTAGAAGTGTGAGAACTCATGGGATGAGATAAAGAGAGTTTACTAGGTAAAGCAAAAGCCACGTGCGCAAACAAAACAAAACAAGGAATTCATTCGCTACTTCCCATGGGCAGGCAGGTGTTCAGCCACTTCCAGGAAAGCAGGGCTCACCACGCATAATGGTTTCTTGGGAAGACAAACGCCATTAATCCCATTGTCCCCCCCTTCCTCCTTCCTTACCCCAGCTTTTATTGCTGAGCCTGACACCATACGGTATGAGATATCCCTTTGGTCAGTCTGGGTCACCTGCCCTGGCTGTGTCCCCTCCCAGCTCCTTGTGCACCCCCAGCCTCCTCGCTGACAGGGCAGCACAAGAAGCAAAAAAGTCCTTGGCTCTGTGTAAACGCTGCTCTGTAACAACTGAAAACATCACCACTATTTTCATCAAAAATCCAAAACACAGCATTATTAGCCTCTACGAAGAAAATTAACTCTGTCCCAGCCAAAATCAGGACACCCCAATGAAAGGGAAATGAAGGAGTGTGTATTTAAGTTGAAGGGGGAAGGTGTGGAGACCAATCACTAGTAGCTGAATAGCATTTACAGAGGATTGTGACTAGGACCAAGGACACCCCTTCCTGGAGAAAAACTAATGACTACGCCAACTGGTCATGCTACTTCTTGGGCACTTTGGCCTAATAAGTGGTTTATCTTCACCAAGAGAGATGGAAAATGGTCCCAAATTCAGCAGTCTGGTGGCTGTTTCTGAAAATAAACCTAGTTTCTCTCTGCCACATCTGCCCAGCCACTCTCCCCACTTCATATCCTTAGCAGAGGGAACAGCACTTTTATACAACATTGTTTAACTGAATGTCAAGAAGACTTTCTTCCCCCTCTTCTTTTGTTTTCAGTTCTGTCAGGAAAAATGACATTTTCCATCCTTAAGGATGAATGTTATTGAAAGAATCTTGACAGCTGCAACCAAAAAAGAAGGGGAAAACAAAACAAAACAAAAAAAAACAAACAACAAAACACCTAAAGACCTTACAGAAAAAGTGCTGGGATGTGGGAGAGAAATCTTATAGCTCAAGTTCTGCCTTTTGCAGAGGTACACATGACTTTAGGCACTTTACTTTGTATATGACCTTAGGCAAATGACTTGATCTCTCTTCTTCTGTATCCATACAGACTCAGCAAATATGTTTTTAATGTATGGATACACAGCATCTAATATTCTTATTACTGCTGCTCTATTGTTACTCTTTAGATAAAATTATCATTATAAGGATTTAATAGCATTTAATACAAAATCAATTTTATACACAAGTTACATTTAATTCAAGAAAACAAATGGAAGGAGAAAATATCTATGAATTTTCAGCTTATCTGGACAAAGACTTTTGTTAGTTGTTTCCTTGGTAACATTTTGCAAGAAACCTTTAAAGATAATTTTGCACTTGGGAGTAGAGCATCTTGAAATAAGACAAAGGCTATTGAGAAGTCTTAATAGAAAGGCACAATGCATCCCAAGAAAGCATTCATGATGTAGCTTTTATGTCTAAATCTCCTAGGAAAAAATATTCTACAAAGAAAGGCACAGCATGAAAGCAAAGATGGTCAGATGAATTACACAGATAGCAACATCAAAGCAGCTAGGTCCTTTTTCCTTTTTTTCTTTTTTTTCTTTTTCTT
>VXAL01018228.1:74650-101901 GCA_013399475.1 Chauna torquata | reverse complement strand
ATATATATTTGCTGGCATGTCCCATCAGAAGGGATAAAATGGGAGACATAGTGTCAAAAATGAAAACAAAACAGGAGGGGAAAAAAAGGAAGAGACAAACGAAATAACTCAGAAGAAGGCTTTGGTTTCAAATTGCTGAGAACAAATTTGTGAGGTTATTAGCCTCTAGACTTTGTACTATAGCTTGTCTTTTTCAAGTGTTCCTTAGGAAAGCAGAGATAAAAATCTGTGCCTTTTCATGTGAGCATCCATTGTTTGTAAAATTACCAAGATTTCTCCTTAAAATAAAAAATGAAATATTACAAGTTCCATCAGACCAAACACTAACTCAGAATATAATAGACAGTGCATTTTTTTGCTATCCCAGAAGTTTAGCTTAAAATAATTGGGAGGTCAGACATTATTTTGCTTCTGGTACTTGTGGAGGAGAGAGAGTGACTTGTCAATATCTCTTCACCCAATCCAAATACTCCTCTCTGCTGTTAGTGTCCAACTTTATGATCTTGATCTATAGAGCATAGTTGCTCACTGGGCTCAAACGGTAAATAGTCAGCAATGTAAACACTTAGGCTGTGCCCCAACTTCATCATAAAACAGCTCTCAGCAAATGAGTTGCAAATGTGCATTATAACAAAAATGACTTCTTTGCTGAGTACAGCCATCATCCGATTCCTATAAAAGTTAGTCTGTATGGACTTTGATCAAACATTTAAATCCCTGGCAATTTTACTATGGCTGGATTATATTGCTCCTATTTCCTATTGTGAGCTTTGCTTACTAGAAGGTTGGAAAATTCTTGATGGACTCCTGATGGAAATGTTAAGGCATATATTCCTATGTACCTTTTATTGATTATTGAAATGATAGAATCAAAGAATTGTTTGGCCTGGAAGGGACCTTAAAGATCATCTAGTTCCAACCCACCCCGCCATGGGCAGGGACACTTCCCACTAGACCAGATTACTCAAAGCCCCATCCAGCCTGGCCTTGAACACTTCCAGGGATGAGGCATCAATAGCTTCTCTGGGCAACCTATTCCAGTGCATCTCCACCCTCATAGTAAAGAATTTCTTCCTTATATCTAATCTAAATCTACCCTCTTTCAGATTAAAGCTGTTACACCATGTCCTATTACTACACTCCCTGATGAAGAGTCCCTCCCCATCTTTCCTATAAGCCTCCCTTTAAGTACTGGAAGGCTGCTATAAGGTCCTGCTGGAGTCTTCTCCAGGCTAAACAACTCCAACTGTCTCGACTTGTCTTCATAGGAAAGGTGCTCCAGCCCTCTGATCATTTTCGTGGCCACCTCTGGACCCACTCTAACAGGTTTTTGTCTTTCTTACGCTGTGGGCCCCACAGCTGAATGCAGTACTCCAGGTGGGGTCTCACGAGAGCAGAGTAGAGGGGCAGAATCACCTCCCTCAACCTGCTGGCCACACTTCTTTTATATAGCCCAGGATACAGTTTGCAAATTAATAGATTAAATTCTATGTGGTAGAAACTTCTAGAGAATCACTTTAGATAAAATTTACTAACTCTTAACAGCTGGAAAACCTATGGCCCCATTTAAGAACTGATGTCCTTTCTGTAAATTCCCTCTGTGATATCCGGACAGCTGTTCAGTGTGTCAACAGACTCCCATTTATCAGCCAAAGTGTATAACTCATTATTCAAAGAAGTCTGTTTTAGACATCTGGGAAAATTGTTGTTGCTGTAGACAAAGCAACAGAAGGACAATGATGTTTTGAAGAACACGCTGAAGTTAACCACAAAAATGAGACTAGGAAGAATCAAATGAGAAGGGCAGGGTTTAGTGGCTAGCCAACTATTGGCTGTGAAATTTTAATATATAGCTTCCTAGAATAACTCAAGTCAGAAAAGGCCTCTAGAGGTCTGTGGTCCAAGACTGTGTTCAAAGCCAGGCTAATTGTAAAGTTAGACGAGGTTTTTTGGAGACTAATCCTGCTGCGTTGGCACTGTGCCCCAGTATCACCTCCTGAGGAACACCATTCACATCAGGTTGATTAGGAGGACCACGAGGATTATTATTGTGCTGGAGCACATCTCCTGTGTGACAGGCTGAGAGAGTTGAGGTTGTTCAGCCTGGAAAAGAGAAGGTTCCAGGGAGACCTTATAGCAGCCTTCTAATTCCTAAAAGGGGCCTACAAGAAAGATGGGGAGAGACTTTTTACACGGGCAAGTAGTGATAGGACAAGGCGTAATGGCTTAATCTGAAAGAGGGTAGATTTAGATTAGATGTAAGGAAGAAATTCTTCACTATGAGGGTGGTGAGGCACTGGAAAAGGTTGCCCAGAGAAGCTGTGGATGCCACATTATTGGAAGTGTTCAAGGCCAGGCTGGATGGGGTTTGGGGCAACCTGGTCTAGTAGAAGGTGTCCCTGCCCATGGCAGGGGGGTTGGAACTAGATAATCTTTAAGGTCCCTTCCAACCCAAACCATTCCATGATTCTGTGATTAACTAGACTTGGAATTGTTGACCACCATCCTTTGAGCCCAACAGTCCAGCTAGCTTTCCCTACACCTAGTAGTCCAACCACCCTGCCTTTATCTCCTCAGTTTGGTTACTAGGAGATTACTGGATACTGTGTTTAAAGCTCTACTTAATTTGAATGAACAATACAAAGCCATCCCCCCTTATTCACAGACTCAGACTTTCCATTAGAGAAGGCACTCAGATTGATCAAATGTGACCATTTTTTGTAAATCCATGGTAGCTGTTACCTATCACATTAATGTCTTTCACATACCTTTCATGAATCATTTTTTCATTCAACACAATGATATTGTGCCCTTTTGATTCTCTTCCTTCTCTCTCCGAAGATTTTGTGTAGTCCAAAATTTGACAAAATCATCACGAGAAGAATAACACATTCAATATTATTTCTTCAGATCCTGTAAATAATTTTCCAAGTCTTTACTCTTTACATACAAGTGTTCTGAAACATTTAGGACAGAACATGGCTACATATTAATCAGAACGACCTATTAATCATTTCAACTTGTTAATTTGGAGTTGGAATTGATTAAGCCATAAAGAAATATTTGATAATTGGGAATTTAGGTTTAAATATGTTTTAAGTATATTTAAATTCTCAGATAAAATTTTAAGTATTAATAAAGCACAAAACATTTGTTATCCTCTCTTTTTCCATTTTTCCCAAGACTTGCCAAGACACCAAGAACAATTGAGATTTATAATCCACTTTTTTCAGACTGGGACATTAAAAACTTAGCACCCTGATCCACATTCACTGTTCAGAAAACAATCTGATTTTCAGACATTCAGCAGTTCACTTCCAAAAATGTTATCTTCAATTTCTGTGTCTCAGTCAGTTAATTCCCGCTGATTCAGTAGGAAACAGACTGAAACTAACAGTACTTTTCATATAGCTTACAGATCAGCCAGCAGACAGTAGTTACACCTTTGTACCCTGAAAAACCTAGGCCAGACATTAAATGTGTAACTTAGCAGTGAAGGGCCCCATATTTCATTAGTAATCTCCAGCATCATTCAGTTCCCTGTGCTACTAGCAAAATGCTAGTAATTATAAGGATGATATGTAGTACAGGAGAGAGGAACACTATAAAAGGCAATATTTAGAAAATAAGAAGTGGAAGTGCTCATGGCTAAGTATTTGTATGAAAACTCTTGAAGATGAGAGGAATAGAAGCATTCATAATTTTTTTTTTTTTTTTTAATTCATTGGTGTGTTGCATATTATAATTGAAACTTGTGGAGCAGAAAGCTGATCTTGCAGTAATGTTTGTGGATACAATTATGGAAATCCTTTGAGCATGATTAAATTATACAGTGTCTGGATATGGAAGTCATTTTGATACTTCTGTCTGAAGTAGAGTTAACGGCAATGCATGAAGTGCCACCTTCCTGATTAATCTGCTTAGGAAGGACGGAATGTGTAGAAGTTTGCAAACAACTAGCAAGTTTTTTCAGTGATAAACACTAACCATAAAAAAGTCAGTTCTGCATGGTCTGTCATAAAAATTCAAACACATATGATGTAAGGCTGCTGCCGAAAGATCATTAGGAATCAGCTATCAACACAAATTCATAGAATCATAGAATATCCTGAGTTGGAAGGGACCCACAAGGATCATCAAGTCCAACTCCTGGGCCCACACAGGACCACCCAAAATCAGACCACATGTCTGAGAGTGTTGTCCAAAGGCTTCTTGAACTCCAGCAGGCTCGGTGCTGTGACCACTGCTCTGGGGAGTCTGTTCCAGTGTCCAACCACCCTCTTGGTGAAGAACCTTTTCCTAACATCCAGCCTGACCCTCCCCTGTCACAGCTCCATGCCGTTCCCTCAGGTCCTCTTACCGTTCCCCAGAGAGAAGAGATCATCATCTGCCCCTCCACTCTCCTCGTGAGGAAGCTGCAGGCCGCCATGAGGCCTCCCCTCAGTCTGCTCTTCTCTGGGCTGAACAAACCAAGTGACCTCAGCCACTCTTCATATGCCTTCCCCTCTAGACCCTTCACCATCTTTGTAGGCCTCCTTTGGACACTCTCTGATAGTTTCATGTCCTCCTTATACTGTGGTGCCCAAAGATGCACACAGCACTCGAAGTGAGGCTGCACCAGCGCAGAGCAGAGCAGGAGAATCCCTTCCCTCGCCTGGCCAGCCATGCTGTGCCTGATGCACCCAGGGCACAGCTGACCCTCCTGGATGCCAGGGCACGCTGCTGGCTCATGTTCAACTTGCTGCCAGCCAGAACCCCCAGATCCCTTTCCGCAGGGCTGCTCTCCAGACTCTCATCCAGCAGTCTGTACATATAGTCAGGGCTGCCCCTTCCCAGGTGCAGAATCCAGCACTTGCTCTTGTTAAATTTCATGCAATTGGTGATTTTCCAGCTCTCTAATTTGTCAAGATCTCTCTGCAAGCTCTCTCTACTCTCAAGGGAGTCAACCACTCCTCCTAATTTACTGTCATCCGCAAACTTACTCAGTATACCTTCAAGTCCTGCATCCACATCATTTATAAAAACACTAAGCAGAGCTTTCCCATTGTGAACCCATGTTGGCTGTGACCAGTGGCTGCATTATCTTTCAGATGTTTTTCAATAACTCCCAGAATAATCTTCTCCAAAATTATGCCAGGCAATGAAGTGAGACTGACAGGCCTGTAATTACCAGGGTCTTCTTTCTTGCCCTTCTTGAAAATTGGGACAATGTTTGCCAGATTCCTGTCAATGAGGATCTCTCCTGATTCCCAAGACCATTGAAAAATAATCGAGAGAGTTCTCGTGATGACATCAGCCAGCTCTCTACGTACCCTGGGATGGATCCCATTGGGTCCCATAGACTTGTATGCATCCAGCTGGAGCAGCAAGTCCTGCACAAGTTCGGGGTTGGCTGGGAGTTTATTGTCAGTCCTCCATCTGAGGGCTCCAGAGGTTTCAGAGCCCATCATTTTTGTTGAAGACAGAGGCGAAGAAGGCGCTAAATGTCTTTGCTTTGTCTATGTCCCTGTTTGTGAGGTGACCGTCCTCGTCAAGTAACAGACCAATGTTATCTCAGGTCCTCCTTTTGCTGTTAACATATTTTAAATAAAATCCTTTTTATTGTCTCCCACAGTACTGGCCAGCTTTAACTCTAATTGAGCTTTGGCCATAGTAATTTTCTCCCTACAAAGGTGAACAGCATCTCTGTAGTCCTCCCATGTTGCCCGACTTTGATTCCAGTGGCTATGCACTTTCTTTTTCCACCTAAGCTCTAGAAGAAAATCCCTGCTCAGCCAAGCCAACCTTCTGCCGTGCCTGCTTGACTTCTGACATCTTGGAATTGCCTGTTCCTGTGCTGTTAAGAGGTGGTACACAAAAAGTGACCATCAGTGATCAAACCCGATGCTTTCAAAAGCTGTTTCCCAGGGGACCTTAGTAACTAGTTCCCTGAGCAGCCTGAAGTCTGCTCTCCCCACATCCAGGGTTGAAGTTTTGGTGGCAGTTTTCCTCCTATCAGCAAAGATTTTAAACTCGACTACTTCATGGTCACTATGGCCTAGATGGCTACCAGTCACCACTTCAACCATTAGACTCTTTTCGTTCACAAGCAACAAATCTAGGAGGGCACCTTTCCTAGTTGTCTCCCTTAGTATCTGTACGAAGAAGTTATCATCGAAGTGTTTTAGGAATCTCCTGGAACTGTTTGTATGAGCTGTGTGGTATTCCCAGTTAACATCTGGCAAGTTGAAGTCACCCACAAGGACAAGGGCAGCTGATCTAGAGGTATCTCTTAGTTTCTTAAGGAATATTTCATTGGTGTCATCATACTGGCTGGGTGGTCTGTAGTAGACTTGATATTCTTTTTATTTGCTTGTCCCTTAATCCTTAGCTAGAGACTCTCAACCGTCTCATCACCAAATTGCATGACAGAAAAGAAGGAATGGCAGGTGTTTGTATTAATTGGAATTTGAAGAGTTTTTAGTCTATCATTCATTGTTAATTTCAGGCCTTTTAGTGTATTTTGTGTGCATAGGTTTTGGATCTTTGTATAGTTATTTTTTTCAGATATTACAGTTTATTGACCACTGCAAAAAAATGTAGGATGATTTTGTTCTTGTTGTTTATCTTATAGAGGTTGTTGACTTACTTTTTTAGGTAAAGAGTGTTTTAATTTATTTTCTGTTCTGAACTTCTGGGCAAGTGTTCAAAGTTCCAGAAGTTGTTAAGAAACAAATCTTGGTAACAGAGGAAGAATATTATTTACACAGAAAAATGAACATTGTAACTAATATCAAGATTTTTTTTTACTAGTGTTTCCTGTGAAGAAATTTGTTCTATTCAAAATGTTAAAATTTAAATGCTTAAAGGATTCTATTATTATGAGAAATCATGTAACTCCAGTCTAATGTTAGTTTTCTGTACAATATTCAAGCTCCTAAAATTGAGAGAAAATCTTCAGACTGAATTCTGGTTTCCCGTAATGCAAATACATTGTACCTGCTTCCTCATTAGTAAGGACATGAATTTTAAAGCTACTTTCAGTTTGACCATCTCCATAACTCAGGGCTAGGTTTCACCTAGAAACTGGTATAATCACCCTGACAACTTCTAGCTCGTTGAGAACTCAAGTTCTCATTTCGGAAGAGAATCTCCCATGGTTTAAAGACTCTGAATGAAAGAGTACTTTCTATCTCTATTTGTAAACAGTTCAAATAGTTAAGTATCCTCCTGCTAAAATATTGCATCTGATTTCCAGTTTGAAATTTTGGCTTTCAGCCACTGGGTCTTGTTATTATAGATGAAAGAGCCCTCAGATATCCAACACTACTCCCTGTGTAGGTGGAATGTTCCCCATGTTGTCCATATTAATCTGATTCTTTGCGGCTACTGCATTATCTTTCATCAGTTTTTTAACTGTCAATTTTCAAAATACATGCTAGTTTCAGTATGCTGGCTGTTTCTGTAGCTGAGATGCCATGAAGTAGCTAGAGAAGACTTGGAAGAGATTTGCAGCTGGATCAATTATTACTGATGGAAAAAAAATATATGTATCTACATCTTTGAAAGATGTCTTATACTTTGTACTATAATTTTCTTGCAACTTTCACCACAAAGAGCTCATGTTTGCTCTGGTATATGACTGAACTACCTGGCGTCCAAAACAGAATCTGAAACTCCTGAGGTAGGCACATTGGCTCAGAAAAAACTGGCCTAATTTCCAGCTATGTCCCCATGAGTCCTACTAGCTTACATGCCCTGAGTCCTACTAGCTTACATGCCCTGGCCATGCAGAGCCAGCCAAGAGGAAACCCAAGGCAGAGGGATTTACATGCAATCCAGGAAATTTCCCAGTGCCTGGGAAATGTTAACCACTACAGAGAACATCATGCAATATAGCAGAGAGCCCTGATAACTGATCATAAAACTGCTTAACATAATGTGTCTGAAATTCCTCACCTCTTTTGCAGCTCAGACACATGGATCAGAGCTAATGGAAAATGGATAAACAGATTCAATACCCATTATCCAGAACCCTCCCCTGTTAAGAAGTTTAAGCAAAGTCTTTCCAAGAACTCAGAAGAGATTGCTCGAGAGACGCTATTTTGTCTAAAACATCCCTGTGCTTTCATGCTTTTGCCTAGCAAGTGAGAAAAGAAGAAACTATTCTCATCAAATTCATATGTGCCATCTTCAGAAGGGTCTGAAAGCACTGGGATGAAAGCACAGGGTTGAGGTCCTTCATGTCAAAGGTGTGCAACAGCATCCAGGAATCTAACTCTTAGTTCTCTTAGGTCCAAATTCAGCCCTTTTTCCAAAAAAAATCTACCAAATTTCTTTATAACAGGAAATCATGCAGTTACATTTAGTCCTCTCTTCTTCTTCTTCTTCTTCCTCTTCTTCTTCTTCTTCTCCTTCTTCTCCTTCTCCTCCTTCTCCTTCTCCTTCTTCTTCTTCTTCTTCTTCTTTTTTTCCAAAACAAAAGAAGACTCTGTTGGTTTATTCAAAAGGAGAATTTCCTAAAAATTGCTAAATCAAAATAAAAGACAATATTATCACCATACTTGTATTACAAATTGATCAAATACTTGCCTTATTTTTGTGGTACACATTTCTGCTCTGGGAAAAACCTGTTTTAGAAAGTAATGTTGAGAGCAGTGAGAACAGTGGTGTGTCAGAGGCTTTGAAGCTGTTTGGAAAGGGGAACAAGATTCAGCTGGTTGGTTACTCTAAGATTTTCCAAGGAGTTTTTGTCAGATGAAACTGAAAATAAAAGCTCAATTTGAATGCTTGGTTGAACTTAGATTGCTTAGTGCAAAATATAGAGGCTTCCCCAGAGGCTGCGGTATGGTTTGCTTGCTTATGTTGGAATAGGAAAATTATTTACACCAGACAGATGATATTGGAGAATCAAATGGTGTCTCATTAGCTCCACTCAGTTCTACTTGTTCCCAGATTTTTCCTTATCCTTATCCCTGTCACTGACCATACTGAATATTCTTCTAACTCTGAGAGGATGAAGATGAGGAACGTGGCTCAGATAACACATGTATAGATGATGGGTAATGAGACTCTTCAGAGGAAACTAAAGTCTGGCTTTGGACATCCATAGAGATTGCAGAGAGATGCAGAGAGACAAAAACAAAACAAAACAAAAACACACAAGACTTGAATTTCCTCCAACATTTTATGATTAGATGATTTTATATGCATCTCTGATTAGAGACTTTGAAGCTGGTCAATGAGGCAGTGAGAAACAGAAAACTTTACAAGCTAAATAACTGAAAGAATCAAGAATGAAAGAAGAGACTGACTGTCAGGATGTTAAGGCCCTTAAAAAAAAATAAAACATGGTCCTCTAAGTAATCTTGAAAACATATGAGAATGACCAGAGAACTTAGTTCCTCTTTAGGGATCAAAATAAGCAGCAATATTATCAGGATAACAGCATTCAGGATGTGACCTCAAACAGCATAATGTAAACTGACAGCTTTTCTGAGGATTTCTGGGAATTTGGATCTGGCTGCAGTTGCTTAGCACTTCCAAATTTGGCTCTGAATGCCTGTAAGAGGCATTTAGCGGAACAAAGTACTGAATTCAATTTTCTGAATGAATATCCATAGGACCATCCTTCTTACCAGGCTTAGATATTTTACTCATAAAGGATACACCAAAGACACCTTGGTTCAGAGGCTGCATCCAATACGCCATTGTCACAAAAAAGTGAAGAAAAATATCACAGCAAAATCAGAGGAAAATATCAAACCTGCTTGCTAGAATAGCCAGATGGAAAAAGGTAATTATTAGTGAACGCTTGTTTTCCGGCAAAGTGATTGGGGGGAATAGAAGGAATATGAGCAAGTAAATATGCACAGCATTCCTGAAGGAGAAATGAATAGAGATCCTATTATATTATTGTTTTTGCACAGCTTGGAAATTTCACTATAAAAACTACAGGGAATATAAATACACTGCATGCATGCAGAATGTTGTTGGACTGTTTATGACATTACATGCATGAAATACCCCGAGATTCCTATCAAAACACTTATTATTTACCAGATCAAGCTGCTTGACTTAGCTGTGATTTCTGTAATATTTTCTTCCATTAGAAGAAGTGCTATGATGCTATATATGCTTCAGCTATAGGCTGAAGTGCTAGAGCAGCATGTCTTAATCTTTTTCAGACTGCTAATATGTTTACAGACCACAGTTAGAGATACCAGGTACCTAGGAATTTTGTCTGTTTCATGAGTTTTCCTGTAATAGCTTGGATTAGACAAGGCTCCATAATCACTAGTTTTGAAACATTTATCTAGATGACAGAAAACTATTAATATTCTGTGCAAACAAAAGAAGGTGCAACCAAAAAGTGCTTTATAAGCACCCTACCTAGGAGGCTTGATACATTTTAATTTTAAAAGTTATTCTTAGATACTTGCATGTTCCCCTTGCATCCATCCAGCAAGTCAGAGAAAGCTAAAACGTTATTTACACCAAATACCAAAGCACATTCATGTCATGAGATGATATAATTCAAAGGCCATGATATGTCTATGATCCAACAAAGATATTAACACATTTTTTTGTGCCGTCCTCAAACTGCACTTCAAATTGACACTCAAAACAAGAAAAGTCAAAATCAGCCACCCTTTCTGAGAAGGTTGAGCACAATTACTTGTATAGTGAGTCAGTGGACTTTCTTATTCTACCCTAAAAATACTTTTTATTTGTGGCCTAGAATGACAATTTTAAATAAAAAAAAAAAAAAAAAGGCATAAGAGGATGATGTCTATTTCTTCCCTTAAGTACTTCTTTCTAGATCTCAATATAAACGCAGAAAATAAAATAGTACCTGTGGGTGATGTAGTAGCTCTATTTACACCTTAAACATCAACCAGATTGAAAGCAAGCGTGCTGTCCTTAGTCAATCCTTACTCTAAACTGTGGGTGATTCTTCCTGACATGTAGATCAATTCTTTAGGTAGAGCAAGGAATATATACCAAAATTTCAATTCCATTTACAACTCCATTTCAGTAGTTGTATATCTCATGTTACAGGTTTAAAATTCATTCATTTACCTGGGCTCTGACATGCATATAGAAGTCCAGGGGGACTAAATTGGAATTGTTTGAAAGGACCAAGTAGGAAAAACAAAACAAAGACAAAATTTTAACTCTTTGACTCTGCCACTATTGCTCCCCATGGGCACCCAGACCTCACACTCAGAGCCCACTGAACCTTCTACCTGTGTCAGTGGCCACAAAGCAGCCTGAAGGCTCTGTCAAAGAAGGACTGGGTCAGATGTTCTCACCTTACAGTGGCCAAGCCATAAGCTTTTTACCTGGAGGGTTGTGTTCAAGGGATTCAGTAGCTTAACAACATGGGAGCAGAGCTCATGGTGAATTTTACTCCAACAGAAGTCAGTGATGAAGGTTCTTTTTCTCTCTTTTTCTTGGGATATTAAAATTTCTCTTAGAGTAAACACTATATTTGATGAATTTCCACTGACTGATACTTAGGTGTAGGAAAGGACAGGCTTATTTTGCCAATATTGCTTCTGGATTAGGATATTGCATACCCCATTGCTAAGGACATGGCCTACTGCAGAAAACATTAAAATTTAATGATATTGGTGGCTGCAATATTATTTCTGAAAGCAAATTGCCTTATTAGGATATTTAGCCTTCCTGGATCTTTAAAGAATCATTAAACAAAGTAATTCTCTATTACCTCAATGAAAAAGAATTAATGAAAAAGGAAAGTTACCAGAAAGGTCTAAAAGCAAAAGTTTATGAGTTAATAATGTTTGGGGTATTAAAATGTACAACCCTGCAAACAATCAGAAGAAATAGCTATGCGGGATCAAACTATCATGCAGAGTCTCCCACAATGATTTATTCATTAAAGACGAGGAAAATTATTTTCCATTACTCCAAAGACTAACCTCGCAGTGAAAAATAAATTGGCATTTATAATGCTTCATCTCTAGCAAGGAACAGGAAAGATATCTGTGACTTGCACACAAAAGATTTAGAAAAAAAAAAATAGTAGCTCAATTTACTTTCCTGAACAACCTTCTCTAACATTTTCATACAACTATCCTGCTGTGTGATACCAAAATGATAATCTAATCATTTAGGATAATCTAAAATACTCTAATAGAAAACTTTGTAATTAATTCAGTGTTTTGAATGGTCATTCTCAGCTGCATGAAAATTTTCTTTTCCTATTTGACTGCATGGTCCTAGTAGATGGGTTTGAGTTTAAACCTTTGTTTTCATCACTACTTGGTAGTCTCAAATGATACAGCTAAAGGCCAAAGGATGTCAATTTTCCCTCCAGAAGCTCTTGGGAATTCTTGGAAGAATCACTGCACAGTCTGATGTCTGCCTGTGGGGAGCCTCTTAGGTTAATGCATGAAGGGGCTCTCAAAAATGGAAAAAATATAGAACTTCCTTCAACCAGTCTGGTGAAAGATACCAAATACATCTTTTTGGGCATTCTCCATTACCTCAGCTCAGTTGCCTGTACTTAGGCTTTTAACATTCTTTAAGATATTCTAGGTCATTCAGGTATCTGTGCAAGACTGGCAAGTGCAACATGGGATTTAAGAACACCAAAAATCTTCTCTTTTCTGTCTGGATGGAAAGTGGGCATTTGGGGCAGCTATTTTTGGGCAATGGAATCCCACCTCTGAGTCTTTAGATGTGAAGTAGGTGTCTAAGCTCCTGTTATAGTTGGAGTTGCTCTAGCCTGAACAATCCATGGAGCCTGGAGAGCCACTCGGCTGACCTGTCACTAGGTCTTTGGTCTCCAATTGCAACTTCTGGAGGTCACATTTCCTATTGTTCCTGTGTTGTGTGTCCTAACTCAGTGTGAGCAAGGTTAAGACAGGATATTAGAAAAATCTGTTTCACCAATCAGGACAGTCAACAAAACAGTGGGATGGGTTATTGACAGGTGGTGTAGTCTCCATGTGTAAAGTTTTTCAAGACCCAATTGGATAATTAACCTTGAGCAACCTGACCAGCCCTCGTAGATGACCCTGCTTTGTACAGAAGGTTGCACCAGAAAACCCCTGAGGTCTTTTCAACTCCTGGATTATCCTAGGATCTTATGATCCTTGGATAATGTAGAATACCTCAAACAACATTAAATGCTGACCTTCTGGCAACTGTATTGAGCCCATGACCTCCTCTGGCTATAGCTGGAACTTATACAGCCAGAACACATGTAGATATTTACATATTGACACCTAAACTTGAAGTCCTAATCAGGAGATGATGAGTTCCACTTTTTAGTTCCACTTTTTACATGAGTTAGAGATACATGGATACATGGACAACATGGATTCATCAGAAGATATGTAGTTTTTCAACCTAGTTTTCAGTGTGTGAGTATGAAAAGGAGTATGCAGAGATACTGGAAAACACTGTGCCTGCTTTTCTCTTTCTTTTGAAAAAAGCATTCTTTGATTGTCTTCTGTGAAATCAGTTTCTGCTATTTGAGACTCAGAGTAGATTAGAACATAACAATGGTTGTGGGTTTTATTTTTTAATCAGAGGGTGAGTAAACTTCTTGGGTTAAAACAACATCAAGGAATGTTTTGTAGTGAGGATTTAAAGCTCACAAGTTCTGATTCTCCTTGAAGAAAAGATGTAAAGATGCTGAATATTACTATTCCAAAGTAATTTACTATAATTATTAGGTATAGGGGGAAAAAGGGACTGTAGTATCCTTCTAAAGAGATTGCTTTCAGAAAAGCTGTGACTGTTCTTCACGTCAAGTTTTTAATTCAGAAAATCAGGAAGAGACGTGATTTTAGAAACTTTCATATTGAATTGGTTTTCTAGTATGTACAGAAAAGAATAAAGTACTTTTAAAGCAGTTTGTCTGACTTATAAACTAGAGAGCTCTGAACGACTGTGCTGATGTTGAGCTCTCCACACTAATGCCCTTCCAGAGCTCAACTAAAACTTAAGGCAAATTTGGAAATTATACGGTCTGTGAAGCCAAAACATTCTTTTTCTTTGGTTGATCAACTCTGTGACTGGATTGCTGAGTTGCAAATAATAAATACTAAAAATTTCTGTGGGTAAAATTCTGCCAACTCTGAGGGATATAAAGGAAGCATGAGGAGAGAAGTATGCTTTAGAAACTGTCTTCACAACACTCCTATAAGGCAGCCATTTTTTTTCCTGTTGTACAGATAAAAAACAAAGTTGCATAGACTCTATAATCTATCAATATCTGAGCTAGTCATCTAGAGCTTCATTCAGTACCCAAATACAGGCATGCAGTATCACTTGACATGCCCTCATGGATCCGTTTAGCTGCCAGCTGCCACTCCAGAAATGCAAATTGCTCCTGTAGTTTCTGTGTAATATGTGTCAGTCCTACACAGATGTCTTGGATCCCACAGAGTATCTAGCATGTCACTAGACAGCCCTGTGTAGGTAACTGAAATGAATCTTCATTCTCCCTTTACAGTCAACAGAAAGTTAGAAGTAACGGCAGGGTGCAGTTCATGTCCTTGTGCAGACATATAAATTGTTCTGATGCATTACAAAAGTGACAGTTTCTCAACCATTATTTTAACGACAGTCTTCACTTCCCATGTTCAAAGTTCCTATATTCCCAAAGGAAATGAATGACACCATGCACTAAGTTTTTCCATCTCCTATGTCCTAATCCCTCTTACAACCTTGTTTGGGGTAGGACCTGGGCATGTACCACATCTTCTCTTTAAGGAGCTCAATGCACCCACACCAGAAGAAAGCTTGTGTGTTTTCTGAAGAGTTTCATATTGCCAGCCATAGGCAAAATATTGACAGCCTGACATTGAATGAACCTGCCATGAAGTATAAACATTTGCCCATAATTCCATACATCTGTGGTAGCTGCAGGAATTAAACCTGAATCTTTTCAATTCTGTGCCTTTATTACATATTTATATGAGTAATGTTTGTTTTCAATTTTGACCTTATCAAGGTTAAAATCTTTCTCTTCTTTCCTATCTGCTCCTAAATTAAGTCAATGTTCCCTTGGAACTAAATACATTAATGAATTTTATTGATTATTTTCTTAAGAGAGAATCATATGCTTATGTTTCATTGCAAGATGGAAGAATATAATACCAAAAATACCTAATAATGGGTAAGAAGTAAAAAAAAAAAAAAATTACTAACAGAACACCAGAACACAATCTCTACTATCAAGGGAGTGGAGCATCATCCTAAGTAGATTAACTTAAATCTTTATATTCTACAAATTGCAAGGCAGCTAACTTAGAGTTTGATATGGATGAAATTATGAGAGGCTTTGAATGAAACAACCAATAATTTTAATTTTAATGTTCACTGGTGAAACTAAAAATGACACACAGTAATTTTCATCAAAAACAAACATTTTGATCCATGATCAAGTTATATTTATAGACATTTAAAAAAGAGAAATGAATGAAAGTTTCAAAATATCTCTCTGAGTTAAAAATGCAGTTTTGAAAACAACAAAATGATTTAGACTTCAGCTTCTTTTAGTTTTTCTGTCTCTTTTCAATATAAACAACTCAGTGGAAGTGACAAATTCAAAATTTTAATGTCATTAAATCAGCACTTCCCTGACACTGACATGCAAATCTTTTGACAGAAAGGATCATTGAGTCTAACTTTGGTCACCTGTAGCCCCTAGAGAAGCTACAGACTGTGATCACAGTTTCTTGAGCTCATCGCTCACTCTCATAGTTGCTCATTTCCAGAAGATCTTCATCTCAGTGGTCAAATTATGTCTTCACGGGAAGGTCTGTATAAGTCAAAAAGCTGGATACATCTGTAGCACAGTTTTGTATAGATCCTTTATGCTCATCTGGTGTTCTCTGGTTTAGAACCAGAAGTGTTTAAGTCCCAGGCACATTAAGAGTGTTTTCCTCCTGGGCTAACTGGCTGTAATGGGTGTGGAAGCTGTCATATAACTACATAGATTTATGCACTGTGGATGAAAGGTAACTCTTACTAATGTATATCATTCTCCTCTTTCATGCTCTGGACAAGAGAGTGCACATACAATTCACTGATCAAGAGTCATGGTGTTGCTTAGCATACAGCAATGTAAAGGATGGGGAGATACTTCCCTTGAAGTCCTGCAGGAACACATACTGACTGCAGCCTCAGACTGACTCTAAGGTGGCTTCATCCAGGAGTTCATAGGACAGCCTTTAGGGGTTTATACCTTGCATTCGGTCTAAGAATCTTGTGGAAGGAGGTTGCTTGGGAAGAAAATTTATAGAAACTTCAATATTAAAATTCAGCTCCATTTATATGTATATGGCAACAGGAGAAAACCAAATCACCTAGTGTTAAAGCTAATCCGGCAAAAAAAAAAAAATTGTGGTGAAAAAGGATATAATGGATGTAAAGCAGAATGTCTACAGCTGATTGAAAAGATGGCTACAATGACTGAATACAGAGCAGTCAGTCTCTTACAGATTTAGTATGTTTGGGGAATTGTCACCTGTCAGGATAGTTAGAATGAGGAAAGGAATCTTCTGTTAAATATTGATCAGCTTCAGTATCTCCCATATGTTGTTCCAAGCTTTGGATATTGAATATAAGACACATCTTCTCACCAAAAACAAACAAACGAACAAACAAACAAACAATCTCTGCTGCTTATTGTTACTTTTGAGAAAGGCACAAAATTTGTCCTTTTTGCCAAATGTAGAGGTGATAGCAACCTTGGCAAGCCATTGCCCAACCAACTGAGGAAGGAACAAGCAGCAAAAAGAAGAGCTCTGTAGCTACTCTTAGAAGAACTGTGATGCTTCTACAGCTTAATATTTATAGAGCTTGTTATGATTGTCATTATAGAAAAATGTATTGCACACATGCATATCATTTCATCTTGCTACTGTGAATAGTAAATACTATAATCAGTAGTTACCTACCACAATGATAGTAATTATTATGCAGCTTTGAGATGCATACTGTTGAGATGGCCAAAAATATTTGTCAACATCAAGGCTGCCCTATTCTTGTCCTTGTAAACATGGTAGTGTGTTCCTGTCCAAACATCGCAGAAAGAGACAACCTTTGTCCAACCGTACTCCCATGGGATTTGATGATTTAGGTCGGAGCCCAAACAAACACAATACACAAAAATGAGAGAATGCTGATGAATCCTAAAGCCATTGCAGACTGGAGTTGCAATGAGATATGAGTCCAAAAGCTAGAGATGACCAGACAAATATTATTATTTAGTTGGTATTAAAATGCATTCTCTCATAACATATTTAAACTTGCGGGAATACATACATACATATGTATATATATATATGCACATGCATGCACACCCAAACACACAGACAAGAAAATATGCATGCATATATACACACAGATAAAACAGCTTGCATTGCAGACACTTTGAATATCCCATTTAAGAATATTTTGTATTAAGCCTGAATGAGAAATAGCAGAATAAATTCTAGTTTCTGAGTGTACCACAGTAATTGTATCTTTTCTCTGTAGGTCTCTGCTCTCGAATTGTTTTGACACAGACAGGATTGCTGCAAACTTGGTCAAGAAAGAAAGCTAGCCTTTTATTCCTTTCCTAAATGTTAGTGTATTCATATATGAAATGGCAGGGCTAATTCTGAAGGTAAAGATGAGTTTGATTGCTACACTGCAGCTTCAAAAGATCAGCATCCTGACAGAAGAGTGGGTAAAGCCTTGATGATAATCTTTGTTTCTATGGACAGACGCTAAGTATAAACACAATCTACCAGCCAAGCAGCTCTAATCTAAAGCTGTTTATTGCCACATCAAAATAAGACCCAAGGATAAATAAAGTGCACTAGAGTTTGAAAGCAAACCTTAACTTCACAGGATATGCCAACTGCTGGTGATATTTTTTGGTCAGTCGTTATTTAAATGAATAGATAGAACAATTTATAAAAAGGGAAGAAACTTTAAAAATGCATGGGGGTAATTGAAATAGGAGTATTCAGACATTGCAGAATGATACAAGGTAGAAGAGATGGGATAAGTAGACCATACTCTGTCAGCAAAAATGTCAAGATTGTCAGTGGGGCAGTACGAAGGGTCCAGTATAATTATACCTTCAAAATCCAAATAACAGTACTGCTTGGGCTGGTTCAGCTGTAAGTATCCCAGGATGACTTCTATGAGACCAGGCTACAATTTAAAACACAGTTTTGAAAAAGTTTTCAAGACTTCTGGAGAAGTGTTAGTGTTTCTTTTATCCACTTTTCTGTCTCACTGACAGCTCCTGATCACACTCAACAGCTTCATGTTCCCATGGCAAAAGCTGCGATGCTGTAGTTTGCATGTTACAGGAAGGATCCCTCAACAACTGGGTGACCACACTTGTGACTTACTGGCTTTAAATTCAGTATCTGATCTGATATAAATATATTTGTAGTATATAAATATATGCAGCTGGATATAAATGGAATATTAATCAATCTTTCATAGCTTCATTAAAGATATGTCAGCTAAAGTTCTTTGGAAAAATGTTGAAGCAGTTCAAAAGAATAAAAGAATTTTTTCCTTTTCCTCTCCTGTCACACAGTTGTCTAGTTATACAGACTGGACTTTTTCCTGTTCAGGCATGAAATCAGATGCTACAGCCACTATATTATTGTTGGAGATTTCACTACTACTCTGACCGGGTCCATCCTTACTTATACTCCCAGCATGGTTGTGTTCAACATCCACTGGGGGAGAAGGAAACGTTTCTTTCGACTTCAGTGGTACAGTGCCTTTGAGGCACTGAGAGAGATTCATCTTCAGAACAGATTGGGCTGTTTTGATACTTGGCTCTCTAAATATTCACAAGATAAATGCGTGCGTGCATGCATGCTAAGTTCCCCATAGAACATGATCTTGGTCTCGGAGATCATGTTTCACATTTTCTCCCATACTATTTATGTTCTGCTCTGAAAGTAAATGAATACTAAATTGAATCAGCAATTCAGGCTTGCTACATTTCATTGATCTATGACAGATCAGAGCTCGATGCTGAGATAATACGGCCCCAGGCATCAACCTTTACCACTAATATGGTTTTAAAATTCTCTACTCAAGTCTATTTATTATGAATGTAATTTGTTTTAGGAAAGCACCTAAATCTCTGCTAATGATTGATTCAGATGCATGCGATGTCCTCATTTAAAATGTCCAGGTCAACCCAGTTTTCTCTGATTATTTTAACAGTGTACATTGTTCTGTCTGGACTGGTTTGCTTCCAGTCTCACTCTGCTTCAGAAATTTCACTGATGATAGAATGGGATGGTTTATTTCTTTATGCAACAGTCTTTGTACTCTGTGGTTATTTTCTGTCATGATAACATTTTATTATTTTTCTCTTCCTACAACTCGCTCTCTCAGCCACCGGTTAAAATAAGGGAAGGTTTCTGAAATTTCTTATGAGCCAGCCAGTCAAAATTTCATCTGGGACTGCAGATCTCAGATGACATACCTTTCTTAGCTCATAAAGAATTAGTTCTGGTCCCTAATGCACCTCTGATAGCTGTCATCCATCAATACTAACAGGGAGGAGAGTGGACTCAGCCTCCAGATGTCAGCAGATAGAGTTCAGAAAGGTTTACATTTGTCACACAGCTTGTCACCTTTGATAAGTCCCTTTTCTCATTCCCTCTACTTTGCTTATTTGATCTGCTGCATCCCCTTCAATTTCTCCTTAACTCCCTCACATGTACTTATTCCTCCAGAGCACAAAGCCGGGAATAGAGATTTCTGACTATGGATTAAACTTAAAAATAACTCCATGCAGTCAGCTGGAATAGTAACATTTTGGTTCTTCATCTTAAGGGGCTTACAAACTATAAAAAATAAAATAAAATAAAATAAAATAAAATAAAATANACTCCATGTATATATATAAAAAATAAAATAAAATAAAATAAAATAAAATAAAATAAAATAAAATAAAATAAAATTTGGTGTTATCACTAATTGTCAATCAATCATATGTGACATCTCTTGACTTGGGGTTGTCTTAATTAATTAATTAATTATTTTTCCTAAAAGGTAGGTGAATTTTCAAATCAAACCCCTGAATTTTCGATCTAAGAGAAAGTTTATTTTTAAAATGTTTATCTGCTATATTTCAATATTTTGTAATGAAATTCTTTGCTGCCCATATTGGCCGTATTCAGGCTGAAACTGCTTCTCAGTTTACCCTGAATTTGGTCTATGGTAATTTGTGGCTAACTGTACATACAAACAATGACTTTTTATACTGTTAACGACTGTAAGCTTTCCTTCCTATTATTGTTTCATACTGTGGTTTAGACTTCACACTTTCATGTTAAAATAATTTCAGAATATCTACCTTCTGATTTCTGTAAATAGCCATGGTGCTTCTGGTGAAGAGTGCATGACATATAATCAACTCTGAAATTTGAGGGCTTTGGATCTAATAGGAATATCCAAATTAATTTCATATTATATTTCACTACATATAACATGGAGCTATCACTATTCTCTTGAAATTTCTTATCCAAAGGCAGAAAAAAAAAAAAAAAGGAAAGTAGGTCATCTTGCAAAGTTTCTGCCATCTTGAGTAACGGAATACTTCCAGCCTGCTTGCTCTCTTGTTTGTTGCATTACAGATATCAGGCTCAGCTGAAATTTGGCCTTGAATGTAAACTTTATTCACCATTTAGATGTACACCTAGGTTTTATTTATCTTAGGTATGGTTTTGGCAGGGCAGTTAATTGTTTCAGAGTTAAAAAAGCACCTGAAAAGTCGTGTGCGTTGTAGTTGTGCATTTCTTCTGGTTGCCACGGAAACTGCCCTAGGATTCCTGGCAACAGATTTCATCCCAATCGGTAATGGAAACACCACAGGTATTAGCCAGTCAGTCACCTCCCACTGGGTGCTATTTTCAGAACAAGTCAATAGATCAGATTCTCCTCTTCAAGCAGCTCTAAAACAGTGTGAGGGTTTGTAAGATGCCTTTGTCTCTGTGGCTCTCTCTGCACACACAGGCAGCCTCTCCAGGCAGTGAGCCATATTATAGGTGAGGCTGGTAAGACTGCTTACTGTTAAACATGGCTCTCAATGTAAAGAAAAACCTTCAGAGCTCAATTTTAAAGCTGTCTTCAACATTTCTAATGTCTGGAGCAAGGACTAAGCATCCTCAGGGGGAAGAGGGTAGCCCTTATTTCAGATGTGCGTTTCTATTCACACACAAATGCTCTATACAAGTGCACTTTTACAGCCTGAAAGAAAATAATCATGGTTTGTATGTTTGCGGTGGGTACCTATATTTAGTCATTAAATATCCTGAAGATGTTGACTGAGATCTGAAGTCCTGGGAGGGGCAGAACCCTATGGCTGCAGCTCTGGGCAGTTCCGTGAGTGCTACCTGCAGGCACCCAGGTCCAGAGCTAGGGAGTGTCCCTGTTACCCAACTGAGATGGCCCAGGGAGCATCTGCAAGAGTAAAAAGCTTTACTTTAACGAAGAGGAATGTAAAACTGTATACGTAGTTGGGGATGTACAGAGGAAATTAAAGAGTAAGTTGGACCAAGGATGTTTGAATGGTAAGGGTGGAAAATAGGACAAGATGAGGAGAAAGACAGCTGGGAAGAGGGGAATGACGACTGAGTTGGCTACCTGAAAGAGGTAGGTAAAACAGGGATTATAGACCTGAGGGGTGGGAATGAAAGAAGATAAGAGATGTAACACTGAGGAGATTTGGCTGCAGAAGGATAAAAAATCAAGGGCAGAGAATTTACAGCGAAAAAGGGGTGGACCAGACCGAACAGAGTCTGGTGAAGAAAAGTAGACCTGGGGCTCCAGACACCAGTAAAGTGAAGGGACTGGAAGGAGAGGAAACTGGAATGAAAAGAGAAAGGAAAATAAGCCTGGGATGGGAATATTAGAGATCATAGTCCAGTGGTGTGATATTAGGACTAGCTGGAAAAAGAAATTGCAAATGGAATGAAAAAATCTGAACAATGGTGACCAAAGAAAAGGAAAATTTCAAATAATGATCCAGATAATGGTGTGGAGATTGAGAGTGGTCCCTTGAGAGGAAAACTAGGACTTCACTTGAGACATAGAAGGAACATAAGCCAGTCAGGGTAAATTGAAATAAGATGTGAAGATCAAGGCTAATAGGATTGTGTGACAAAACTAGAGAAAATGTGTAGAAATGCCTGAGCCATCAGAACAACTGATAGAAATGGGGATGGAATTAATTTTACCAGCTAACTTTAACATGCAGGTATCTATATAAGAACTAATTACTTAATCTCCTCTTATAACAATGGAGAGTTATTCAGAACAATCATTTGCTTGACTAGTCCCAGGCACCCATGTTAGGGTGAGATTATTATTCACCTCCTGACTCCACTGACTGTGCTGATTACCATTAGCATTGTCTATTAAGGGATCCTGGGAAACTCGCTTAGATGTAAATATCCAGTGTTAGGCACAGGAGTTCTATTGCAAGAACCTTTGATTCAAAGTCCAGCACCAAAAGTTCTCCTCCTGGAAAACTATGGGAGACTGTCTGGGGTCTCCATTCATACCACCAAAGGCCACTGGAAAGGAAATTTTGAGGTTAGCAGGTCACCTCCAATAGGAATTGCGAGCACAACTGAGTTTTGCTGTAAATTTTCCGCAATTTAAACAGCACATTTTGTTGTTGTTGTTGTTTGTTTTTGTTTATATATTTATGTATTTATTTATTTTTACTCACTGATGAGCAGCTTTGCTTTGCAGATAGTTATTCAGTAAAAAAACTCTTGTAGTCTGTGGATAAGCATGTTCATAATAGACTGGCAAAAAACTATGGATTTGGACTGCACATCTACTTTGCAGTAGCTGTCATGATTAATTAGACCACAAGCCAAAACTATGAGATTCTGAAAATCCAGAATAGCCTCTTATGAATTTTAATGGGAGTATAGCTTGATGATTGTGTGCATTGGCTTTGGATTTAGATGTTTACACAACATTAATCAATGTGGAACCATCCAGAAAAGGGAAGAATGCAAATAATAGAATAAAGCTGGAACATCTGGTGAACTGCTGTAATCAAGTGACAAGAGCCTGAGGAAAGAAAATGGAAACTCTGACGACGCTAACAGCAATATAAGGAAAAGCAACCTAACAACCAGGAAATCAGAAATAAGTACAATATCGGCACTGTGAGCTTTTTCCTGAGGGATGAATGGTTAAAAATGCCCCACTTTAGTATCAATTTGCAGTTCAAAGTACCCATGTGCCATGCAAGGAAGGACCTATCAATGTGTAGAGGCACTTGAACATCTTGGTTCTCTAATTCAATCCCCAAATGCCATTCTCTAGAGAGATGGAGTTCAAGCAGAGGTCTGCTTAGGCTGTAGTGCTAGTCAGGTCTCCTCCTCCCTGGGAATTATACTAGAGATGAGGAACTCAGTTGGAGAGTTGGGAGAGTCATCTCAGTTTCTTCCAGCACTGGCCTCCTGGGAAAGCCTTGGCAGGAGCCAAATGCTGCCAAACCTGGGTACCAGCAAAATCTCAGGGAGGCCACTGCAAGTCCCAGCACTTTGTGGCTCAAGAGGAATCCAGTTGTAAACAAATCCTCTTCTCTCCCTTGGTAGCCTAGGAGAAGCTGTCTGTACACATATCTAGTGTTGCATCCAATGATATGTCGTATTCTTCAGTCCTCCTACTGTACATTTTGTTCTGCACGCTGGAACAGAAGAAAGGTATGAGAGTGGTGAAGTACTTAGGCCAAAGCTGATTACAGAAAGAAACCTAGTTAGTAAGGGAACTGTGGTCAATGGTAGCACAACTTAAAAATAATTGCAGGTAGCTCCGTAGCCTGGTCAGGTCAATGTTTAGAGGAAATCAGTTCCTGGAAAGAAGAGTGAGATAAATAATCATGTTCATCTGAAAGGCAACCATCATTATGATTAACAATCATAGTGAACTAAATAAGAAGAAATAATGCCAAATCAAACCTAATTTGCTTGCTATGGAAAACGTCTTACATCGTATAATTTAGCTTCAGGAGTAAGCACCCTGACAGTCGTCCACAATAACTCTTATAAATAGGAGAAGGAAAAGTGGAAGAGAGCAACTTAGTGTACATTAGATGAAAATATGCTCAGAAAATGATACTTAGTATATATTTTCACGGTTTAGTATTAAAACAGAATGAAGGATTTATTTACTAGTGTTCCTGAAGGACCTGTGTCAAGTCTGTTGCTAATCATTTTGCCATTAAAGACCTGGTATGAGCTTTTTAATTTAAAATGGTAGTATGGAGTGGAGAGGGCTTGAAGAACTGGAGTCCATGAATCCAAATGATCCTGTGAAACTATGAGTAAGAACTGAAAAGAAAAGAAAAAGCCAAATTCCATGTGCAAAAAATTGTTTTTAGGCAGAATTAGCTGCTGCCCTATTTTAGGATAGTGAAGAAATGGTTGGATTGCAGCTCTACAGAAAAAGGTTTAGGAGTTTTTGTTACTCACAAGTGACCATGAAACACAATGACAAGCTGCAGCAGAAAAACAAAAAACAAAGAACAAAACAAACAAACAAAAGCAAACAAACAAAAACAACCAAGTCTGTATAAGCAGGAGCAAGCCACATAACCCAATCCATCTGCTTTATCCAAAACTGAGGAGAACCCAGCCGTAGAGCTGGGTTCAGTTATTTGAGCAAGCAGCCAGGAGTACACTGTACTAACAAACAAACTGGAAAAAGGAAAAAGTGGTTCCAATTCCAACTTAAGGTACCACAGGCGTATTGGACAAGGTGAAAAGGATGAAAGGGAAGAGGATAAACTGAGCCATGCAAAGAGCAATGCAGAATGGGACAGAAAAACTGGGAATGTTTATTGTTGAAAGAAAATTTGGAAGAATCTTGACACAAAAACCCAGTGGGAATATTTATTTGATTGAAAATTTAAATTTAGGTGTGAGTTTCTATTTAAGAAAGCTAGAATAGTCATAAAAATAAAGAAAGATGTTTCTTTTTATTAAAAACAGCATTCTTTATTTTGGAGTTCTTAGAAGTTCAATACTACGTGGTCTTGAATGCTGGTAGATCTGTTTTTTAACTAACAAAACCCAGGAGGAGATGTGTCAAATACACTAAGTCAAGTTGGGCTGCATGAATTTGAATATACTGCAGTAAACTTCAGTTTGAGAGACATACAGAGGATTCTTCATATATACCTCTGAAGAAAAACTATATTGAAGCCTTCTAAGCTTCCATCACAAAATAGGCAGTAACCACACAGAGCACAGCTCTGTTCTATTGAGTGCAGATGAATTGGCTCCCTGATAGACACATAGCGGTTACATGTGAAGCAGTGAGAATGACATGGTTGTGTATGTCACCAGCTTAATGTTTACCCTTAGGGTTTCAAAAGGATAATTAAAAAAAAAATCAAAAATAACGAGTGAAGTAATAATTGATATTGACAAGAAGAAAAACAAGCAAACAAAAACCTGTTAACGTTGTGAAAAGAAAATTTATCAAAAGGATTAAAGCAAATTTCTGTATTCAGGTAAGCGTCCCTTCTGGTCAAAATAGAAAGAAAACAAAAACTGAGCAACTACAGTTATTAAAGGCATTAGGGAAAAGCACTAGAAATTAATGAATAGAGAAAATGATTCTTAATTAATGCAATCAAAGACAAACTTTTCTGTAAATCATTGTCTATTCACCTGTAATTTAGAGAATTTCATACTTATAATTTTGTTATATAAGCACCAAAGGGATTAATTTACACTGTTTTTGTTTATTATTATTATTATTATTATTACTATTATTATTATTTACCCCTCCATCATCTGGTTATTGACACTTGAAAATTTGAATAACCTCACCATTTGCTTGTTTTCCCTTGTAGAATTGTGTATTCAGACCCTCCTTTTATAGTCCACTCATTATTGTTCCCTGCATCTGTATCTTCCTACATGTCTCTCTTGAGATGAAGAAGTTATGGGAATTTTTCCCAAACAGTGGGCTTCACACTAAGAGATGGAGATTTGTTCTTTTAAAGCTGAAAGAGAATTTCATGGTTATTAACATGCTGTTTTTCTCAATGCTACTTCCTTGTGCACTTACTCTAGGCAGGACTGGAGGCATCAGCTTTTACTAAGCTTATTCATTGTAACACCAGATTTTCAGTTTGCTTATAGTTTTGAGAAAGCTTTGATTATTTCAGCCAAAAATTGTCATGTGCAGTTTGAAGCTGTGATATTTTTATTTTTCAGACTTCAGTCACTATGTCACATATTACATAGGTATAGAAAAAGATAATGGCAAAAACATAGCAGAAAGAGAAAACAGTTTCATGTGTATGACCTTCAGCTCGATGGGCCAAGAGGGAAAAAAAGCGTGGTTTGAACAATTTGCAGGGGAAGGGGACCTTTTTGAATCTGTTGAAAGAAGAGGAAAATGGCTTGCCACTCTCACTCAGCGCAGAGAGGAATGGCACAGTGTCCTAAGTGTCTTGAGGCTCAGTCTCCTTCAAGAAGGTGGAGGAGAGCAGTTTTGTGTTACTATCACTCAAGAGAGGTTAGGGTTCCTGAGACACCTTCAGGAGTCCCTGTCAACTATACCACCAGAGACATTTGATTATGCTCTGAAGAGCAGTTTAACATGTGTTTCTCTGACACGGGTCGCAGACAAAATGTTCAAATTGAGACAAGAGAACTGATGAAAGGAGGAAAGAGGGAACAGAAAGGACATAGAGCAGGAAGAAGACATATTTTATGTCATATGCTGTAAATCCTAACATAATATAATTCAGAAGTTTACAGATATTTGTGTCTGTATTGGGTTTATGTGGTAAAGGTTTGGTAGCAGAGGGGCCACAGGGGGGGCTTCTGTGAGAAGATTCCAGAAGCTGCCCCATGTCAGACAAGAGCCAGCTCCAGCCAGTTCCAAAAGGCACCCGCCACTGGCCAGACCTGAGCCATTCAGTGATGTTGTTTATGCCTCTGTGAAAGCAGATTTAAGAAAGGGAAAAACTGCTGCGCAACAGCTGCTGGGAGAGAGGAGTGAGGAACAGCCCTGCAGACACCAAGGGCAGTGCAGAACAAGGGCAGGAGGTGCTCCAGGTGCCGAAGCAGAAGTTCCCCTGCAGCCTGTGGTGAGGAGCATGGTGGAGCAGGCTGTCCCCCTGCAGCCCATGGGGTACCACATGGAGCAGATCTCCACGCTGCAGCCCGTGGAGGAGACCATGGTGGAGCAGGTGGATGTGACCTGAAGGA
>VXAL01018228.1:62204-74562 GCA_013399475.1 Chauna torquata | reverse complement strand
GCCCCCATTCCCCGTTCCCCTGCACTGCTCGGGGGGAGGAGGTAGAAGCAGGCAGCTGGGGGGAAGGTGTTTTTAGTTTGCTTTTAGTTTCTCACTGCTCTAGTTCGCTAGCGATAGTAATAAATTATATTAACCTCCCTATGTTGAGTCTATTTTGCCTGTGACAGTAATTAGTGAGCAACCTCCTTGTCCTTATCTCAGCCCTTGAGCCCTTGTCCATCATATTTTCTCCCCCTGTTCCTTTGAGGAGGGGGAGTGAGCAAGCGGTTGTGGTGGAGTTTGGCTGTTTAGCTGGGTAAAACCACCACAGTGTCTTTACCCTTATCTGAACAGTGATTCACAGAAAACCTGAAAACTCCTTAAATTCTTGGCAATTTAAAACTAAACTAGTTGAAAAAAAAAAAAAAAAGAACAAGCTAGATACATTCAAAATGATCACAAGAATAAAACAGAGCATAGCAGGAGTATATTCACCCAGGTGAATGTAAGTTAACTGCCACAATAATTCCAAATGAACCGGACAGCATAAAGGCACATAGAAACTTCCATGTTAGGTTAGAGACATCTAAACTAATGTGATGTGCCCAGCATGGATAACATCTGTAATATGCGGGCTTTCATATATTATACAAATCTGTCTCATAAAAAGATGAAATTTTTAATATTCACAGAAATACCTGATCTTTTTAAAATCCTTCCATAAGACTTAGTTCCATTATATCTTGTGACAATGACTTGCACAGATTAATTACTTGACTAATAAACCACTTTCTTTTCCTCACTATAAAATTTGCCTTAAAACTGCATGACACATCCCACATTCCCCTCTTCACTATCCATCATGTTCTTTTATTTGCCTTCCATTGAAATGTGAATAGCCATAAATTATACTGCTTTGTACAGATCATTTTTCCATGACTCTAATAATCATAGCTGCCTTTTTCTTTCTTTCTTTTTTTTTTTTGGTTTGTTTTATTCTTTCATTTCTGCCATGCCCTAGGGGCATTTGTTGCTTTTACTTTTAAAGAAGAGTAAAAATGGTAACAAACAAGATCCTTACAAACTCCAGTGAAACTTAGTGAATCACTGCATCTATAAAGGTCTTCTTCAAAGCATAGTCAGTCTTTTCTACGGCTTGTACAATATGAGCAGCTAAAATGTTGCCTATAGTTTTATTTTTTGTCTCTCATGAGTACTTACTGTTGAATTGCCTTTGCTTGCAGTTTGCACACCAAAGTAATGATAGCTTTATTTTCAGGTTTGACTTTTTAAAATTTTGGGTGAAGTTGTAACTTTTTTATCCCCCTCCCCCTGTTGTCCACCGCCCTTCTTACAAGAGGCTGAATAATAAAGACCTGTGTTATATCTCAACAAGAATAGCCAAAGTTCATGGCCAAAGGCAATTCTCTGTTCTTTAAATAACTGCAAAGACTGTAATGGGCGTTTGTGTTCAATAGAAATATGGTGATCAAAAACCTGCCATCCCAATAAAAGTTATAATATCATCAGCTGGTATAAAACAGGTTTACAGTTGGCAGGTCCCAGTGCCAGCTGGATAGACTGTATAGTAAATAAGGACATCAGAGATATTACCTTGGATTTTCCCTAGAGATAAATAAAGGATGAAGAACAGCATCCTATACTGATAATTAGAAACTGGTTCTATGTCCAACAGTCCAATCTTACCTCTGATGTAAGACACGGCTATGTCATTGGTATGACATAGCAGATCATTCAGGTTCCTTTGAGTAAACTATCTATATATTTTAACCCTAGCAATGGTATAGTATTTAACTGGACCGACATAAAATGTTATTTTAGTCTCTATATTCTCATCTTATTGAGGAAATAAAGTGCAGAATAGTAGGAAGAGTTTCCTTGAAGGTCTGATAGATAAAAAACAAAGATTTCTAATATATCTCAAAAATCTCTTCTAAATCCAGAGAATTAAGCAGCATGACTCAGAACTTTATTAGATATGAAGGTAAAAGAAGTAAGAAACTTTACTGAACAAAGCAATACCCCTCAAGTTTTCTAATTCTCCTTCATAGTTTACTGATATGAAGATAGTCATTATTTTAATACCCCCTTTTCCAATTAGCCTTATTGTCCATGAAAAGTCTCATAAAAACCTAGCACTTCATTAGTTTCAAGATGCATTGCTATATAGAGTATAAGGGGATGAAACCTGTCCCAAACTATTATAGTCTCCACATGAGCAAGATAGTCCTACAATTTCATTATGTTTTATATTAATGCCTTAACTGGTGAACTAGTTAAACATGCATCCTCTTTCTAACCTTCAGCATTTTCTGGATTAATAATTTCATTAGTGTCATCCACCTTCCTTGCTGTCTCCTCAGAGATTAGTTGATATTGAAGAAGATTTTAACGTGCTTTTTCCTTTCACTGAAGACACGTTATTGACACAAACCCTTCAAGTGCTGTCTGCGTTACGCAAGTTCAATCAGGAATCACAGCAATGCACGATAGTAAGGCTAGGTAGTAAGTCAGATGTATAACAGCAAGGCATAACTTTATCTCTGCTTTTGAGATGCTACATGAATGAGCCATAGTAGCTGCTTTTATAGATGGAATAACAAGAGGCTTAAAACCAGAAAGTGGGATTTATCTCACTTAACTTTTGATATTGAAGAGCCAAACACCTGAGTGACTTATGCTTTAGTGTCAGTGGCAAGTAGTAGGCAGTTTGAATGAGCAACTAATCTGATTCATTTTAGATGCTTATTTTAAAGCAATATGAATTTCATCAGGTTATTATGGGTCTAGGTAAGCAGCCTAAATGCATGCACTCAATGCCATATGCACTATTGTTTTAGAAACACATGCAAAGAGCTGGCAGATAGGGCAGAGGAGCTTTCATAGGTACCTATACTGTAGACATCTACATTAAGATGTCTTCACCTGTGAGCTGAATCTTACCCTTCAGGTAGAAGAAGCACACCCAAAGTGACAATATAATGTCACTTAGCAGCACAGCTCTGTTGTACCTAATACTTACCTAGAAGTTAGGTATCTCACTCAAAGTCAGTAAAAGAAGAGTTCTTGTATTTTCTCATTAAATCTTTTCTTAACTCTCTGCGCATTCACTATCTCTCCCGTGTGTGTGTGATGCAAGGACTATGTGCCAGCTCCTGCTGAGACCTGTATGTGTGTGTGAGACTGGAACCAGCAACTGGAGTCTGGCTGGGGAAGCCGGCACCCGTTGTCTGTGGTGCCAGCTACTGGAGCGAGTGTGAGGATCTCAGCACCAGCCACTGGTGAGACCTGTGTGTGTATAAGTGAAATGGGTGCCAGCTCCTGGAGTCAGACCAATGTGTAGGCCCTGTGGGTTGTGGTGCCAGCTGCCAGAGTGAGCGGGCTCTCCTACTCCCTGCCCCAGGGCGGGAGCAGTGTGTGGGGCTGGAGAGGGAGGCGAGGGCGGGCCCCGCACCGGCAGGCACGGCANCCACGGCAGGGCTGCAGGTCACAGCCGGTGTGCCTGGTGCGGGCTGCTGGGGGCCAAGCGTCTGCGTCTTCCCCAACCTGGTGTGCGTGGGGTGTGCACGCGTACTCGCTACCAGACTTCAAGCTGGACAAGCGGGAGAGGAGCGGGGGCCTCTGGTCTGGACCGGGGTATCAGGCGGGCAGGCGGTCTGTGCTGATACACCCAGGGGGACTTGCGAATGTGGTGTGCACGAGGGACAAGTGTGTGAGTGCATTTGCAGAGAACTTCAAGTTGGACTAGCTGGTGAGCAGGCGACCTGTGAAGCGGGTAAGAGGGCCCAGGATCTGAGCAGGGTGCTGGATGGACAGAGGGGCTGTGCCAGTACTCAGGGGATCTGTGAACATGCGTGTGCTTGTGAACCTGGAGAGTGCGGTGTGTGCCTGTACTGGTGAATTTCTATCTCTAGCAGCCAGAGAGGAGGAGGGAGTCTCGGCTGTCGGTGTCTGTTTCATGTGAGTCCTCTGTGTAAGTGCCGTTGAAGGCAGCCCTTGACTGGGACAGCCTGTGTGGCCAGTCATTTCAGTGTCCTGTCTGTCTGTGTGTGTCTGTGTGTCTCAGGGATGCATGGTCAGCTTTGCTACCATTTGAGCCTGCAAAAGGGGAAAGCAGCAGCCATGTCCCCCAGCCTGGGCAGAGACCCTAGGTCCCTGGGCACTGGGCTGGGCCCCAGCGGCCAGGCAGGAGCGGTCCTGGGCTGGAGCGGCTGGAGGAGGCAGCCATGGTCTTTGCCTGACTTAACAGTAAAGTGTACTTACACGGGACAACTGATCCCTGTTTCTGTGACAGCTCCTCAGTNCAAACCCTTCAAGTGCTGTCTGCGTTACGCAAGTTCAATCAGGAATCACAGCAATGCACGATAGTAAGGCTAGGTAGTAAGTCAGATGTATAACAGCAAGGCATAACTTTATCTCTGCTTTTGAGATGCTACATGAATGAGCCATAGTAGCTGCTTTTATAGATGGAATAACAAGAGGCTTAAAACCAGAAAGTGGGATTTATCTCACTTAACTTTTGATATTGAAGAGCCAAACACCTGAGTGACTTATGCTTTAGTGTCAGTGGCAAGTAGTAGGCAGTTTGAATGAGCAACTAATCTGATTCATTTTAGATGCTTATTTTAAAGCAATATGAATTTCATCAGGTTATTATGGGTCTAGGTAAGCAGCCTAAATGCATGCACTCAATGCCATATGCACTATTGTTTTAGAAACACATGCAAAGAGCTGGCAGATAGGGCAGAGGAGCTTTCATAGGTACCTATACTGTAGACATCTACATTAAGATGTCTTCACCTGTGAGCTGAATCTTACCCTTCAGGTAGAAGAAGCACACCCAAAGTGACAATATAATGTCACTTAGCAGCACAGCTCTGTTGTACCTAATACTTACCTAGAAGTTAGGTATCTCACTCAAAGTCAGTAAAAGAAGAGTTCTTGTATTTTCTCATTAAATCTTTTCTTAACTCTCTGCGCATTCACTATCTCTCCCATGTGTGTGTGTGATGCAAGGACTATGTGCCAGCTCCTGCTGAGACCTGTATGTGTGTGTGAGACTGGAACCAGCAACTGGAGTCTGGCTGGGGAAGCCGGCACCCGTTGTCTGTGGTGCCAGCTACTGGAGCGAGTGTGAGGATCTCAGCACCAGCCACTGGTGAGACCTGTGTGTGTATAAGTGAAATGGGTGCCAGCTCCTGGAGTCAGACCAATGTGTAGGCCCTGTGGGTTGTGGTGCCAGCTGCCAGAGTGAGCGGGCTCTCCTACTCCCTGCCCCAGGGCGGGAGCAGTGTGTGGGGCTGGAGAGGGAGGCGAGTGCGGGCCCCGCACCGGCAGCCACGGCAGGGCTGCAGGTCACAGCCGGTGTGCCTGGTGCGGGCTGCTGGGGGCCAAGCGTCTGCGTCTTCCCCAACCTGGTGTGCGTGGGGTGTGCACGCGTACTCGCTACCAGACTTCAAGCTGGACAAGCGGGAGAGGAGCGGGGGCCTCTGGTCTGGACCGGGGTATCAGGCGGGCGGGCGGTCTGTGCTGGTACACCCAGGGGGACTTGCGAATGTGGTGTGCACGAGGGACAAGTGTGTGAGTGCATTTGCAGAGAACTTCAAGTTGGACTAGCTGGTGAGCAGGCGACCTGTGAAGCGGGTAAGAGGGCCCAGGATCTGAGCAGGGTGCTGGATGGACAGAGGGGCTGTGCCAGTACTCAGGGGATCTGTGAACATGCGTGTGCTTGTGAACCTGGAGAGTGCGGTGTGTGCCTGTACTGGTGAATTTCTATCTCTAGCAGCCAGAGAGGAGGAGGGAGTCTCGGCTGTCGGTGTCTGTTTCATGTGAGTCCTCTGTGTAAGTGCCGTTGAAGGCAGCCCTTGACTGGGACAGCCTGTGTGGCCAGTCATTTCAGTGTCCTGTCTGTCTGTGTGTGTCTGTGTGTCTCAGGGATGCATGGTCAGCTTTGCTACCATTTGAGCCTGCAAAAGGGGAAAGCAGCAGCCATGTCCCCCAGCCTGGGCAGAGACCCTAGGTCCCTGGGCACTGGGCTGGGCCCCAGCGGCCAGGCAGGAGCGGTCCTGGGCTGGAGCGGCTGGAGGAGGCAGCCATGGTCTTTGCCTGACTTAACAGTAAAGTGTACTTACACGGGACAACTGATCCCTGTTTCTGTGACAGCTCCTCAGTGAGGGCCTATGACTAGCTGGCCAGGGCCGTGAAATCACATAGGCCCTTGTATGTCACATTTCATCCAGTCCCACAATTCTCTGCACAGAAACCATAAACTCCAAGTAAGGAGCTCAGAATATCGCCAGATGACTTAACAGTTTTACTAAAAAAAAATCATCAATCTTATATAATGTTTTTCTAATTTTAGTGGATCTTTACTGCCCAGCCAAAATTCCAGTATTAGGAAATAGAAGTAAAATAGCAGTTCCATACCCACATGACTCTTTTATCCTTCTCTGAATATTCCAAGTACTATTGAACATCATCAAAGTCAATCAAACAATAATCACATCAGTAAAGCCTGTCAAATAAAAGTCATATAAATGTAAATGGTCAGGCATAATTTTTTTCCCCTTTAGCTTAATAGCTAATTAGGCATTTCCATTAGAAATCTAGACAGAGTGGGATAATTCCAGCATTAGTGGAGGTTTCTTCAGATCTTGGAGTGGCTGAATTGCTCTGTAGAGGTGCTTACCTTTTCACTTAGACTACTACATAGAAGATCTAAGGTAAGTAGGCCCCTAATTTACATACCTTAAATTAGGTGGGATGAATCTAGAATCATTTGTTAGGATGGTCCACAATTTTTTAGCGCCAAAATCAAAGAAAGCACAGCTATCACAAATACAGACAACACTAGCAGATTTCTTCCATTTACTAAGAGTTTAGAGCATTTCACAGACATGGTACAGGTACTTCTCTGGATTAATTCAAGAGAAAATTAACTGTTCCAGCCACCAGCTACAGAAGCTTGGCACTTTATCTTAAGCTATAACATTTTGCATTTTCTTTTTTTAATATAGACAGCCATAAACTTAACGTTATTAAGATTTCTTTACAAGGGGGAGAAGAAAGTAGAGCTCACTACAGTGTCCCCTGTTTCTTTAATTTCACAGCTGAATTACCAGAGGCTTACTTAGAGAGGGAAGACTACAAGTAAATTCAGAGCTACTGGAAACTTATATATGTACATATAAATATGTTCAACCCATTGGGTGTTATCAGAGTGGAGGTAACATCTAGTATATGCTAAAGCTATAACGAATAAAGAGGGTCATGCATTTTTAAATAGGAAATGACTTAGGGTATTTCATCACTGCAGAACTGTGTAGCTTTCAAATAGCTAACTTAGCTTGTGGTAGCAGATAGCTCTGAACAGACTCAGAAAACTTTGAGCGTTGACCTTTTTTCTTAAAGTGTGGTGTGAGATGTTGCAGTCTACATTGAACTCCCCATGACTGGCACCTGAGCCAGCTAAAGCTGCTAGATCTGCTTATGACAGTAAAGGCATGCAGACCTATTGAGAATTTGCAGGCCAAGCAAAACTATAAGAGCTTGGAGTCTTCAAACATTTGATCCTTTGACCACTAGTATGAAATAGTGATTACATGCATTTTTTGACAGAGATGGGACTGGAAATTTTAGGTATGCGAATAGCAGATAGTGGAAAATGTTTGGGTGCCAGACAGCTCACCCAATACATCTGGAGACACAATAATGATAAAGACTAAGCTGAGCATGTACCAAGTTCTGGAAACTATGGACAGGATTGACTGTAATGAAAGAAATTAACTTAAAACATTAATGAACAGGTTGATTCATATCTGTGCTGTTTTCAAACTCACCACTAATCCACGGTAATTATCTTCTTCCAGCTTCAAAGGATGTATTTGCCATGGTTCCCCAGGGCTAAGCATTTTTCAGAGATAATTTGTTCATAAATATAGCAAAGACTTGTGATGAGAATCTCTGTTCAATTAGCACCCATGAGGGCTTACTTCAGTGTAACAGGCAGGATAACGTCCATACCTATGACATAGCTACAAGACAGGGACAGGAGAACTGTCTTTTACACTACACTGGTTAAGGCAGCTAGGGAGCATGCAGAGCTCTAACAACCTCCCAAAGACACTTGCCAGGCTCTCCTTGTACATTCATAATTCCTGGGTTTTGGGGGGAGTGGGTGGTGGCTCTTAGAAATATTACATATTGTATCCATATAGTTACAAAGTTGTGAGAGGTTATCCTGGGAAAAATCAGCCACATGAAATCAGTGAGCACTGGGTGCCAGCCTCCACTATGGTTCCTGCATAAGAAGAAAAGGTATGTCTCCATGAAAGAGTTCTGTTGGGTACTGAATCACCCAGTTGATACTCCTGAGCTGGCAAACACAGTCCGTAAGTTGTCTGACCACATCACTGTGGCTCTGAGCCCAGGTCTGGTTCTGCCACTTTTGCCCTTCAAATATCGTTACTCCTTAACTAAATCTAGATGATTAGAGAGTTAAAGAGTCTCATCCTGCCAATAATTATCTTATGTTAGTCAGGGAGTCGCTTTCTATCTCTATGTGGGTCAGCATTAAGCTTGGCTTCCAGTGTTAATTTTCATGCTAAATATTCTTAATTTGTTCCTCCTTTATAAGCAGCTCCTTGATCCAGTAAATCTTCTTGTCCCTCCTACAGTGTCTCTAGTTCAGAATTGTCATGATTCAGTGAATCTGCAAAGAAACTATTTTAATTATCCTCCCTTTCCTTCTTTCCATCTTTCACTAACATGTCCAAGCCTCCTGCTGAGGGAACATTCCTATCCTCCTTCAGCTCCCCTGAGGCAATCAGAAATTTTTCATGTCAAGTTATCATTTTATCTCCCAAATCACACTGGATCAGCACTTCTCAATGCTGTGAGGTTGTTTTCTGCAAAGAGACTCCAGCTGCAGGGGAAGGAAGACAAAAACTCAGGGGAGACTGCCAGAGAAAGAGGATGTGTAGCCTCGTTTATGTAAGACTTGGCAAAGCCAGAGAGAGGTCTGGTCTGCTTGGTCTGATACATCTCTCTCTGGACTTTGAGTGCAACTGATTTTAGCTTGATCCAGTACGATGAGAAAAACCATATTTTCAAAATTNTTTTTTTTTTTTTTCTGGATTCTGAACTCCACCACACTTTGGGGATGGGTGGTGGGCACGGGGAGGAGGATGGAGAATCTCCAGATCCTAATACATTAAGTACAACCCCAAAATCACAGCTATCTTGGCTCAATTTCCAATGGTCCTGAAAAGTCAGGTTGTTGAAGATCTTAATACCTGAGAAGAAAGCATCACAAACTTTGCAAACAATTAAGACTTTGATTTGTGCTCTTTTTAACAAGGCAATTGCTTAGACGGCAGCTTGAGTATTAATACAGTTAGTTGAAAAAATGACAAAAACCTGGATAAAATGCTTCCCTCTCAGGCTCAGAACTGTCAGTCATCCATTCAGGCTTCAGAAGTTGCCTGGTGCTCATTGTTCAGCAAGAGGCTTACTGGAACCACCACATACTGTGACAAACTACCAGGAAATCCTTTATCAACACATCCTTTTGAAACTGTCATTGAACTTTATGGAACTAAAAAGTGATAAGCATTAATAATACTGTGTTCTTTTTATCCATGTGTCTCAGTTTAGTCTTAGTTGGCCTTATCTTGAACTCAGCATTTTCAGTTTGAGCCAGTCTGCTGAAATTCCCCTCCTCCTTCCCCTTTAAAAAGTGGTGCTTAGCACATCACATATAGATACATATGACAGCAAAATATTAAACCAGTTCTTACTTAAGTCAGAGGTCAATGCCTTTTGTTCATAACTTGGACTTCTTTCAGCAAGTGCATGAGTGGCTTGTATACAGTGGTCTACCTGCAGAAGCCCCACACGCAGCATAGTTTGTCAGCATGAAGTCTTCTATGTGAGTGTTGTGTTTTTTGTTTTGTTTTGTTTTGTTTCTTTGTTAGGTTGTTTGTTTTAGCTTTAAATTCATACATCAGAGGCAGGAAGCAAGGATCTGAACTGTTTCTATATCCATAGACCATTCTGATCTTAGCATCATCCATCCCTAAGCACACATGTAACCACACACAGCCTTCCAAGCAGACCAGAACCCACAAGAATCTGCTGAACATCTGGGTTTGAAACCCATTGGTCACTGCCCAATCCAGTTTCACTTCCCAGTGGGTTTATCTTCTCCTTTTACAGGAAACCTAAGTAATTGAACCAGCGTCCAAACAGGATCCTGGACATCCAAAACAGGATCAGTAAAGGCATCACTAGCCAATAAGGAAGTGATTATTCTACTCTACTCAGCGCTTGTCAGGCCACACCTGGAATATTGTGTTCAGTTTTGGTCCCCACTGTTCAAAAAAAATGTGGACAGGCTGAAGAGGGTCCAAAGAAGAGCCACTAAGATGATCAAAGGACTGGAGGGCCTAATGTATGAGGCTAAGGGAATGGAGTTTGTTCAGCCTGGAGAAAAGAAGACTCAGGGGAGACCTCATCACTTTGTTCCAGTATTTAAAGGGTGGCTACAAAGAAGACAGAGACTCCATTTTTACAAGGAGACACACGGAAACGACATGTGGCAAGGAGTACAAGATACACCAGAGGAGATTCTGATTAGACATAAGAGGAAATCTTTTTACTTTGAGAGCAATCAGTCATTACAATAACCTCTCCAACGACGTGGTAGATTCTCCAACACTTGAGAATTTTAAAGTTTGGCTAGACAAGGTGTTAGACAATTTTGTCTAGACCCTGCTTTTACCATGAAAGGTTGGACCAGATGATCTCTGAGGTCCCTTCCAATCCGGGTTTTTCTATGATTCTGTGATTTTAAATATGCACATATGGAAACCATCTTGTAAAGAGAATTGAATCTGCATACCAAAGGCTTGTCTTTACATGGTGCAAAGAGTTTGGGTGTGTTTATGCTACACATTCCCTGCAAAATCTGCTGGGGATGTCTTTGGGGCACCTGCCAAATGGTGACACAGAAGGAAAGTGTAGTTCCTGGTCATGGAGCTAATAAGAGGTGATGTAAGTGTTAATCTAAAATATGAATGTAGACTTAGAATACACAACTCAAATGAAATCATTCTGCCAAAGATCTTACAATTTTCAGCAAGACAGGTTGGTTAAATCAGCAAAAGAACACAAGAGTGTAAGTGCCACATTAGATAACTAAATGCCATACCTTCAGAACTTCTCAGCTGTCTTCTGTAAGGACAAATAACTGAAATCTCTAGGGCCTAGCAGTGTCCTGAAAATCTGTGGATGCTTTGACTGTTGGGAGCAGCTAAGCACCCAGTTCACAATAAATCCTGCCAGGTGTCTGGCTACCTCTACCTGTCCTTCCACTTACCTTACCAAAAGTCTTTATCCAAACATATGTAAAAGAAGCTCCTGCAGAAAATACAGCAGCTGCAAAGGGAGTGCTGTTCGCATGACCATGACTTTTATTTCAGCACTTCAGCGCATAGAACACTCATCTAGCATAGCCCATGAACACTCATCTAGACCAGTCCATGTCTGTTTCATGGGACTCAAAGCCTCATCTTCAAAAAGATCCAGCTGACTCTAAGACCATTCTGCATGTAGGATAGTGCTCTCAAGCCTTTGTTGTAGAATGATGGCATCAGTAAGCATTTAGAGGGTGAGAGAAAAAGTATGCAAACTGGGTTGAAAGCCTATGGGTTAGAGTACTTGCAGGAGAAGATCTGGTGTCTAGTTCCTTATCCATTAAACATACCTCATGCATTACAGTAAAAAAAATAATTAGTGGTTTGAAATGAATCAAAACCCGATTATTATTTTTTTAAAGAGCTGTTGGCATAACTGAGTGCAATGGAACCCTGCAGTGATTTCACTGCTTAATTTTTCCCTTTAGGGATAGATTTTCCAGGAGGTGGAACTTGAGAAGAGAATGACCACCCCTTCGGTCAGCTGAGGGCAAAACATCTGACAGCACAGCCACATAGTCTTGCCCTGCATATGCTGACATACTTGTAGAGGCTGGCATGCCTAAGGGCTTCTTTTAATTTATTGTCTTGCCTACAGTTCCTAAGAAGCACAAATAATCAGGGACTGTGAGGCTCTGCTATGCTCTAGCTCTTTTTGCTCCCCCATACTGTATTCCCTAAGGTAAGCACAGGAGCAAAGGGCAAATTCTATAGATCGTGGTAGCACAAGAACTCATTTATATAAGGCTTATTATTTGAGACCCATGTCTGTCCCCTTTAAAGATCCTGGATGCCAAGCATCAGAAAGTGTTTCTATGTAATAATATTTGAATAGCTCATCAGCTTCAATGAAGTAGTTGTATAGATTTCGTTTCCCTGAAAAA
>VXAL01018228.1:24412-51407 GCA_013399475.1 Chauna torquata | reverse complement strand
ACCAAAAAAAAAAAAAAAAAAAAAAAAAAAAAAAGACAAATTTTAATACAAAGATTTAGGATAGAGATTAGGGAAAATGTCTAATTATTAGATTAATAAAGCCCTGGAGCAGATGTTTGTTAAGCTACTGGATCTCCTGTGCTGGAAGTTTTTAATAAATATTAGACAAGATCTCTCAAATATAGTCTAGATTTATATTTTTGTGCTTCATAGAGAGGAAACAAGTAAGTGATTACTCAGCATTTTGTCATTCTCATGGTTCCATGAAAATACTACTTAAAAAATATTACAACATGATATTTAATAAGCCTTTTCCACCTGAAAGACAGCATGGAAAATTTGTCCTAACATAGAGAAGGATATTTGAAAATGCAGTCACGTTTGTAATTTGTAATTTGTAATTTGGGAAGTCAGAGTAGGATTACTTTTTTAGAAAGTGTCTGTGAAGACAAGCAACTAAACAAAAAAATACAAGGAATAAATTATGTTTTAATGTAGAAATATCATATTTCCCCCACAAAAATTTAATTTTTTTTTAACAAAAAGCAAAGACTTTTGTAATAACAGAATCCTTCATGAAACATTCTGTAGAGTTGAAAGTACATTTTTGAAAAAGTTTCAGCTGTAACAATTGTGAACAGTTCTATTAGTAATTGTGAAGGCACTGTTATTTGCAGCCATGATACTCTTGGGTGCAATGATTTTATGCTGTGTCTGAACTTGTTGCCTTTGAATTAACAGGGTTTTTTGTTCTTTTCTCTAAATATTCAAAGTCATTTTCTTAGATTGTTTTAGCTTTTGCCTCACACTACCCCAAATAATTCTCCCTCTAAATGACAAAGGCAAACTAAGGAAGACATGTCCAAACAAGCAGATAACAAGAAATCAGGGAACCCTCCCACAATAGTATCTTTGTGAAAGCACTCTGAAATCTGTCCTTCACTTCATAAAACAATCCAATGTTGTTGGCAGAAATGACAGTGTAGAGGCAGGTAGCCTTGTGATGTGATGCCTTGTTCGGAGGCTGTAACACTCGCTCACTACTACAGCCGCTATCATTATCTCTGTGTTGGCATCTCCATTATACTCCTCCTCATGCATGAGTTAGAAACTATATTACATTGAACTCGAATCTCTTTTGCAATGCATATTCTTTCAGGGTTGTGTTTCTTCAAGGACGCTTCCAAAATGACTCTGGGTACAAAATGGACTCTCTTACTAATTCAGTTGCACATCCAGATTCAGACTACTTGTCCAAAAGCTAGAGTTTATGGGGCAGTTCAGTAGCACACCTGTGCCATACTGACAGCATCTAAACTCTCTAAGCACCTTCCCTCCTCCTCCCAAACACTGGCACTTCTTACACAGAGGCTGTGACATTCTCTCAGGAGTTAGTTTAACACATTAAGGATTAAAGTCACAGAAAATCAATGCAAGTAAGCTTAGGAAACTCAACCCTTGCTATGCTTGCGAATCATTCAGAAACAACAGAATGGCTGAGGGTGGCAAAAAAATGCTCAGGAGAAGGATCAGAGAAGCTGTGCTTTGAGTCACAGAGTAAAGCTGTGCTTGGTAACTCAAAGATATGAGTTACAGTCTTACTTATAATGTTGAGATAATTAGCTAGCTTTTACATCTTTTACAGTCTCACTACTGTCTTTATAATCTCAAATGAATCACTTCCACCTTCCACAGTACTTCACAGTAAATTATTTGTGCTAGAGACCATTTCTTCCAATATTTTATCACAATCTCCACTATAATAGCTCCAGGCTCATTAACAGATCTGTTGGTGCTCTTGTAATATGAATAAATATATTTGAGTACATGAATACATTTTAATGTTCATATAAATATATGAATAAAGCCTTATCCCATCAAAATTGGACTGGCTTGAAGCATAACAACACAAGTGAATCAATCAGACTTGCTAACTCAACTGCCTCTAATTTGTGCCAATCCTGTGAGAAGCAGTATTATTGCTCCCATTTTTCCTATCTCTCTTGTCACACTTGGAAAACAAAGAAGGAGACAGATACTAAAGAAAATCTTTAGGTTCACCAAAGTCATTCAAGGTAGAAAAAGCACTGAGCTCTTGACACTGTTAATGTTCACCCACTGAACCCTCTTCTCCTCTCATATTGAATCTTCAATGGGAGGACAATAGCAGATGTGATCAGCAAAGTATTCCTTAAGCAAAAATATGTTAAATCTGTTCTTCATCTGGATTCATACTCTCACACTGTAGGGATTGAGTTTCTTGTGTGTAATCAACCACTGGCATGTTATGTTACTGAAAAGTAAATAATAAGTGTGATAGCGAAAGGCCTCCTGCAGCCACCATTAGCAGCTTTTAATTGTTTCAGTTGTTGTCAAAAAAAAAAAATAAATAATAATAATAAAAAAAGAAGGTAGGCCAGAAGCTGGCAACATTATCTGTGTAATTATATTCCTCTCTGACCAGCTCACAGAGTGCATAAGGTTATATCCCAGTTGCTCAGCACCTCAAAGGAATAGCACCAGCAGAGACAATCTAACCTAAAGGACAATCAAATATTTATGCATAGCTCCTATTTCGGTTGCATTCAGATATGAATCCTATCCAGAAAAGTACCCATTTCAGCCCACTATTATTCAGGTAATCACTTAAACTTGTTTCTCACTTTAAATAAGTGCAAAAGTCTCATTGATCTCAATAGAATTTATAAAGATATTCAAATGAAACAGTGCAAAAGGTGAATTCCTGAATAAAGGGAGCTATTCTGTAAAATGGGCCTAGCTTCAATTACTATGCTGAGCCTCTTATTTTAGCAACAGGTAAATAATGCCAATATTTCAGCCAAAAGGTCTTGTTCAAGTTTAATTATCTCTCTCTCTCTCTCAGCAGATTAAGGTACTCTGAAAGCTATTTACTAATTTTTAGAAAGGTAATTTTCTATTTATTTTAATGGTAATGCTCTCCTGCCAATCTGCACATATTTTGTTTCTGTCACATTTGCATTTCCATGCATCTGATATAGGCAAAAATACTCATTTTACTGGTTGAGTGATTAGAAATTTTAAAGCATAGACCTTTTCTGTGAAAAATTATCCCTACCTTTATTTATTTTGAGAGACAACAATTCAGTTTTTAAGCCATGGTTGCTACTAGCTGAGAACACAGCTTCTTGTTATTACTGATTTTATTACATTTACGAAAACTGCAGCTTCTCAACGATATTGCAGAAATGAGTCAAAATTTAAATCTACTGAAAAACAAAGGGTTTTATCTAGCTGCAAAAGAGCCATCTCATGGCATTCATCCTGATCAAATATCAGTTATTAGGCTTTTAACAATTTTCTCTCTTAAAGAATGACAAAAATCCTAATAAATTAGTTCTCCTGGACCAGGTTTAATATCAGCTAATCATGTGTGATTAAGATGATACATAGCATTTGTCACCATAGTAGCTGGTGACAGTAGCTTTGCATTCTGCATTTCCAATATCTATCAAATACTTAGAAAATATGATGAGATAAATAACGTATCATTACACATATTAGAACTTTATAAAGGTGCTCAACAATTTCTAGTGTCTCCAACACGTGACTTATTCTTATGACTCACATTTGACATTTTCTCAAAGCCTGAGCTTTTAGAGATATAGATTCTAAGAGGATGCCATTTTGTATGCCAAAAAGCAAACAAGCAGAATGTAAAGAAAACCTTAAAAAGCTGAACTTCATGTTAAAAAAGACAAAAGTAATTAAAAATATATACTACGAATAAATAATAATACAAAGTTTGTTTTTTCCACAAATCAGGTTTTTTTTTTTTTTTTTTTTTTTTGTGGCTTTAATAAAGACATTGATATCCTTGATTTTTGTAATAACATGCAAACCAAAAAATTAATTACTACTTTATTCATGTCTAACATTCCACATAGTTTCCAGGTAAGCACAGATTAGCCAGTGTGTATTCCGTAAGGCAACTGATGACACACTGTTCTGCTAAGTGCATATCTTTCACTTATTCAGTTTTGGCCATGTCTTGGGTAAATGCTGCATTGCAGTACACCACCAGGACTTAAAATCTATTTAGTACTTCAGGCTTTGCTGCTATTCTGGGGAGGAAAGATGTTAAAATATTGTAGAGACAGAGAACAGTGTTTGAGGTGATTGATTTTTCTATTTATATTAAAATCAAAAGCAACTTTTAGCAACTGCATCAAAGCTGCTAACAGACACTGTTAATTTTCTGTCTCAAATCCACTGGACTTTTCCTCCAGAGTTTAATTGCAGCTATCCACTTGATTAAAGAAACCCCAGTACATGTCTCATGACACTCAGCAGAATCCTCAAGGTTCTTGTAATTAATGAGAAGGGTCTAGACATTGGTCATTTATTATTATGTATTTTTATGCACTGTAATGAATTCTTCCAGAGTTGGGTTGGTACAAGTATATTCCACTGTTAGTCTCTGGGGCAGACATACAAATATAGATAACTCCATGCCCCTTCAATCCAACTGGCTCTTTAGTAAGGACTGTAACCACAGCAGCACACACATCAGTGCAGCCAGCAAAAATGCTGCCCAAGGAGTAAAGAACTTGGTCAGGAGGCTGTTCTGTATGCACCTTCACATCGACACAGCTGGCTTGATAAAACATGTGTTTGGGGGTTTTGCCCTGTGTGGCTCCTGCAGTATGGGTACACACAAACTGATGCATACGCCTACACAGTGAGAACAACTGGGTTACCCTATTGTGAGTGTCTGGCTGGAGAATCTGACAAGCAACCTAAATACGTTGTTATACTTTAAGGTTAAACAAAACTAAACACAACAACTAACCAAACAAGAAAACAGATTCTCCAGAACCCAAGGTTCAGGAGAAGGCAATCAACTCTCTTTATTTCTCCTAGTTAACATGTGGCCTAGACTGACAAATCTTAATGAGTCCTTTATTCAAAGAGTGAAGAAAATCTTTGTCAACTGATCAATCACGAGCATGCTTCTCTGTAAATAGTATGGCTGTGCTAATAAATGTGGATAAACAAGTTGCAATGGTCAGAATACTGCTGTATGTCTGTCCTCTTCCATGCATACTATAGAGGATGGTGTACATCCAAGCCAGAGAAGAGCACATTAGCTCCGTGACCAGGAGCAGAATACCCACAAAGTCACAAAACTATGACCATACTTCCAAGCTCTGATGAGTGCCAGGTATTATCAGCTTTGGTTCAGGATTATACTTGCATGTCATACTGCTTTCAAATCTGAGTTGGCTTCTGCTCACATGGAAGCACCAGCTGAGGCTGATGCTGGGTTTGAGAGCTCTGCAGTGTGATCTGTTGCTTGTATTAGATATGTTTTCCGAGTATACTCATCAAGCTTTAGGTTTTGCTCCTTCTGCCTCCCCGAGGAGAGAACATCATGGTTCTTCCCCTCCAGGCCTGGGATCAAGGCATAGTTTCCTGTTTCAGTTAAATGTTGATACCTGGTGTTGCAGTTCTCTGGAAACAAGCAATCAATGGCTTTCTTTGGCAAGCACTTAAAACAGAGTATTTACTGAAATATTAAGCTAGTAAGAACTACTGAAATCCTTCTTGGCCAAGCAAGCAGTGCAGAGTTGGTTCACCAGCAAGCTCCAGAATCCCAGCCTCAGCTTCCCTTTATCTAACTTCCATCAACTTCAGAAGTTACCTCCAATTTGTCTCCACTGTGTATCCAAGAAAACAAAATCCTTTCTGATTCCTGAAATATTTTGTGGGAAGCAGAAGAAACCTTTCTTCCTGCATCAATGTATCAGGATAGTCAAAAAAGTACATCAAAGACTAAGCTACATCTTGTGGTAGATGGTTCGCTACTTGGATATGTCATACCCATACCTTCTTCTGGTATATGAATTTTAACAAGCATACACAGAAAGATTTCAACATGCACATTCAATAACCACCTTTACAATTTTCAGTACAAGCACACGCACACAAGAGCATGAAACTTTAACTAGTTGTTGCATATGTCCAAGGATATTAAAGTACTTTTATTGCTTTTGATGCTTATAATTCAGCCTAGAATTTAATGCGGTGCAACAGAAGAGCAAGCAGTGAAGGTTATTAAGTTGGAAGAGGTAATCTGCTGTTTTAGGGTAAGTCACTGCGTCAGTAGTGCTGCTCAGAGCTGGGAAACGGCAGAGCCTGGCTGTTGGCCAAGCAGCCCTGGCTGCTAATGGCAACCTATGCTCATATCAACTCTGTAACGCTGTGGTTACAGGGTCCTGGGAAGAGGCAACTGCCATCAACATCCTGCCCAGGCCCTTCCCTGGATCCAGGGCAAAAGATACCTGAATCTAATGGCTATTTTATTTACTAGCTAGTTTCAGCCACAGCCATCCCCATTTAGACAGGTAATGTTGGCTGTGTCTCCTCTGACACCTAAGTTTTCCAAATATTAATTTAAAGTGGCAATCAGCCTTTTTGTTACATTATTTACATGAACTTCATTGCTTCCTATCCCATGGCTCCTTAGGGCAGTGATACTTCACCTTTAGAAGGTCATAGAAGCAAAACAGAGAGTAACATGTTGGAAACCATAGATTCCTTGTTTCCTTTCGTTTCACTGTATAATGCAAGTAAGTTTTCGCAAGTACAAATGAGTTTGTGAAACTAGTAACATTGACTAGGGAATTACCTAGCCTTTCAAGAAAATCTGTATTTCATAATTTATTCAGGTGTTACACGATCATGTGCAAGTATCAACAGTTTAAAAAGAGGCAAAGTCTGACCTCTAATAGAGGTTACAGCAAAATTTCAGTGTTATCAGGATTCAATACTAATGCCCCCAATGTTTTCTTCAACATTTGAATTTTAGCCATTCAAATAAAAACAATATATAATTTACCTTTCATGCCAGCTTCCTCTGTTGTCATAATCCTGCCATATCTTCAATCATCCACACGACATCAAGGATTGACTTCATAATTTGTGTAAAATTCACAAGCTGTGAAAAACATCCGGAAGGAAAAAATAACACCTTCCCACACATACACCCATTAAAAATATTTCAAAAAGTGACCAATGCTCTTTTCAAATAACAAAGGAGAAAAAAAAATATATGTTTCATCGGACATTGCCTTTAAAATAAAAACTCAGTGTTTATGGAAAGACTGGGGAACCTTTTCCTCAAGGCCTGTGCTAAGGCTGTAATTCACTGTGCCTTACTCAAATACCTCAGCAACACATGTACACCTGGTAATGCATAAAATTTTGCAAAGTTCAGTACTAGATCAGATGTTTTCCAAAGTATTGTGAAGATGACTCACGGAGTACATGCATACCACAGTAACTGCTCTGAATGCAGCTGGTGTAACTACTGTACTTGAAACCAGTCAGTGGGGGTATAGATAGCTGTCTAGACACGGCAGCTAGCAGCTAAGTGTTAGCTGCAGAAGTGGAATAAGAACTCATATGCCTAAGTTGCATCCTCCTGCCACGACAATTTGAGCTTTTTAATTTAAAGTCATGTCAGGCATGCTACACTAGTGGCAGTCAAAGAAAAACAGAAACTCAGGCCAATGTTACTGCTGCTTTTGTTGTTTGTGGTCTCTCTGAGGTCTGGTTTCACCATAGAGGTCTTGTCTTCTGCACAAATGGGATTCAGAGCAAAACATGCTGGGCAAAGCATTGGTGTTGTCAACTAGCAATGAGTCACATGTCAAAGGACAGCATGCTCCCTTGGAAGAAAAAGACAGGGCTCTACAGGAATGTCAGATGAAAGTCAAGCATGCTGCCTCTCTGGACTACCAGAGAAACAGAATATTTACTTTTGTGCAGCACAGTCGATATTAAAGTTGGGTGGTGCAAGAGAGGGGAGGAGGTGGGTGTGGATCTCCTCTTCAGCAGAGCTGAATGTGTGTTCTAAAAGGGTAGGAAAAGCTCCTGGAAATGTCTGTCCTGATTTGGCCTCTTTTCTCTGCCCTTTCTCCGTCTGTCTCTGGCAGCCGCATACAGTAAGGCAAATGGGATGGAAGGAGAGGGAGGAAAGTGGACTGAAAAAGTATTTACTTGCAGGGAGAGGAGCTGGGTAGGCAGGACTAACTGCACTGGGTGATGGATAAGTGGAGTTTGAGGTAGAAGTCTTGATGAAGCCAAAAAGTGAGGTGAATGGAGAGGAGGACTAGAGCACAGGCTGGGCTAGGACAGCTAATGGTACAGGCTCTAACTACTAGAGAAAAGAAGGGTGACCAAATCTAAAATGTTTGGGATAAATTAAAGACAGCTTTTTTTTTTTTTTCTTTTCTTGCTTACACAGCTGTGGCATACACATTAAGCATCCATTTATTTTATTTTATTTTATTTTATTTTGTTTTATTTTAAATAGATCTTATGTGACCACTCTTGCTTTGTTTATGTATCTGTCCACACTGACAGATTTTGAAACTTTTGTCAAATTTCAGCTTTAGTTGAGAGAAGAGTAGAAGTCACAAAGCTAAGCATGATGTGGAAGCTATACGAGGGGTGATGGTCAGCAGAAACAGAAATCTTCATGTCCTGAAGGGCTCCAGGCTAACTTAACACGTCACAGAATCACATAGAATCACAGAATCACAAGGTTGGAAAGGACCTACAAGATCATCTAGTCCAACCGTCATCCTATCACCAATACTACCCACTAAGCTACTAAACCATATCTTGTAGCACCTTGTCCAGGCGCCTCTTAAAAACCGCAAGGGTCGGTGACTCCACCACCTCCCTGGTCAGGCCGTTCCAGTGCTTGACCACTCTCTGAGAGAAAAAGTTTTTCCTGATGTCTAGTCTAAATTTCCCTGTGCGCAACTTGCGGCCGTTACCTCGAGTCCTATCATTAGTTATCTGGAAGAAGAGGCCGACCCCCTCCTCATCACAACCTCCCTTCAGGAAGTTGTAGAGTGCAATGAGGTCTCCCCTGAGCCTCCTCTTCTCCAGACTAAACAATCCCAGCTCCCTCAGCCGCTCCTCATAAGACTTGTGTTCCATACCCCTCACCAGTTTCGTTGCCCTTCTCTGGACACGTTCCAGGGCGTCGATGTCTTTCTTGTAGTGAGGGGCCCAAAACTGAACACAGTACTCGAGGTGCGGCCTCACCAAAGCTGAGTACAGGGGGATGATCACCTCCCTGCTCCTGCTGGCCACACTGTTTCTAATACAGGCCAGGATGCCATTGGCCTTCTTGGCCACCTGAGCACACTGCCGGCTCATGTTCAGCCTTGCATCGATCAACACTCCCAGGTCCCTTTCCTCATCACTGTCTTCTAGCCACTCAGCCCCAAGCCTATAGCGTTGCATGGGGTTATTGTGGCCAAAGTGCAGGACCCGGCACTTGGCCTTGTTAAACCTCATCCCGTTCGCCTCAGCCCAGCAGTCCAGCCTATCCAGATCCCTCTGAAGGGCCATCCGACCCTCAGGCAGATCGACACTACCTCCCAACTTGGTGTCGTCTGCAAACTTACTGAGGGTGCACTCAATCCCCTCATCTAGGTCATCAATAAAGATATTAAACAAGATAGGCCCCAGTACCGACCCCTGGGGGACACCACTTGTAACGGGACGCCAGCTGGACTTAACTCCATTAACCACAACCCGCTGGGCATGGCCCTCCAGCCAGTTCTTTACCCAGAGAAGGGTATCCCTGTCCAGGCCATGGGCAGACAGTTTCCCCAGGAGAATACTGTGGGAGACCGTGTCAAAGGCTTTAGTGAAATCTAAGTAGACCACATCAACAGTCCTTCCCTCATCTACCAGTCTGGTCACCCTATCGTAGAAGGAGATGAGGTTGGACATGCACGACCTGCCTTTCCTGAACCCGTGCTGGCTGGGCCTGATCCCCTGGATGCCACGCAAGTGCCGTGTGATCTCACCCAAGATGATTTTCTCCATAATTTTGCCTGGAACCGAGGTCAGGCTGACAGGCCTGTAGTTCCCCGGGTCCTCCTTGCAGCCCTTTTTGTAGACATGAGTCACATCGGCAAGCCTCCAGTCCTCTGGGACCTCTCCAGATAACCAGGAACGCTGATAGATGGTGGAAAGCGGCTTGGCAATTACCTCCGCCAGCTCCCTCAGCACCCTAGGGTGGAGCTCATCCGGTCCCATGGACTTATGACATTCCAGTTGAAGGAGCAGGTCTGTAACTGTCTCTTCCTGGATCTCAGGGGGGCATTCTCTACTTGAGTCACAGGGGACGTCATGGTTGGGAAGTAAAGTACCCTGAGGATAACTGATCCGGCTATTGAAGACCTATGTAAAGAAGGCATTGAGAACCTCAGCCTTATCCTTATCCTCAGTGATCACATTTCCCGCTGCATCAAGTAAAGGATGGAAATTTTCCTTGGTTCTGAAACTGCACTGGATGCAACTCAACAGGCAAAGCTTGAACTGATGCTCGTAATCAGCCTCATCCAGCTTCTTTCTTTCTGCTGCTCTTGGCTTTGTTTGTTTCCTAGTGGGATATATTCCCCAACCTAATTTGTGCTATCAGGATTTGTTTTTCCTTCTATTACCTTCCCATTCTTTTGCTCCACACTCTAGATCCCTTTTGTTTGACAACAAGTGATTTTAATTAATCATTTCTATGCTGCTTTTGAATTATGCAGCTTGATTAATTTGGGGAACTGAAATAGCGGCTACAGGGTTGAGCTGAAGCAATAGTGAGCGATGAACATGGCCTTTATTGTCTGCAATAGCACAATATGCTTGTGCATAGTGGTTTGAAAGTTAGTGTTTCTTTTGTGTGTAATGTGCTATGCTTGCTTAAACCTTTCCAATGTTCCTATTATATGCAATGAGAGGTTACCCGAAGGGTAAGAAGATGATTACTGAGGCATTGTAGCACATTACAGGTCGGAGGCTAATCTATCCGTTACTTTATTCTTGTTGAAGACTGAGATTATTATTATTGTTATATCGTTATATTATTATTGTTATTATTACTAACCTACAAATAAAGGAAATTTAAAAGTATACTGAAAACACAGGGATTGGGTATGATTTCATAGGTATAATGGTGGGTCCTCTGACTTACTAGAAAGTTCCTGTTCCAGTCCAGCAAAAGTTGTTTTCCCTTTGCATAGACCCACCAGAATAACATATTAACATATGAACTCATATGAGTTATCTAAGTCATCCACTGCTAAAAGCAGACCATCAAGATAAGTGGTATGAGTGCTAGTAGGAGTAAGATTTAATGGTTTTTAAATTTTGTACACCTTGATTCAAGTATACTTGTCTAATTGTGCCTCTGTATCTAAGTGTGCATATACATGGATGCCACTGAGCAACCATGCAAATGCACGCATAGAGAAATAACTATAGATATACACTGTTTCTCAAAAGGAATATGAGCCTAAAGGTGGAACTATACACACGTGACTACCATGGTAGGAACTGGCAATGGTAGAAACTGGCAATCATCTCTCCCGATGCCCCACTCCTCCCACCTATAAGGGTGAGGTTAAAAGGGAAGGTTTTCTCTGTTAAAACGCTCTTTCTTCAGGCTCTGAGTTCTGTGGGGAAGGAGCTTTCTTAGATTTATGCTTAGAAAAAAAATTTGTCTGTGTTTGTGCAGTTTTTTTCTGGTACATAACTGGAACTTCTAGGGATTAATGAAGTACAAATACTAATGAATAATGAACCATGAAAAACAAACAAGACAGCTTCAGAGATTCAAGAAACCTCTCCAAGTTCCCCTGAAGGAGCCTTGCACAGCAATTGCAGTATGGCAAATCTCCTTTACTTCTTCAGGACACACACAAAATCTATCCTTAGCTGCTGTCTTGAATATTTACCTTATATGTTTTCAATTAAAATGTAAGAATTATCAATTGATGTGGTTTTTTTTTTTTCCTGGTAAAATTTTGTTTGCTTAGGTGAGGAGCTGAGGCAAAAGCAAAGGTGTCAGGCTGATTAGGGAACTATGGCATGGCTATGAGTTTGATATCAACATAAAAACTTCTGCGGTTTTGCTGCCTTGTCAGTTTACAGTACTTTCCTGACAGAAGGTCAGCAGGCTGGGAGTTTGTTTGGAGACCATGGGACAGAACTGCTGAAAAGCATCTCTGAAGTCTTGCTTTCTTATATCTGTTTTGAAATTATAATTCAGTCTGCAAAGAAGCAACTTAAAAAAAAAAAAAAAAGAAGGAAAGAAAAGAAAGTACATATATAGAGAGAGATAGATAGCAAGGGACCAGAAATACAAATTCTTGTTTCTTCTGTAAATCCAATAAGCAAAAAATTGCAGAATGATACACATTTTCTGAATATTTAAAACATATTTTATTTTATATAAATACTCTACTGAACACTGTTCAGTACTCTACTAGAGCACTAGAGTAAGCAAACTTGGCTACATAGGAAATATCTGGAGTGATTCTGTTGGCTTCAAGTTTATTACAGGGCTTTACTGCTGGATCAAGAGTGGAGTTCTAAGGAATTTGCAGGTTTACTATTGCATAATGTTAATATGTTGTTAACCTAATAAATATATAAAGAAATAAAGTAAAATAGTCACTTTACAACAAAGAAAGAGTAACAACAAAAAGTGGTGGTGCACAGGGAATAATAGAATAATATAGATGGAAAGGTACCTCTAGAAGTCATCTCGTTCAACCCTTAGCTCAAAACAAGTTTAACCTTGATCAGATTAACTGAAACATGCTTAGAACTGCAAGACATGTCTGTGGTGATGGTACAGTAAAAAACATGGCTCAGATGACTATGTCATTGCTGTGTGTGGAACTAAGGTCCCTTTGTTCATGCTGGGTATGCATGTGGTCTTGTAGCCATCCTGCATGAGTGCCCATTCCTTCTAAGCAAATTGGACCCTTGTCAGATGTAAGAACCATAACTGATTGCGTATTTTTAATGAAACATTTTTACTCCTTAAAATGCCATTTTTTAGCTGTTTCAGGACCACAGTAGAATTTCTAGTGAAAGACTGGTAGACTCGCTGGTAGACAGTTTAACAGGACTAGGGGATAAGAGGAACAAAGAACAATTACTACTCCTTGTGTCACTTCAGTAATTGAAACGAATAGACACAATGCATATTCAAGGAACAAGATCTGTTGAGTAATAATAATCTGACCTGTTAGAGGTCACTGGAAGTTTTGCTCTTGAATTCTCTGGGACTTTGATTCTTCCTCCATTTTATTTGAATAAATACTCATTTCATCCTTAATAAGACTTTAAATTAAATTGTGAATTTGGCAAGAATGCATAAGGTGCAAAATATAGACTCATCTGTTCTGTATTGATGTTATTTGCTTGCCTAAGCAGCAGAGCTATTTTAAAACCAAATTTTTCCATCTGAGAACAGATTATCAGGGAGCTCTAAAAATACACAAGGACTGTTCATATTTGCTGGTTCAGTGGTGTTAGTTCAGCCTAGTTCCACTGAATATTTGACCAGGGTTCATCTGAAGATAATTTTATTGGTATCTTGTGTTTAATGTGCATATAAAATGACAATTTCTAGGCTTTTAGAAAGATTTGAATGTCCCAGTCCTGCTAAAATATATGTGAAGCTTGCCTCCAAACTCATTTGGGTGATTTTGACTTTTTTTTTTCAAAGTATCTTTTATTATGACTAGGGTGGAATGAATCAATGTGGTTTATAGTGTCAGCCTCTATTCTTCAACACAGCAGATTGGGAGCCTGTTCAGTCACTTCCTGCACAAGCCCCTTCTCTGCTTACCATTCTTTGCAAAGTTGGTATTGTTATGCATGGTGTCCCTGGACTTCTTTTTTGCAGACAGAGACACACACTTTTCAACTCAAAGCACAAAAGCTCTGAATTACTCTTTGGAAATGTGCCCCTCTCTCCTGTCCTTGGACTACAGTGGTAATTTAGCATGATTACACTCCTAATTCAGGAACTTCACTCAGCTGTCTAAAGAAAAGTGAACCTTTGAGACCACCCAGTGAATGGCTCCAGAAGATTATGGTGATTTTTCTTCCCTTTACAGAGGTGACGAAATGGTAGACAGTTCTCCTGAGGTGGAATTGTATAATATCTGCAACTAATGAAGATATGGCTTTTTTTTTTTTTTTTTTTTTTTGGTNTTTTTTTTTTTTTGATAGGTCAAAGAATTGAAATATTGTTGTTAAAGAGTCTGCATACATTAGCACTGTGAGAATAACAGACTTTGATGGAAAGCAGCTTGTAGAACTTTGAGAGCTTTGATAAATGCTGTCAAACATCTTAGGTCTAAACAATACAAAGTAATAAAGATAAAAAACATATTGGTTTCTGGATGTCGAAACAACAGCAGACAAAAAGCACAGATTATTTTAAATGTTGTCCTAAGTTTTTTTCCAGCAAAATACAGCACTGAAGTTCTGTGAAAATCAAAACTCAGAAAAGTGAGCTTGTATGGAATAAACCATTTAATTATGGCAGATGAGAGCCTGGGCTAGCTGCTACCGAGTTTGACTTCTCAAATGTGCAAAAACTTCTTTCCATAAAGAAAAGAAAACCAACCAAACAAAAATGAGATCTTCTATTGAGAAGGTAGGAATCAGGTACTTTTAAATTATGGATTGCCTTTGGCAGAACATGAGATCAGGCAGACAGAAAGGAAGGGGAGAACGGTGAAAGTAGTAGTTATGTTATTGACCACCTGGTTCAATTCATGACAAGCAGCAGAAAATAACTTATTTGGGATTTAAGAGAAGGAATACAGGCTTAGGAAATGAGCTCAGAGAGCCCATATGAAGATCAGACGAGACATACAAGCCAGCAATGAAGAACAGGTATATATGATCTCAAAATAAGAAATGAACATTTATGATTTGATCCTTCTACCCTCAGATCTCAGAGGTTATACAGTTTTCTGGGTCAATTCCAAATTGTTTCATGGAGAAGAGAAATGGTTACGCAAATGTAGTGTTTCCCTGCTGCATATTTAGAAATTCAGACTACTTTTCCCATTCCCTGCACTCTCTGAGGTTTCTGGCTTCTGTCTTGCTTTTGACATACAAATGCTCCAAAGCAGACTATACAGAGCTCAGCCCTGCCATTTACAATCAGTCCTCAGGGAAAATCCCTGTCTCACGTGGTTTAGCTGCTGGCTGCTGAAGCACTGGCAAACTAACCAGTGCTCTAGGCAGTAGTTCCTAGGCTTTTATTACAAAAGAGGACATTTGATTGTTCCGTCTTTCAGTCTGAGTGAATGATGTTTGCTGCACCAATTGCCTGCAGTTGATGTCTGCCTACATTGCCCAGAATAACAATAACTAAATGGATTCCAGTCTCTGGTAACAAATACCAACATCAATTAAAGGTAAGAGGACAGATTGCAAATGACCAAACCATATGCTAGCTTTACGTAATATGGGTGATCTAAATTTCACGATCAGCGCTGCTGAGTTATAAAGCTGTTGACGGAAGCAGTTGCCCCTTCTCCCCTGGGTCCCAGCCATGCATTTTGTCACCATCTTTCCTAATACTAGCATGTGTTTGGTCAGTCAGGTCAGGAACCTGGAGCACGGCTGAAAACAAATCAACTTTTGTAGGTGTAGTTTTCAATCAGATGGATTTATGGGAAGCTGTGGAATCGTATAGCCCAGAATGTGAGGAAAGGAAGAATCATCCCTTTTTCCAAGAGCCTATCCTTAAATTGGGTTAAACTGGTCCTGGAACTGAATCCTGAAAATAAAAAATCCATTGTAAAGATTAGCTAGCTAGCTACTGTGAACTCTATATTTAAAGTCAGACTTTTAAACCCTAATGAACTCCCATGGATTTTGATGAGAATTTAATCAAACTATGCATCTTGAATCTCTTACTCAAATTTATTATACCATTTATCTTTTCTACAAGGTCTGTACAGGTAGATACATTTTATTAAGGAAAATGGCTTTAATATATCAGTAAGATTTAAAAAAGCAATGATTAAGCTATTTACAGCTCATACAAATGAATCTAAAACAGAGACTAAGACATTTCTAACCTGTGGGGCACGGAGCACACATTTAGTGTTGATGTAAGGATGTTATTTCTCCTTGTGGGTCTTCAAGCAGCTGCCATAAAAATATCATGTAGTCAAATGTAACCTTAAATTTGTCAGACTGTCCTTTGCAACAGCTGCAATATAACAGAGCAGGCAAACAGAAATATGCCAGCATTTCTGTCTTGGCACCTTTGTTTTGGACTGGCACTTTCCAGCAACTTTAACACAGAAATAATACCCAATCTGATTGTATTCCACTCATTATACCTTCATTCCTGAATGCTGAAATACCATCCAGGAATAAAGACATAAATTCATCTATTCTTTCTTCCCCTACCATAATGAAAAGGCACTGAAAGGTAAAGCTGACAACACAGCAGTACAATTGCAAGAACTCTGTTTTGGCTTAATTATAGATTCAAGACACATATGCGACATCATTTGAAAATAATTGAAACTGAACCAATACTCCAAGTGGTGCGTGGATGTGTGAATAAGATGTGAGTGGAGAGCTGTTATTAGTTATATTCCTCCAGGTTTGGTCTTGGAAACAGACCTGCTGAGTATACTCAATAAAGCATATTCTTACATCTTGGTATAAGAATTAGGTATGAAATCTATACATGATTGTAAATTGGAAGCTATTGGCAATGGACTGTATCATCATATAAGGGACGTTTTTGGACCAGAAAAATGCAAACTGTGTACAGTGCAAAGTCCTTAATTTAGAGATTCATCGTATAAGTTGTTTTGTAGTGGTTGGGTGGCAACAAAAGAAATGAGATACCCTTAGGATACCTGTTGCTCTTGAGATCACTATGAATTACTAGGGTAATTAGGCCATGAAAAGGGCTGATGGAATTATTGGATGTATCAAATCAGGTGGTTTTTCACTACAATAGGTAAGATTTTAAGACCACTGCATAAAGCTTAAGAAGGCCTTATGTAGAATCATATGTGTAGATCAGATATCAGAAAGATGCTAAAATAGTCTCTTTGGACAACAAGAGAAATATTAAACATACTTTAAGAGATTCATTAGCAGAACTTGGTTTGTTTATTTTGGTGAGAAGGAACTGAATTACTCTATATTAGTATGTTTTGTGATGAGGGGAAAATGTTTAACAGCAGCAACGGAGTAGAAACATTTATGCTAGAAAATAATTCTGGCAGAAAATCATATAAACTTAAGCTCATCATAGATACATTTAAACTGAAAGTTAATTGACATTGCAAATGTTGAAATAGCTTCCCAAATAAGACAGATAGGTAAGAATATTGCATTGTTCCAACATGAAGCTTAATAAGTTTATGGGGAAAAATGATAGTAGATTGATTAATCTAGAATGAAAAATTTAAATCTGTGAGATGATGTTATGAATTGTTAATCTACTGATATTCCCCAAAATGGGGGCAGGAGGAAGTGAAAGGAGGCATAACTGCTATGTAACGTAATGTATTGATATGCGATAATTCCAGGTGTTCATACTACTTCTACTTGCCTGCCAGCGCCAGGAATATCTTTTCTGTCTTCCTAAATAACTTGACTGCTGGTATTATTTCTGTTCCTCTATTAGAAACAAAGAGGACTGGTCATAGCTGAAAAGATTTTGAGTGAAGAGTCTTGCTGCTTCTAATGCTAAAGAGAAGTGTCTCATGGCTATGGTTGATGAGATTTGCTCAGAGATAACCCTGTCGCTCAGTGAATTTTCCCATGATAAGATTGTCTTGATTATTATGTACTTATTTACTTAATAAATTTATTTATTTATTTATTTTGCACTTATTTCAACGTGGGTTGTTGGCTCTAAGTTCGCCCTACAGATTACTGCCATTACAAGAGTCTAAAATGCTAGAGGTAACAACAAGGGGCAAACCGAAAGACTTGCAATATTCTGTTTCTTACTTATAACAGCAAAGGATGCTTAGAGAACAAGGCACAAAATGTTTCTCTAGCTATGCTAGGGGCTTTCTAAGGAAGAATTTGTATTCTTTAATAGCTGTAAATGGTTATATCATCCATGCCTTTAAATCAGGAAAGCCGTAGATTTCTCAGGTTATTTTCCAGTGTTGTGATACAATTTTTATATCATTTGATCCTTCGTATAAAGGTCTGGTGGCTTTGAAGGTAAGAAAGGTGATAAGAACTTGGAATAGATGTCTGACAGGCCTATTGGACTAAAGATTGCAAGTGTCAAGGCTAGCGCTGATGACCCGTACTAATCTTTTGTTCCTGCATCATTTAAGTCAGTCAGTCTTCAGGCCACCCGCATCTCTTCGCTTAATATGGGTTAGTAGAAGTAGTCAATAACTTAAAGGAGATCAGTTAAATCAGAATAGTGGCACAGATTACTCCTATATACACATGTGGCTTAGATGTAAAACTTACACTGTAATTTTCTTCTATCTGGCCAAAGACAAGTTATATACAAGAGGTTTGACTATAAGACCATTAGGTAAGTAGTTGATGCTGTACATAATAAGCAGTGACCAAGTGTGACGGGGGCCTATCTTGTACATTATCATAATAATTTCTGAACACACTGGCTAGAGAAATGTGTTGAGTTGTAAGGCTGCCATCTCTGAGTGAAGAAAAGAGCTATAAGAGTGTTTAAGGGTGATTAAGGCACCCTTTGGATTTGGATACCAGTGCTTTTGCATAGGCTGCATGATCTGCTCTTCAGCAGCATGATAGTGGAGCTACACTAGTACAAACAAACGTGCTGGTTGTCACAACTATTCATTTTTATACACCAGGAACATAAGCCAAGCAAGGCAGAAGCATTAAAGGTACAATCCAAATGCCTTGCTGAACAGGAATAAATGTGACTGAATATGTACTTAGAGATTTGTCTTTGCTTAAGATGTTGTACTACAGTTTATATGGTCAGAAATTAGAAAGTAATAAAATAAAAACTGACTGGATCATCTTAAAACTACAGTTCTTTATTTCACCTGCCTAGCACTTTTCCCCCCATGAAACCCCAAGTGCTAAGGAAAGGTATGTGTATACTGCTGTCCAACAACTCACAATAAAAATGTTTCACTCTTTATTATTGTATGTTGAATGTCTGTAACTGAAACACACCTACTGGAAGTGAAGCCTTGCCCACTTGCCATTCCAAACACAGGCCAGGTATGGAAGAGCCAATGATCGGTAAGCATGTTATATTATGTAGCTTTGACTTTTGCTGTTGTTTTTAATTCTCATAGAGACCTACATTATGAAACATGGCTGAAGTATATTGTAGCGTCTCCATTATGAATGAACCAGTTTTTGTGTAGTGGTGCCTCAGGTTCTTTTCTCTTATGTCTCTGCAAGGGATGCAATAAAGTCTTCCAAAGAGTATATTCAGCCAGTAAAAGTTTAACAACTGGATTCTGATCTCATTTGTACCCATGGAGGTCCATGGTGCACATCAGTTCTGAGTTCATTTGAAGTCAGCTCCAAGAGCAGCAACATATGTTTTTTACACCGTTGACGTCAGTGAAGTTAGTCTGTGTTTACGCTCATGTCAATAAGATCAGAATTTGTTCTTAGTATTCCAGAAGTGAAAATCCCCAGACATCCTAAATATCATTGCTATACAAGTCCCAGGTACCTCAGAATGTTTCATCTCAATGAAACATGGGATGAATTTCAAGAAATACTGACTTATCCAGTATTATAAGTCTCTAAATAACCACTTTAGGCCACAGCCATGCTTATCACCTCATTGGGAGTTTCTTTACTAAATTCAAGCAGGTAGGCCTACCATAAGCCCTGTTTACTGATTTAGGAGCAGTATGGGGAACAGATCATAAATCACAGAGTCCTAATTCTCTCTCTGATCTTTCTCTTTAGGAGTCTACTTGTGCTGCTGGACAATACTGGTGAGAAATTATCAGAGAAGTTTAATAGGGTCCTATGAGTTAAGAAACTGTCATTAGATATATTCACCCAGAGAGCCTGGGAGCTGGAGTACCTTCATAAATGAAGCATGGGATTCCAGGCAGACAGAGCAGATGTTCACAGAAAGGAAATGTTGTCTATGCCAGGGCTACAAGATTACTGTTAATACAGGTCATATTTTAGATCATCTCATCTAACTTGATTTAAAAGCAAGCCTCTTGCCGAAACTAGTTATCTAGGCTTCTCTATACACTACAGGGAAAAGTGGTATCTCTAGTTGTGAATTATCGCACCTAAAAGTGGCATCGAAGATATAATGAATCATGCGCGAGAGGTGCCTTTCTCCACTTTGTACTGTTATAAGGTTACTCCCACTGCTTAAACTGAACACCTAACACTAAGATAGCGTTCTTAAGATGGTTGTTCAGCTGGAAACTAGAAATACTTTTTATTGTTTTGTGGAAGGGATGAGCATTTACAGCTCAAAGTAGTTGATGCTATAACTGAAGCTGATGAGGGCTGTGCTTTGATCACCGAAACTCATATGTAAAGTTAGACCTGTGGGGAAAAAAAAAAAAAAGAAAAATATATTTCTAGGTCCATGGCATCTTTAATTTAGACCACCCTCAAATTAGGAGACACTTTTGGCTTTAATATCATCAATTCTGCATCTGTTAATGGATAACACAATTTTCTGTATTGGAGGATGTCTCCACAAGGAGACAAGTGGCAGAAGCACCTTATTATGACCAGCCTGCTGGGTCCATGTATCCTTAGCACGGGCTACCTCAGAACAGGATACTTCAAGGACTCACGGGGTACTGGTGAGACTTTGATGTAGCCACCATGGATGCAGAGAAGAGTAAATAGCTGTCTACCTTGCTCACATGAGCAAGCCTCTTGGAGGATCCTTCTCCTCTGGAGTTTTTGCATGTGGAAGTACAGCAGTTGCTGATTACTACTATGATGGTGCACCATGATGGCAGCAGTATCACACCAACTGAGACTCCCTGGTCAGAGCATTCGTGATATGACTTATGTAACAGCAGACCAGAAGTCACTTACACCTCCCTCTGAGGCTAATGCCACCTTCTAAGACTCTGGAGAGCACCCTCGCAGGAAGGAATCTGGGGATTATGGTTGACAGCAAGTTGAATATGAGTCAACATATTGTGTGCCCTGGAAGCCAGGAGGGCCATCCATACCCTGGGGTGCATCAGGCACAGCATGGCTAGCTGGTCGAGGGAAGGGATTCTCTTGCTCTGCTCTGCGCTGGTGCGGCCTCACCTCAAGTGCTGTGTGCAGCTTTGGGCACCACAGTATAACAAGGACATGAAACTGTTAGAGAGCGTCCAAAGGAGGGCTACAAAGACAGTGAAGGGTCTAGAGGACAAGATGTATGAGAAGTGGCTGAGGTCACTTAGACTGTTCAGCCTAGAGAAGAGGAGGCTGAGAGGAGACTGAGGTGGCCTGCAGCTTCCTCATGAGGGGAGCGGTGGGGCAGGCGCTGATCTCTGCTCTCTGGTGACCAGTGATAGGACCTGACAGAAAGGCAGCATGGAACTGCATCAGGGAGGGATCAGGCTGGATATTAGGAAAAGGTTCTTCACTCAGAGGCTGGTCAGGCATTGGAACAGGCTCCCCAGGGCAGTGGTGATGGCACCGAGCCTGCTGAAATTCAAGAAGCATTTGGACAATGCTCTCAGACATATGGTCTTATTTTTGGGTGGTCCTGTATATAGCCAGGATTTGGACACGATGATCCTTGTGGATCATAGAATCACAGAATCACAGAATAGCTTGGGTTGGAAGGGACGCTAAAGACCACCTAGTTCCAATCCCCCTGTCATAGGCAGGGATGCCACCCACTAGACCAGGTTGCTTAGGGTCCCATCCAACCTGGCCTTGAACACCTCCAGGGATGGGGCATCCATGGAGACCAAAGATTCAAACAGCGCTGACACAGAAAAGTATATCTCTGAATTTCCTCTATTTGTCTGTTTACTTTCTTAGTAAAGATTATCTGCTGTTGGCTTTATCTCTCTCTCTCTCTCTTTCTTATAGTAGTCTGAATTAAAGACAGTCTGTTCTGAAGATTTGGTAGGTTCCTGCTTGTGCCTTTTTTGTTTTGTTTTGTTTTGTGTTGTTCACATATGTTGCCTGTGGCATCACCTGTTGCAGGCAACATGAAGGCTAATACATCATTATCAGCATATTGAATGAAGACGCTGTCTTGTGGAATTGTCTAAGTGATATGCCTGATTATTTACATTGCAATAAGGCCTGATAACAAAAAAACCCTCCAGGTCACTTTGTCTGAGTCTTCACAGAATGTTAATATGGCAGTAATGAATTACAAAGTGTACATGGTACAAATGCATTTGGATACAAACCATTCAATTACTTCAGCAACTTGTTGAAGCCAAACACCATCTGTGTTCACTCAGAGGCTCCCCATAACTTCACTGGTCTTTGGATAAGACAGAAACATACAATTGGAAAAACCACTCAGTGCTTGAATTTTAAGACTATGTTCATTTAACAAATTGGGATTAATGCCAATAAAAATTACTAGTGTTGGAAATGATCATGACATTGAGAAATGCAGTCTTGGGATTCGTCACTTTTAACTTTGAATACACAGGTTGTCTACAAGCACACCTGAGAGAGTTGTCTGGACTTCCATTTTGTGAACTAAAGAAGCATCATTCTTCTCATCTTCTCCTGACAGCTAAAATAGATCCAACGAATTACACTTTTAAAAAGTCTGTTTGTGCCCATTGATCATAAAGGACACAGAAAACCAGCTCTGATTTAGACATATGCATTGAAAACATTTGGAGTGATGTGGGATGAACCCCACTATAACAGCTTTTGGAAGCCACAGTGAGACTGGCACCTAATTTTTTACACTAACTCTACATATTACCCAGACCATTCGCTCTCTACAATGGATGGAACCCATTCCATCTAACTTTAGGCAAGCCTGGTATAGACATCTACATGTAAGTGGATCAAACTAGGATGTATTTAACACCCGTGGAGATAGTTAGGCACTTGTTTTACAAACCTTTATATGCAGTCAGATGAATCCCACACATAGAGTCTTTATTTGGTGGTTCTTCTGTCTACTGAGGCCAGGCATCCTGGAAAACAGAAAGCTAGCGGGCATCTAATTGTAATTTTCTACAACTTAAACAAGGGTCACAGAGAAGATGAAGCCAAGCACTGATGTGCATGATGAAAGATTTGAAAGGCAGTTGTCAAAAGTTGCAGCAAACAGAATACTAGTTATATATAAACAAAAAAGTCTTTGCTGGTGACATTTATCCTACCCAGCAAAGTTTACAGAACATACTTTGTCAATGGTGGTCAAATACTGAAACAGGTTACACAGAGATGCTGAGAAACCTGATTCTGGAAATGAGCCCTGCTTTGACCAGGAAGCTGGACTACCAGCCAGATTTATTTTGTGGTTGTGAGGTATGAACCACTAAAAAAAAGAGAGGGAAGGGGGAAGACAGAGTAGAGAGATGTTTTGGTACCTGAGGCATCTCACCATGGAGTACTCCCCTGGTATCTTCTGTCTCTTGTGGTCAGCTTCCATGTGGGCTTCTTTCATCTACTGCCACTGGCCTGAGGTGGGATCTGTCTGGTTAACTAGCAGTTAAAAAGCCTCTCTTTGCACTCAATGAATACGATAACCACTTCACAGCAAGGACCCTCTTTTCCTAAAGCAGACATCTAAAACAGGTTAGACGGATGCACCTTGGATGCACATTCTTGATCTTCCTAAGATAAATAAAGCTGATTACAGAGGCTGAATTCTCACTGGAAAAACACAGAGGCTCCATGAGATGCAGCTATGCTGTGCTTCAGTGAGTTACTGTGGTATCAATGATGCCCTGTACTGCTTTAATTGGCCTGTGGTTGATAGTATGAAAATGAGATGTTCCAAAGTGCACTTATTTTCAGGCCATCCAGTACTTGCTGGGTTTATTTTCTGTTTGCACCCTGCAGCTGAAACTGGATCTGTGTGCTGCTGGCTGCTGCCCAGGGCAGCCCCTCTGAGTACAGAGTGTTACACAAGATGTGAGCTGGGGCATAAGGTTGCCCTTCATGGTAAGGGCCACATGAACCTTCAGACGCTGAGGTTCAAAGCAGCACAAACTACTCATGGCACTGAGAGCTGCTAGCAAGGCAAGGGGACAGTTGTGTGCAGCACTAGGCTTTGTTTTTATGACTTCCAGAGTCTGTTATTCATGAGTGGCCTAGCAGGCAGCAACCTCTCTTTTATCTTCTGTTCCTGGATGTTGCAGAATAAGCAGAAATGGAGATTGGATTTACCTGCTGCAGAAAATCTGAGTTGTTTATCAGGAGATGTGAGAAATGGGGACTGCACTTTGTGCCCTTCATCTAAACATGCTGATGTGCAAAGGAGTAACTAACACAGTTTTGGAGTTCATTTTCAGTCTCCTCTTACTAAACATTTAAAACTTTTAAATTCAGATGACTTCTTCTTAAGGGTTACAACTATAATCAGCTGACAGATTATGATATCCCTAAATCACAAAGAGTGAAATGGGACCTATTCTTGGAGCAATTATTGCTCAATGGTGTTATGTAGGAGAGTAAAGCAGAATGGCCTGGGAGACTGAGATGCAAGTACTAATAAAAATCTGGCATTTCTTTTAGATTTCAAAAGAATGTTTTATCCATGCAGGTTTGATGACATTTTGATGGAGAGTGACAGCCTGTTAACCTCCCTAGGAACACTTCCCTGTCCACCTCTGACCCACCGTAGGGGAGAAGTGAGGACTTTTGTTCCCCTGACTGATTTTGTGTGCAACTGTACAGCCTGAGGGAGGACATCCTTTGCCCTGCTCAGCTACACGAAATCCTTGTAGGAAACAGTGAGCAACCTATTGTTTTTCATAGATCCTTCCCTCCTACACAGACCCCTCAATAATTAACCAGCAGCATCTTCAAAGCAGTATTGTGTGAAATACATAAATAAGGAGGAGTAAAAAAAAAAAAAAAAAGATAATACCCATGTGTTATGATGCAGAAGTGACAAGGTAGTAGTCTCAGACCAGTTCATCTTTTATGAGCTTGCTGGCATTTATGCCGGTCTTCAAGCTTCGCAGATAACTTTGTCACAAGTGCACATTCACTGCATCTTGCTGTTCTTACCAGCACCTTCTCCTCTCCCCACTGCTGGAATTCAGCTGAGAGCTGAGAGAGGAGGGGACCCTATTTTAATTTTCCTGACTTCACACTGGGAGACAGACAAAATCGTCTTACTGTCTAGCATGTCTTCCAGCTTCTTCACTGAGATTACGAATGTACCCAAGGAAAGTGGTGCCGAGAAAGCATTTTGCCTCCAAGTATTTTTGCAAATACAATTATTATTTTAAGCTTTATAGAACAAAAGAAGGTAAAATCCAGGTATCTGAGCTCACTGCACTAAAACCACTGCTTCTGAAACTGCATTTTATGTCAGATAACTTTGTCAGAATGTTCATAAGTGGATGTTACACGTACAGCCTCACCCAGCAGTGGAGGAGAAAAAAATACATCAATCTGGTAAAACGGAGCTGCTTAAAATGAATGCGTTTTCCATGACTGTTGCTTTTTACTCTTATCTCTCTTAGGAGACTATTCAGACTTTATCTAGGCCCATATAAACAACATTTATGAACAATGTACATATTTGACAAAAGTTGTTGCTCTGACCAATTTTTCACAACTCCTGTATCAGAAAATGCAGAGTGCATGGGACTCACTGAGTTTTTAAGGGGATGTTATCTTGTTTTAATATGTAACAATATTTAGAGGTTTTATCTTCCAAAAGTAGTGTATTTTCCTGCACGTCCTTATCACTTAAAAAGAATGAATATTTGTACTCAGAAATCATTGAAAATCATTCAATATCTTACATATTTTGCATGTTGGGTTATGTTTCTCCTGTCCAGCTCTCAGCCAGAGGACTGGAGGTAGAATCCTCTCTCTATCCAGTTAGGGGAGAAGGCAGTCAGATCACAGCATCACAGAATCACAGAATGGGCAGGGTTGGAAGGGACCTCTGAAGATCATCTAGTCCAACCCCCCTGCCGAGCAGGGTCACCTAGAGCACCTTGCACAGGATGGCATCCAGGTGGGCTTTGAATATCTCCAGAGAAGGAGACTCCACAGCCGCTCTGGGCAACCTGTTCCAGTGCTCTGTCCCCCTCACAGTAAAGAAGTGCCCCCTCATGTTGAGCCGGAGCCTCCTGTGTTTCAGTTTGTGCCCATTGCCTCCCGTCCTGCCGCTGGGCACAACTGAGAAGAGACCGGCTCCATCCTCTCTACCCCCTCCCCTCAGATGCTGATATAAATTAATGAGGTCTCCCCTCAGTCTTCTCTTTTCCAGGCTAAACAGGTCAATAGTTATCTGTGGCAGCTTCTGGTCAGGAAAACAAACAAACAAACAAACAAAAACAACAACAAAAACAACACACACACACACACAAAACAAACAAAATACAGACATTCATAAAATTAATAATTCTATTTACCCATGTTCCACTGACAACAGCTCAGCTCAGACACATCTCTCCTTTACTTATTGAAACATACTCAGAATAAATTGCAAGGAGTAAGAACAAGGCACTCCAAGAACTTACCAATCAAGATTTGAGTTACCTCAAATCACAGGACTGCTTTAAAAAGGACTTAGATAAAGAGTGTGGGTTGTTTGTTTGTTTGTTTGTTTGTTTGTTTTTAGTATGTATCCTCTGTTTTGAAACCTTCAGGGTCCGTCTATGTCACTGTTAGAAGTTTTTCATTGAATCCAATAGAACAAGAAAAGATTAATAGCCAGTCTAAAACCACATATCAAATCAACACTGGAGTTTGTGTACGACTCTTCCTTCTCTCCAGGAAAGTCTAATTCCTCGCACCCTCCTCTGCCTGTTAGAAAATGTTTCCTCCCAGATATATGTGTCTCTGCCTTGTCCTGTTTACACCCTCCCACTATCAATGATAAGGTAAAAAATATTCTCATAAAGAAATGCAGTACATTGGCTTTTGCCATCACCAGTCACCAGCTTTCATTATTGCTGTGCCTATTCCTTGCCTGGAGCAATATTATTTTAATGTT
>VXAL01018228.1:0-14263 GCA_013399475.1 Chauna torquata | reverse complement strand
AGGTGTTTTTAGTTTGCTTTTAGTTTCTCACTGCTCTAGTCTGCTAGTGATAGTAATAAATTATATTAATCTACCTATGTTGAGTCTGTTTTGCCCGTGATGGTAATTAGTGAGCAACCTTCTTGTCCTTATCTCAACCCTTGAGCCCTTTTCCATTGTATTTTCTCCCCCTCTTCCTTTGAGGAGGGGGAGTGAGCAAGCGGTTGTGGTGGAGTTCTGCTGCTCAGCTGGGTAAAAACACCACACTGACTCATTCCATTCCTCATTTCTTTATCTTTTACGTACTAAAATGAGGGTGGAGAGGGACTGTCTTCCCTTCTTTTGGAACTTGTTTCACAGATGTAAAACCTGATCTCTGACATTCATCCAGAAATTTTCTCTCTGTCTTACCCAAATAGCCATAGTTACAGCTATTTAGACTGATCCTGTTTCCTCCAACAGCCACTAGCCCCCACAGTCAAGTGGCTGAGCAAGAGCGTAGATTTCGCCCAATCACAGAATGGTTGAGGCTGGAAGGGACCACCAGAGATCATCTAGTCCAACCCCTCTGCTCAAGCAGGGTCACCTAGAGCACATTGCACAGGATCGCATCCAGGTGGATTTCCTAGAAAGAAGTCTTCACATTGCTCACCTGATGTTATCTAGATAAAAATACTCTTCCAACCTTTAGACTATCATGTGGACAAGGACATAGTTACTCCTCCTCTTCCCTTGTCCTCTGTCTACTGACTGAGATTTGCTGTGTAATCCTGATTATTGTTTTTCTGGTTTATTTTTCATGTCCTCTATTCATTGTCATTCTTTTGTTGTTGAATTCATAAGAAGATGTCTGTTGGCAAGCTCCCTACCTTTCTGACAGATGATTATAGTCTTCAGTATGTCACAGTGATTCATAAGCTACATTATCTCTTAAATGAATAAGTCACTTTAGCAAGACTCCTTGCTAAGTAGAGTACCACTCAATGCAAGTAGCAGGGTTAGACAAGGACTCTTCAAATGTAATTACTACACGGATAAAAAGCAAGGTGTCAGATAAGATTAAAGACCATCTCACACACACACACACACACACACACACACACAAAAAAAAGAAAAAAAAAAAAAAAGGGCTAATCTACCTAAAAGAAATGTACCCACTTTAGATCCTAAAATGGTACAACTAAATTCCCCTACTTGAATGCTGTTATTGTCCTCGCTTGTAGTACACAATGCTGTGATGAGGACAAGCAAACAAAACAGATATAGGTTGTCCTAGTCAACACATTGCCTAGAGACAGACTGAAGAGGAGGGACCTAATAATCTTCACTCTCTACAAGTAAGAAAGAGTAAGAGAAAGCAGATAGCATGCCTCCCAGCTTGCAGAGCCGCTTCGTGGAACTCACAGCCACAGGCAGGCAGAGGTTGGACTTTGGAGGGACTTTGGAGGATTAATCTCAGCACTTGTGTTGGTACTAGAGATCAATAACTTTTGGATGTTTATTTGTGATCTCTTTACTGAAAAGCTCTGCAATTCAACCTGTGTTCTTCTGATTTCTGTTCTGTTGTTCCAGTAGACTTCAATTTAGAAGCGCAGATAGATAATATGCTCTAGAGAGGTGACATATCTTGAGGACTCAGGATATCCAGGCACTGATACTAAGCACTAGTGTTCAATTGTTTTTTCCTCTAAAACTTGCTTATGCTGTTAGTTCCACAGGGAACTGATCTAAGGTACTAGTAAGGTAGAAAAATGTACGTACATATGTACTCAAAGTTTTTCAGCCTGATAGATTCCCTGGCACCACTGAGGTGGTAACAGGCATGCACCAGGATAAGGAGTAATTGCTATGGTGAAAGGGAAGAGAAACTTCTTTGGACAGTGCTGCTGCTGCATCTTTTGTGTTGGAAACGTCTGGTTGCAGAACTTCTTTATTCAGGCACAATGGTAAATATGACAGTGATCTGAAATTAACTTTTTATAAGTATAATATACATTCAAAAGGACTGCATTGCCTGTTTGCTAACTGGCTAGAAATTGTACTTTTGGATTTGGCACAGACATACACTAGCCAGTATCTGTACTGTTTGCATGGCATCCTTTCCATGTTTGGTTCTATTCTGGCTTAGAGATGACTTTCTGAACTAGATGTTATTGCATTTTTGTCCATAAGTTCAGGTTGGGGCAGCTGAGCTGCAAACTCCTTGTTCTTCTTAATTTGATGGTGTTTTTGTTGTACAGCTTTATTCAGTGTTACTCATTTAAAGATAAATCTCCTGTAGTAACTGATGATTCCTCTGTTAGTTATCACACATAGTTTTTATGTTTGCATACTGTTTTGTAGCTGTGCCTTGTGTGCTGAAGAAAGAAAGAAAGCAATAGCTGCTGAATATGGAGTGTACCTTAAAGCCATCTAGAAAAAAATGACTAGATACTATCCAAACGTATTTGGCTAGGATGCGTAACAGAGGAGGGTGTTTCCTGGGTGCAAGGGATACTTCATTATCACCATTACATGATTTTCAGTTACTTTAATTAAGCTATCTACAAAGGAATGCTTAAAAGAAATACATTGATACAGGACGGCTTTTTACGACATACTTACCAAATAGAGCATGTACAGTTCTCTTGAATGTCAGTGCAAAGTGGACACCTGCAAAGTATATCTCACTTCTGTGAGGCAAGACTGTGTACTCATTTATCCTAAAGCAAAGGCAAAATCCAGGCAGTGTAGAATAGGCAGAACTAACTTTCCATTGATTACAGTGGAGCATGCTTTTCATCTCAGGTTGGTGTCCAGCTTAAAGGTTTAGATAAAGGAGTTGTTGAGGTATTATTGCAGTACTCACTGCATGACAAGTTGGTTGCTCTGGTAAGTTATTATTTAACGTCTGAATGGTGATATAAACAGGAGCGCAGCACATGTTAGTTGTCATACATTAGCATGATAAGAGATGTAGGAGAAGTTGCCTGCTTCAGATTTGAGATTTCTATAAAGTACAATACCTTTATATTTGTATGTGTGTTTGAAAAAGGGCTCAAAGTCTAACTTTTATATAATATAACCCCAATGCAAAGGCTGAATATTAATCTGATTCCATTCAGAGCACACTTTGAAATGTTATTGTAAGAAGTGTCATTTGTACAATAGTGTGATAAATTACTAAAGGAGAAGGAAAAGGAAAAGGAAAAGGAAAAGGAAAAGGAAAAGGAAAAGGAAAAGGAAAAGGAAAAGGAAGAAAAGGAAAAGGAAAAGGAAAAGGAAAAGGAAAAGGAAAAGGAAAAGGAAAAGGAAAAGGAAAAGGAAAAGGAAAAGGAAAAGGAAAAGGAAAAGGAAAAGGAAAAGGAAAAGGAAAAGGAAAAGGAAAAGGAAAAGAAAGAAAAAGAACTGGGTAGTACAACTGTATGCTAAACTAAAGTACTATAAATACATCCTTTGTGTAAATGGATTAAAAATAATATTTCCATTTACCCGAGAGTGAGCTGATATCTTTGGTCTGTAAAGTCCTTCCATTGGGTGGTATTAAGAGATAGTAACAGCATTGAAGTCATAGGTGTTTTACTGTCCACCTATTGTGTGACTGCTGTTCACTGCTGACCAAAGCGGCTGACATATCTGAAGTAGTTTTTCACAGCTCAGGTGTTGAGATCAGCCAGGAGCCCAGTGAAGCGCAGCCAGTCTTGAAATTACCCAACATATCAGGTATGTTTTGTAAGGTGTGCTAAGCGTTTTGGTACCACATTTAGACTCACTCCATTCTCCAAATCAGTTAATTTTAAATTACTTTAGATTTAACTACACAAGATCTAGTCACATGAAAAACGGCAGTGTTATCCTTGCTACAGTCAGGCATTTCAGGTAATTTCAGTGACTGACAAAACTTGTGACTATACTATTTCTTTGGTTGCAGTTGAGACGCATTCATAGATCTGAAGTGTCCAGCTTCCCCGCGTCTGCATCAAGGAAAGAAAATAAGAGTTCTGAGAGGTACAAGTGCTTACGTTGACTCTTGTCATTTGTTTTGTGAGGCTGTAAAGCAATCACAGATTTAGACAGGTCAGTTTATTCTTTCAGCTGCTAGGGAAGGAATTCTTTAGTTTTGCAAGCATGCTGCTTCCCATCATCTTCTGTGCCTCAAAATGCAGTTCCAAATGCAGATCCAGAAGTAATAAAGTGCTTTAAAGAGGATTTTGTAGGCCCAGTGTTTCTTGTTGACTTTTTTATATGCAGCAAATCTTTCTTATGACTTCTTTCATGTGAATGTGGGGTGAAGGAAATACAGTACATTTGTAGTTCATTTCATTAGAGCTCTTTTATTTAATCTTTTTAGCAAGTGACAAGTTTGAAAATCGGCATCATGTTTCCAACTATCAGGAAGCAAAGGAAAAGTTTGTCAGCCAACTGTAGTTATATTTGCTTTTCCTTCTTCAAATATAGGGAAATCAAAAGAAGGCCATTATAGAAAAGGCAATGAGAAGAGAGGGCTGCTGACTTCCAAGCCAGTTCTGTGAAAGAAACAGGAAGGAGAGTGAAATAAGAGGATGTAGGCAGTAAACTAGCATGTTCAAAAAGTCACTGAGCCCCATGCAGAATCTGTCCCCTCTGGGAAACACAGCAGACAGTTCATTCAGTCAGTTTGGGCCAGATTCCCATTTATATGAAAACCCATTACATTGATTTAAAAAGGGACTTCATATAAATAATTTCTAGCTCCAGAAGGTATTCCTTGACAAACTCCAGTAGTGCTGCTATTGCAATCCACAATCATTGCTAAGAGGACAGATTGTCATGCTGTTTGAACTCACAGTTCAACACATGAAGGGTATTTTTGGAAATATACACTGTGTTTGCTTCTTACAGTAATTCTCTTTCTTACGCATTTCACATAGTAACTTGTATATCCGTTAAGTGGTAAGATGTTCCATGGGAAAAGGTTGTAATTGCACATATTTAAAGGGTCCATCATTCACCTTTATTACAACTCTTGTTGCAGCTGCGGTCTCAAAAATTATTCCAGTGTGTACAACCATGCTGGTGCAATTAGGAGAAACTGGTTCTCTGTCTTTATAATCCTTCTCTGGATGAGAAATAGTAACACCAATAGAGCAGAGAAAGCGTTGTACTGCATTATAACCCTGGAAGCCAGCCATGTCCCCATGACAGTTCATGGAGGAGTAAATCAGAGTTAGAGAATAGTTTGGGAAGGGAAACCTAGTTAGAATGTTTGCAGTAAATATAAGAACTGATGCGTGGGCGTTTCAGACAAATCCTGTTATATGCTAATACGATTTATGCTCGTAACTCCCAAACGTCATTATCACAGTTAACCCCTCTGTACCTGTTGTATTTAAAATTTAAATGAAGGTATGCTATTTGCACTTTCAAAGCATTGCATCTATTTTAAACACAAACATTTAATATTTTAACTGATTTTTGCTGATTAGGTACACTGTCCTGGACACACTTCTTTCATCTGAACAATGATTTTCATTCTGCTTGAACCTCATAATTCTTGAATTCAAATGAACTACCTTAATTGCAATTTAGTTTAAAAGTACGAGTTCTAATGCAGGTATTCCCCAGTCAGGAAGTGAACAATATGTTAGTAGACAGAGAGTTCTGTACCAAGCCAGTGTTTAATGACAGTTTATGACATAATCTTCATTCTAGAATGAAATCTTAGTGAATGACCATGAGACACCCAAGGCAACCAAGCAAATGATCATCTTCCAGCCTGGAGCTCTCTTCAGGATCATGGTGTTAATGAGTGTGTCTATACTGACTTCATACTATGTTCCATGGGAAGCGATGGACCTCTTGTTGCTTATACCCATAAAACCTCTTGTTGCTTATGTTATTTACACCTGTACTGCTCATGGCTAATTAATTGGCTTTACCCTCTGCATAACATTTGGAGCAGTTCTTGACTTGATCTCTGCCTCACAGATCCTTCTTTACACAAACCATTATGCATACTCAGGCAAACTTGTGTGTGCTTCAACTTTGTTGAGGAAAAAACTGGCTGATCTGCTACAGGGAAGGATCCTGCAATGTGGAAAATCAGGGGAGCAGAGACAGATCCAACTGCTGGTGCTGAAGTACTCATTTTGAATAGTCATGTTTAGCCTTTTATTTTGTAAAATGTTGCTACTATGTTATTATTCAATACAATGACTAATTCTATTAACTGGGGACTAACCCTCCTTCCTCCTCCAAACTGCTGGTATTTGCTGAGAAAGCTCTTCTATTGCAAAGCTGGAAAAAAGTATGGTAGGGGTTTTAAAGGCTGCTGAATTCTGGAATATAAACTCAGCTGCACACAGCCCTGGGGCAGGAACAGTAGATTTAAATATGTCTTCAGGACAATAATCACTCCAAATAGTTTTACAAGGATATGTAATGGTCAGGTACTACTGGAAAGACGATGCTCTACTTTGACTAGTAAAACAAAAAATATCTTGCATCAGGAAAGCAGAAATTTTCATTTTGAAAATGTCAAAATGAACCGTCTCAGTAATTCAAAAAAACATCCCTAAGACATTTGTTAGTTTACTCCTTTTGATAGGAAATAAGATTTTTTCAAAACTAACTCTCAGTGAACAAGTTTGTTGTTTTGAGTCAGTATTTTCTGAGAAAAAAAAAAAAAATCAAAATCTTCCCAGCCATCTTGCTAATTCCTTGAATTAACATCCAAGGAATTAGTGGCAACTCCTTGCCACTCCAATTTCCATAAGTGAGGAAGTAATGGTAAATGTTAAAATGGAACACAGAAAGAAAAGAGCAAGCCTATTGCAAGCATCATAAAGCCAGCAATATCTCTGTTTTGGGTAATGTGCTAGTGATTCCTGGAATTACACATGGATATGGCTATTTTTCTTTGTCATCTTGAGCTCAGATCGGATTAAAATTCTATTAGCTTCAGCACTCCCTTTCTCACTGTGAAATAATTTATCCCTTTCAGTTTAACTATCTGTGTTCTTAACTTTGAAACAGATTTCTGTTCTGGTGAAAGGATTTCTGTAGTAATTCTGTTGAGCAAATTATATACCAGTTTCTAGAGTTTCTTGTTATTATTATACTCAGTTCAGTTTGAAAACTCCCATAGTAGCTAGAGCTTTACTTCAACTCTCTCTCTTGATCAAAATAATGAAAGTGTTCTAAATACTAACTACTCATTTGTTGTGCATCAGGCCATAGGGACCTCCTCCATCAATGCTCATCTAGTACATATTAAAGGATGAAAAATGAAAACTGTGCTGGATTCCTATTAAAATAGCTAAGGCTGTAACTTAGCATCTCAAAGAACAGCAAACGGAAATGGGTAATGGATTCACACAGGAACAGATTATTTGTCCAAGAAAGTCCTAGTTCTACACACCTGACTTTGCTGACTTTGGCAACACATTAACAGCATATTTGTAAGATGACCATCTCCAGTAGCCAGTACTTTGGTGGAAGATGAAAACGAATTGTGCATGGAGTTTTTGGAGTGGGAATGCTCCCATGTAAACATTAAATTAAAAAAAAAAAATAAAATCAGAAAACATTTTCTTTTGTTATAGACAATAACAACTCCTGAAGCTCACAAGCACAAAATGTTATCATCCTGGACTAGGATTCTAATAAAGATTAGCCCTTCCTACAAAAAGCCACAGCTATTTTACAGAGAATGTAAGTCATAAAACTGTAAGCTCCATGCTTCAGGGCATAAGTCAACCATGGACGCAGAAATTTAAGAATAACTCCTCCCTGTAAGCAGATTATTTTTTAATGACCCAGCATGGGATCATTATGTCAATTAATGAATTATTGGAAAGTTAATTTATCTATTTTCTTGTGTTATCACAGTAATTTGAAGCAGACAAATCTCACCTTTTGGAGATCTAGCCGTTAGACTGCTGCCTTTCAAGCCTGTAATTAAAATGAATTTGCTTCCCTGTAAGCTGGTTATTAGAAAGAAATAACATGAAATATGTGAAGAACTTCAAACTGTACTTCAGCGCCGAACTCATGTAAACACACACTGTTTATAACTTTTGTGCTTCTTGAGTTTTTGTGGGCTTTTTTTTGTTTTAATTAGGAAAATCACAGCTGGGTGGAGCTATACTATTTCAGAGACTGAGCAAGGTTAAACTTATATTTAATGATACCCAGTGTGTATGTATGAACCCAGATGAGAATATTCCCCAGATAAGGCAGAGAAAAGTAAGGGTGAAAAGAATAGCTGTCATATTGGACCACCCAAAGAGAAGGAAGGACATTGTGCTATCAGGAGCTACAACATACATTTAATTCTTTAATGACAGAATCTCTCCATGCTTCAGTTCCTCATTTGTTAATAAAAAGCAGACAATAGTCTTTTTCTTTCCAGGATTTTATCTGTATTATGCTGGAATCACTATAAACAATCTACAAGGTAATTGTTTCCATCATTTATTTCACATCTCTACCGTAGTTATGAGGACTTTAATGCTTGTTTGCTTATTTCTTTTTCTATTATTTGGTGTAGAACTTTGATGGTGTATGAACACCTAAATTCTTCATGGCAGAATTTTTTTTTTAAAGTGCTTTTAAAGGGTGATTTGGAATAAAATAAGGTGATAAGAAGAGTACAGTCACAGCCATTGAGAAGAGTATCAGGAAAACTGCCATCCGGTCAGCGATGAAGAAACAATAAAACCTACTTTCTTTCTCCAAAAATACAAATAGAGATTGGAATTCAAGGAGAAATGTTAGCTGCTGTTTCTACAGGCTTAGAAGGAATTTACTGATAAATCTGATTACTATTTGCACACTTATGACACACTTGAGCTTATATGGGTGAAGTTGGCTAGCACAAGGACTTAATACACAACAAAACTGGATGATAAGGAATTGTGGACTATATCAGTACTTAGCCAGAAAAGAAATTCTTCAGGGTTACAAGTTGTTTCCACAGAGCAGAATAAGATTGAAATCAGCTATAGAGCAACTTCTGAAAATCAAATTAAGCGCTTCTAGCTCTTCACTCTATCAGCTGATGCTAATGTGTAGAGAAGCAGAAGAGTGAAGACAGGACTCCAGAAAGCCATGGGAAAAGATTTTATTCCTGATGAGGATTTCCAAATCAGTGGAAAATTCTTAAAAGAGACTTCAAAATAAGCCATTTAGCTTTTATTCAGAGTTCAATGCAAAATCAGAAAAATTAAGTCTCTTATTCCAGTCTGTTGGAGCTGGTGCTAATGTGCTTCTGGTTTTACCTCTGAGGTCCTGTTTTCCACTAAGACAGTTGCCACTGATGAGTTGCCAATTAGTTGCACCTAATGAGTGTGAGGTGTTGAGAGCCATCAGAGATCACTTTTCTTTCAGAGAAGTTGGACTTACCTTCTTCTGTTTTCATTCCTCAAATTGAAAGACTCTCGTTAGACCATGTCAGAGAATCACAGAATCACAGAATGGGCAGGGATGGAAGGGACCTCTGAAGATCATCTAGTCCAACCCCCCTGCCGAGCAGGATCACCTAGAGCACGGTGCGCAGGATGGCATCCAGGACGGCTTTGAATATCTCCAGAGAAGGAGACTCCACAGCCTCTCTGGGCAACCTGTTCCAGTGCTCTGTCGCCCTCACAGTAAAGAAGTGCCCCCTCATGTTGAGCCAGAACCTCCTGTGTTTCAGTTTGTGCCCATTGCCTCTCGTCCTGTCGCTGGGCACAACTGAGAAAAGACCGGCTCCATCCTCTCGACACCCTCCCCTCAGATGCTTATATACCTTAATGAGGTCTCCCCTCAGTCTTCTCTTTTCCAGGCTAAACAGGCCCAGCTCTTTCAGCCTGTCCTCGTATGAGAGGTGCTCCAGTCCTCTAACCATCTTAGTAGCCCTCTTCTGAACTCACCCCAGTAGTTTGATGTCCCTCTTGTACTGGGGAGCCCAGAACTGGACACAATCCTCCGGGCATGGCCTCACCAGGGCTGAATAGAAGGGGAGGATCACCTGCCTTGACCTGCTGGCTACACTCTTCCAAATGCACCCCAGGATCCCATTGGCCTTCTTGGCCAGAAGGGCACGTTGCTGACTCATGGTCAGCCTGCTGTCCACCAGGACTCCCAGGTCCCTCTCTGCAGAGCTGCACTCCAGCAGGTCGCCCCCCAGCCTGTACTGGTGCTTGGGGTTATTCCTCCCTAGGTGCAGGACCCTGCACTTGTCCTCTGGCTTCTCCAGTGTCCCTGTGGTGAAAGAGGAAGGGAATCAGAAGAGAGATCCCAATCAATTCCGTGCAACAACAAGAAGTGAGAAGATGAATGTCTTTAGTCTCCTCCAAAGAAGCAGAGTGACAGAGTGGGGAGGAGGACTGAGAAGGTGGAAAGGGGATGCTGGACAGCCAGGGCTTCCAGAACCCCTGGCTCTGTTCAGGTTGAACTGCAAATACTAAGGTGTTGAGGCAGTAAAACACAGATGAGCCTTTCACAGATAGTTTCATAATCATCATTTTATATATATGTATATATATATATAACAAATTTTATTTTTATATTACAAATGCCAAAGAGACCAAACAAAGAGGAGAGAAAATTCACAAGGCAGAGCTACCTTTCTCCAAACCGTACTGCAGTACCATATCCTATCAAAAGATAACATCCCACTGAGCAGGTAGTATATTAGTAGGCTTTAAAACACATTTTCTTCTCAAAACAAACAAGCAGATAAATAAATAATAATGATAATAATAATAAAAACAACTTAGAAAAAAAAGGAAAGGAAACATAGTTATCCGTATGCTTTAAGAAAACTGGAGGGCAAACCAGAAAGATTACATGACCAGCTGAATGGGGAGCTGCTCTTACAGCTAGCATAGACTGGTCAAGAATCTTGTGATGAAAATATGGCAGAAAAAGCTGAATAATCAAAACAAAAATGTTTTGTAGAAACAACTTGAATCTAGTGAGCTTCTGGTGAAATGGAGACCACGACAATTGACCCAGCAGGCTGCAAATTAATCCAAGCTCAGCAGTAGGTGCTGTCTCTCATAGGCACTGTCTGTCTTCAAAGTTTGGAAAAAATAAACATTTCAAGTCTACAGCTCCAGGGCCTCAGTGCAGGTGGCTGTGCCAGCAGGCTCAGCCTGGAGTCTATAGAGGTGCAAGGCTCTCTGTCGAGAAATCTGCAAAATATAAGGATCATCTGGGACTCTGCTTCCAGTCCTACAGAATGGAATTTGTATACCTGAAGAATTACCATGAAATTGGCTCAAACTCAGCTTCTGAGTTATGAGGGTTTTAGTTCAGGTGTGGCTTTTTACAGCTTCTGTATCTCATCAGTTTTCCCATTTTTCCTATCAGGGTTGATAGGAGGCTCCAGGTGCCATGACTGAGCTGGAAGTTTCTGAGTTTGACTTCCTAGACTTAAATTACATTATTTACAATTCTTTACAAAACTTGNTTGCCTTGCCTTGCCTTGCCTTGCCTTGCCTTGCCTTGCCTTGCCTTGCCTTGCCTTTCACCTTGCCTTGCCTTGCCTCCCTCCTGTGGAAAATTTGAAACTACTGTTCTCTTTCTGGTTTGTTTCTTTTTGTTTCCCTCAGAAACAGAACAGTTTTCCTGTTTAGAATTCCCTGTAGGATAGATACCTAAACATTTAAACAGGTTCACACCTGACAAAATTTAAGTCTTATATCATCTATGTGTTTATCTTTGCTTTCTCTCTCTCTCTCTTTTTTCTTTCTCCTTTCTTTTCTCCTGTCCTCAGTCAAGTGAATGGCAGAGACAAAGGCCTGTAGTTACAGCCTGTTGGTTTCCTCTCACCTCTGTTTTCATGCATGTCAGTAAAGGTAGTGTTTCCATGGCACAAAAAGAGCACTATTCAGTTTCCAATGTGCTTGCTTATGTATGTCAGATGCTCTGAGGTGTATGGGACATCTATTCCCTGCAGCAACAGAGGCCAGATGAGACCCTAAGGTGTCTAAAATGCAGCTAGATGTTTAAGTCTGGGCAATTGAATCCTGAACCAGATCATCTTGCTGAAAGATGAGAGATTCCTCTGATGCAGAGGCCATAATCTTCTCAGTTCAATACCTAGGATCCAAAGAAGGCTTATTCATCAGACCTGAGCCCTCTGGTGTTTTATTGGCAAATACTGATATATCAACATCTATGCTTGCAGTACCTGAATAGAGTTGGTTTTGGCCTTTGTCACTTTTAATTCACAGCAATGATCAAAACAACATACTGCAAATGCTTTGGATCCTTTCCTCCTACAGGCAATAAGAGATTTGCCACTAACTTCAGCAAAACCATTTTGGGTGCCACGTTTAATTAACACATCGTTCAGAGCGTCTAATAGGATTGGTGTGTATCTGAATTAAAACTGGGAATAAAATGGTGCTAAGGGATAGAAGCAGAGAATGGACTTTAAATCTCATTTCAGGACTTGAGTGCAAATGACAGAAAATACCACGGGGTTAACAGGGAAGAACCTGGCATGAGATAAAAGGCTTAGACCAGGATTTGTGAAACTTCCAGGCATTGCTCAAAGGATGAAAGTGTCTGGGGTTTGTATATTCAAAGCCTGGGTTGCCCGCTATGTATGTGGTGAGTCCATATACAAGGCTTCTAGTGCCTCTGGAAATTGCCTTTTAGAGGACATGAGGGCAACACACACAAAATATTGTTTGGTGAGCAGTCTCCAGGAGGCTTCTGGCTGGTCCACGAGGTTTCTGGGCTATCAGAAGGGGAATGGACACCAAATATACCATATTTAAGGTACTTGGGGATTAAGGGCAGGATTTGGAAGGGGGGTGGTCAGATTCACAGTCTCATCTGTAGAACACAACATGAGACAGGCTTTCAAGCCATTTCCTCTGTCACCAATCTTTCTGTGAATATTGACTCACAGGTTTTGAAAAACTGCTAAAAAAAATGGCAAGTCAATAAACACTGTTCTCTTCCCTGCCTGTCTGCTCAAGTGAGAGGTATCTCTTCTCCCCAGTGAGGCTAGCAGGAGAAAAAAAAAAGAAAAAAAGAAAAAGAAAAAAAGAAAAAAAGAAAAAAAGAAAAAAAGAAAAAAGAAAAAAGAAAATTGAAAAAAGAAAAAAGAAAAAAAGAAAAAAGAGAAAAGAAAAGAAAAAAGAAAAAAGAAAGAAAAGAGAAAAGAGAAAAAAAAAAAACCCACCTCTAAGCCTGAAATTCTGTATTACTGTTTTTAAATTAGTAAAATTTTAAATTAGTAAAAGTAGGTCAAGTAGGTTGTGACCCTATAAGAATTCTTGGTTTTCATGGTAACACTGTAATTCTGCTGATTGGATCAAAGCAGGTGGCTGTTTGTGCTCATTGGCACATATCTCCATTCTGTTCTCCCTCATATCCTAAAGTCTGGGTGGAGTAGTATGCCACACTGCCATTATTTATACTTTGAACACGACATGATAACCCTCCCCTTTCCTTTTTCCCATGTTTTGAAGAAGTTGCTGCATTCAGCCTGCCTGTTGCCCCTGCAGAGAAATGGCGTAGTGTCAGAGCCAGACAGGAGCATTGTGATGCTGTGAGAAGCAGTGGTTTCTGCCTTTTTTTAGAGATGAGAATATCTAGCCACCACATTGCTTCTTGCAGAGGTAAATTTCTGCTGCTGGGAGGAAGTAGCTCTGCAACAGTGGGGAGAGACAGAAGGAACTAACTGAGAGGAGAGTGACACTGGAACCAGTGGTGAGACACAGGAACAGGTTGCCGAGAGAAGCTGTGGATGCCCCAACCCTGGAAGTGTTGAAGGTCAGGTTGGATGGGGCTTTGGGCAACCTGGTCTAGTGGAAGATGCCTCTGCCCATGGCAGGTAGGTTGGAATTAGATGGTCTTTAAGGTACCTTCCAACCCAAACCATTCTATGATTCTGTGATTCTACTTGTCATAAGACCACAACCTGAGCAGGCAGCAGCAGCTCCCAGGTGGGAGCTAGTGAGCAAAGAGCTGAGATCAACTCAGCTCTCGTGTCTTGCCTGTGTTTAGGTTCCAAATTCCTACAAGGCTCAAATTCATATTCCCACTTTGCTTTTTCCTCTCACTTTGGTCTCTGCTCATGTCTTTTTAGTGGTGTTGGTATGGGAGCTCCACCCTCGGTGCAGCAGGTGTTAACTGTGTCACCTATATTTAGGTGAATATTTAGGGAAATCGCTGTATTTCCAGTCCTGGTGACCAAAATTTTCAGTACACCCACAGGACAAGGGATAAGGGCTTCTTTATGTGTGTTGCCAGCTACTTTTGTGTTGAGGGTCTGGATTTCTTTTACTAGCAGGACCTGTGGAGACAGCTTTAAACTAGC